>CM040241.1:260608987-260649120 GCA_022545495.1 Chrysanthemum lavandulifolium | reverse complement strand
CATAAGTTTCTACGCATAACTTTGCTTGTCACGCATAAGTGTATAAGTTTTACGGTTTGTCTCTTGATTTTGTAAAATCCCGTGAAAGAATCTATTCCCGGTTAAGTCAAAGATTTGTAAAATCCCGTAGAATTTAAACATGTCTTCCGTTGTTGATGATGTGCAAGCCGCAGGATCGATACTAAATCCTCCCATGCTTGATAGAACCGACTATGAGTCTTGGTCACAAAGAATCGAGTTTGTCTTGCTTAGGAAAGGAGAATGGGGTTAACATCCTTAAGTCTATTGATGAAGGACCGTGTCAGTTGAGACTACTAGAGACATGATTGATCTTGATGCGAGATGGAACAATAGTTTATGGAATGGATAGACCTAAGATGTATGATGAACTCATCGATAAGGAGAAAAAGAGATTCGATCTTGATATCGGGGCTTCAAATATTATTCTTCATGGTCTTCCAAAAGATATCTACAAGCTTATCAATCACAACACGAAGCCAAGGCGGTTTGGGATAATGTCAAGATGCTTCTCTAGTTACGAATTGACTATCGAAGACAGAGAATCACAGGTGTATGATGAATTTAAGCACTTTAAGATGAAACACGAAGAAGGTGTTTATGAATATTACGTGAGATTCCACAAGCGGTGAATGATATGAGGAATATCAAGATGACTATGCCAAACATTCAATTGAACTCAAAATTCGTAAACAATATGAATCCGAATGGCACAAGTTTGTCACTACGTGAAGCTTACAAAGGACTAAAGAACACCAACTATGAGCAATTGTATGCCTTCCTTCTCCGAATGAGAAACATGCTATGTTTGAAAAAGGATTCTAGAACAGTTCAAATCTCAACCGGGAGAAACAAGCTCATCAAATGATACAATCGCATTCTTCACCAAAGCATCACAAGTCACACCCATGGAAATGATAATCACAAGCCCGTTCTCGATTCGGGATATAAGCAAACTAACTCGATGAAGTCATGGAGCACTTTATCAATAAATTGGCTTTTATGGTTAAACAAAACTTAACCTTCTCTCCACATACCAGCAGACTTCACACTAACAATGAGATCGGATCGCATCCAATCTACACAACCATGCTTTGGTCGAGATGGAAAAGTTACAGTTCAACCTGTTCAAGAAAGCGATCTGAACAAGGAAGAGGTGGAGCTGGTAGAGGCTATCTTGCAAATCGAGTGGGAAGGAATGGAAACCGAGGTCAACAAAGCCAATCAAGTGCTACAACTGTGGTGAAGAAGCGGCACATTGCTAGGAACTATACTCAACCAAAACCCTCAAAATGCGAGAATACTTGAGGACAAGATGTTGTTGGTTAAGCACAAGATAATGGTGTAATGTTGAATGAAGAGAGCTGTTGTTCTTGTCGATGGGAATTCTAGAACATATGATGGAGATGTGGACGAACAACGAGTGCATCTTTTCAGAACAATCCCAACGCCTTTCAAGTTGCGAGACTATGATGCATTTGACTCGGACGTTGATGATGAACCATGTGCACAAACTATCTTCATGGCTAATATCTCTCCAATGACCTCTTCATCTCAACAAGCCAGTCCATCCAAGGAATCCATCATTAAAGAGGTACTCAAACTATATGATGTGGTTGATGAGCAAAAGATTCACCATGAAGTACAATCTCTTGAAGTCATTGAGTCGGATATTGAAAATATGGGAAATAACAATGTTATCCCATATGAACAATATGTGAAACAAGATGAAAGTCTTGTTGTACCTAGTGATGAATCTTCGCAATTAACAATGAATGCATGCATGATGAATACATTGCATTTGTGCTCGATGATTCCTTGACCATCGAGCTCAATACCTATAAGGAACAAGTTGCTATTTATGAGCAGCGGGCTAAGTTTGAGTTAACTACCCGTGAGCGGGATATGGATAACCAAATGCGTACAATTATCGGAAAAAGTAATTTTAGAGAAGAAGTATTAAAACAAGAGTTAAACTCCTTACAAGAAAAGCTTTCTAAAGCGCTAAGCAAAAACAAGAACTTCAAGAAAATGTGAAAATGCTTAAGCAAGAATTCAATGCTAAGGAATCAAAACTTTTGAATGATTTTTCCAATCTAAGAACTTTGAAAAACAAGCTTGAGAATAAGTTATGCGTACAAGGAATACCATTCATCGCTCACATGATCACTAAGCATAGAGTCTTAAGCGATAAGCATAGCGTTCCCTTGTTGAGGAACCAAGTCCAGAGGTTATTAAAAGGCTAGAGCTGCTCATAAGGTACTTTATGATGGTAATGAAATCCTTAAGCCTGGCGAGAAACCTAGTTGCGTTGAGTGCCGAGAAAGATAAGAAATCGATGAAGTCACTAGGAGAAAATGAACAAGAAGCTTGAAAATCCACGAGTGTAAAATGAATAACATAACGATCAAACCTCATGATTACACTAAGGAAAAGCGGATCTCCTTAAACAAGTTTAAGACTCGAAACTTCTAACTCACGAATAAGTGTTACGGAAAATGGATTTAGATAAGCAAAAGCGAGAGAATCTTGTTGTTTCTAACCTCCCTTAGGAAATTGCCAAAAGCAATGTATCCTCCTAATACACCAATGCACCTAGTTCCTAGATCCATTGCCACTAATAGCATGACCTTAATCAGCCTATATGTTGTTTATCATTTGTTTGTTGATTTTAAGAAAAGCGTGTAAGAAGAGAATCACACCTACGGGGAATAAGCGAGGGGAAAGGGGTTTGAGCAAACCAAAGAATGTTATTTAACCGAGGTCATGCCTTTCTTCAAACAATTAAAAGGTCAATTTGAGAGTCTTAAAATTGGAATTAATTCGATATTAAAGAAATGGAAAAGGAATTTGATCGATGATTGTTGAGGTCATTAACTATGAGCGAGAACTAAAATATAATGAGATTGAGAGGAAGAACTTGCATACCTTGAATGAGAATCTTATTTCGAATGTATTGCTCAAGATGTGTTTTACTCGCTACAAATTGTTCCATTAATGTTTCTCAATTTCATGAATTATCTGTTGCTCGAAAGTCTCCATGATCGTGTCATTGAGCTTGAAAAACTAATTCTAAACTAAATGAGAAAATTGAACCGGATGATCACGACAATTTGATTAAACATTTTCTAAACTAGAGGTTGAGCATTTTAATTTACAACTAAAATATCAACATCTTAAAGAAAATATCAAAACTTCAAATATCAAGACATCCTCGGATGCTCCGAGTTTGATGCGGTTTTCAAATTAACAAGCGTGATGAGCAGATTCAAGCTCATAGTAACACGATCGAGAAAGTTGAAAGCCCAAATCTCTCAATTAAAGGGTGAAAAGACTAATGTGAATGGCTCCCAAATGCCTCCTCCTTTAGATTCTCGGAATTCTCAAAATTTTCATCTTCAAAACTTGGTTAACTCTTTACAAAAGGAAAATGAGAGTTTTCTTGAAAAAAATGAAAAGGTTAAACGTCATTTCAATGAATTATTTGAGTCAATAAAAGTCACTCGTAACAAAATAATGAAAAGATAACCTCGTTGCAAAAGGAAATTGAGAATCTGAAGAGTCAGGTAAAAGGGAAAATTCCAATGACAAATGGGGAGAATGGTGCTTCAAAGGTGCATGTCTGTAATAAATATGCTTTAACCGTGAAATATGTTCCTTCTCATCTTAGAAATAACAAACTTGCTATTCAAACATATTTCTCATACCTTAAAGGCGACTTAGAATGTCTCCGTGAGATTGTAGAAGAGGATAAGTTAGAGAAACCACTTGATAATGCAATTGGCCATGCATGCTTATATGCCAAACGATCTTAAGAACTTTTAGAATGCTTAATTACAATATGCCCCAAAACCTTAGGTGAGCAAGTCAATTCCTTGATACCCTGTTCTATGCCTAGTGCCAAGCATACAACTCATTCAATGCCCAATACCATGAATGTGAACTCTAGTATGCCTTCAAGTAGTTCGAACCAGACATCTAAGCAGAAATGCAAAAAGTAGCAAAACCAACTAATGTTCCCATTCCTCTCGGGGAGTGTCGGTGACATTAAAGCGGCGGGTCAAAGTCTCAAGACAATACAAGGAATGATAAGACCTCGCAAGCTAAGAATGTGCATTGGAAGAGTAAAGACCAACCTAGGAACTTTAAGCTAGAATTGAATAAAGCGAATCGTGTTGATTCTAGTATTAGCCATAGGCGTCTTGTAATTAATTCAATTCGATACTATTTGCAAACCTTGTAATGATGTCTACCGAATTACATTTCTAATCATGAATGTGGTGTGAAAGCTTTGTCTCATCTTTGTCAAATCTCCGATTAACATTGTTAATGTAAAATATCATGCTAAGAAGGCGAAATGGCAAAGCAAAAGAAAGTTAGAAAAGCGGTGGAAGTCCATGAGAAGAACTTTTAGAAAGATAGGTTATCAATGGATACACGTTGGCCATAAGGTTAATCGAGCAATACCACTAGAAAATGGATGCCTCTTGGTAGAATTGTTCCCTAAGAAGTGCACATACTTTGAATAGGGCAAATCTGAACACTAATCTTGCATCTATTCATAATGATTCCATTGCATCAATCTCTATGAATGCTTCTATGTCGATGTGGGTGATCCAATCAACATTACTAACCATATGGAACCCATTCTTGCATGGGATCCCAACTATCGATCATCCATTCTCTGTCATGTTCAGCTGCAGATCGTTCAAATCGATTACGTGGTACCGGACTCAGTCGTTCAAAGCATATGATTTGGAGATCGGTCATGACTCATGAACCGTGAGCAAATTCATCGAGACGATTAGATTCGAAGCGACCATTTTGGAGCTATTATGGGTTATGGAGATTATGTGGTTGGAAATAGTGTAATTTCGGGTATACTATGTGGAAGGTCTTGGTCATAACTTGTTTTACATTGGTCGATTACGTGATTCCGATCTTGAAGTGGCTTTTCGAAACATACTTGCTTCGTTAGAGAACTTGATGGTGTAGAATTATTAAGAGGCACTCGAGGTTCTAACTTATACACCATCTCTATCGATGACATGATGAAGTCCTCTCCAATTTGCTTCTTTGTCAAAGGCTTCTAAACAAAATCTTGGTTATGGCATCGTCGTCTCAATCACTTGAACTTGGCACCATAAACAATCTTTCCGAAAGGATCTTGTCGAGGCTTACCCAGTTAAAATATGAGAAAGATCATCTTTGCTCGACTTGTCAAATGGGAAAAGCACGAAATATGCCCACAAACCAAAACCCACAAACTCAGTAATGGAAGTTCTTCATACCCTTCATATGGATGCGTGCGGACCAATGAGAGTGCAAGCGATTAATGGGAAGAGATATATTTTAGTCGTTGTTGATGAATACTCTAGATTTACTTGGGTAAAGTTCTTGAGGACTAAGGATGAAACTCCAACTGTCATCATCAAACTTATCAAGCAACTTCAGTTCGTCTTAACAACACGGTTAGAATTGTTCGAGCCGACAATGGCGAGTTAGATTAACCGAGACTTAAGTCAATTTTATGAAAGTATTGGAATCGGTCATCAAAGAAGTGTTCCACGAACTCCTCAACGAGCGGTGTAGTTGAAAGACAATCGAACTCTTGTGGAAGCCATGAGAACAATGCTAATTTATTCAAAGGTTCCAATGTTTCTATGGGTGAAGCCATTGCCATTACTGCTACACCCAAAATCGTTCCCTTATTCACACCTCTCATGGAAAACTCCATATGAACTTGTTCATAAAGAAAACTGATTTATCCTATCTTCGTGTGTTTGGTGCTTTGTGCTATCCAACAAATGACGGTCAAGATTTAGGTAAATTAAGAGCTAAAAGAGACATTGGAGTTTTGTAGGTTATGCACCAAACAAGAAGGGTTACGAATCTACAACAAAAGAACTCGAGATATCATGGAAACCATTCACGTTACGTTCGATGAGCTTTCGGTCAATTGGCTCTGGACAATTCGGTTCAGACCTACACTTCAAAACAATCCCATTGGTTCATCCTTGTACATAATTCTTCTCCAGAACTCCATATGTACCTCCATCCGAAGATGATTTAAAGAAATTGTTTGATCCTATGTTTGATGAACTCTATGAGCCAAGTGCTATTGAATTTGTCAATTCCCACAGCAGAGGCTGCTCATAACACCGAGAATGAAGTCAATCCTACAAGATATCAATATCGTTAAGTCAAGAAGCGCTGCTGGCGATCACTCGATCTCATCAACAAATCATCAATCTTGAATGTACATCATGGAATTGTCTCGGATCCAATGATGAAGTTAATCCCTTTGCTACTCCCGAAGATGCTCCATTTGAAAACATCTTTGCCCACGAACCAACACCGAACCATCTTCATCGGGGATATAAACTCTGCTACATCGGTCCTTCAACAACAACCACACGAACATCTTAGAAAATGGACACATGACCATCCATTGGATAATATCATTGGGAATCCTTCTCGTTCGTATTAACTCGAAAACAATTAGCTACGATGCCTTATGGTGCTTCTTCAACTCGATACTCTCCAAGATCGAACCAAAAGATGTTAAAGCGCAATGTATACGAGGACGGTGGTTTAACGCGATGCAAGAAGAAATTCATGAGTTCGATCGTCTAGATGTATGGGAATTAGTACCGGTTCAGTTGTGCAATGATCATTGCTCTCAAGTGGATCTTCAAAGTGAAGCTTGATGAGCACGGTGATGTTCGAAAAATAAGGCACGGTTAGTTGCTAAAGGTTATCGTCAAGAAGAAGGTATCGACTTTGAGGAATCTTTGCTCTGTTGCACGCATCGAAGCAATCGAATCTTCACGGCTAATCTTGCAAGTAAGAATATGATTGTCTATCGGATGGATGTAAAGGCGGCTTTTCTCAGCGGAGATCTCAAAGAAGTCGTATCGTCGACCAACGAAGGTTTGTGAATCGAGCATCTACTCATGTCTATCGCTTGAAAAAGGCCCTTTACGGTTTGAAGCAAGCTCCGAGGGCATGGTATGATACGCTATCAAAGTTTCTTCTATCCACGGGTTCGACAAAGGAGTAGTTGATCAACATTGTTCACGAAAGTCGGGCAAACATTTAATTCACGTTCAAATTTACGTTGATGATATTATTTTTGCCTCGACCGACCCTAATGAATGTGATCGTTTTCTATGGAGATGGGCTCCAAATTTCAAATGTCAATGATGGGACAAATGTCATTTTCTTGGGATTACAAATTTCACAAAGTCCGGAGGCATTTTATAAATCAATCTAAATACGCTAATGAAATCTTAAAGAAATTTGGATTTACCTCTAGTGACCTGTTGACACTCCTATGGTGGGCGTACAAAATGGTATGAGGACCACTCGGGGATCATAGTAGATCAAACGAAATATCGTAGTATGATTGGATCCACGATGTACCTCACGACCAGTGAACCAGACATTTTGTTCGTTGTATGCATGTGTGCTAGATACCGAGCTAAGCCTACCAAAAGCACCTTGAAGCGGTTAAGCGGGTCTTCGGTATCTCCAAGGAACCATTAACATGGGACTTTGGTATCCGAAGGATTCGGTATGTCTCTAACGGCCTATCAGATCTTGACCATGCGGGGATGTCAAGATACACGTCAAAATCGTCGGTGGTGCTCAATTTTAGGTGACAAGCTTGTGGCTGGTCTTCAAAGAAACAAATGAGCACTTCCATATCTCTACAGAGGTGAATACATAGCCATGTCATCTGTTGTGCTCAAATCTTATGGATGAGATCCCAATTATCGACTATGGCTTTGTATTCAACAAAGTTCCTATGTATTGTGATAACAAAAGTGTCATTGCTCTCTCACGCAACAATGTTCAACACTCTAGAGCAAAGCACATCGACATTCGACATCATTTCATCGGGAACAAGTTGAAAGCGGTGTGGTTGAACTATACCGTAAGGACCGAATATCAACTAGCGGACATCTTCACCAAAGCTCTTTCGAGAACGCTTTGAGTTTATTCTTCCACGACTAGGCTTAAAGAGCCTCAACGAGAAACAATCAAGCGTCTTGAGGAAGACATCGAGGAGTAAAGGTGTTCGACTCTATCTATTCTTGTATATATCTTTTCAAAACCAAATACAAAATACAAAACCAACAAAACAAAAATAGAAAATTATAAAACTTTTCAAAATCCATAAAAATCGAAAATCTTGAAAATCTTCAAAAATATTGTTTATTTGTCATGTTTTTCTTGTCGTTTCGATAACATCTACGGACTTTGAGTTGTCACTCAAAGAATGGCACGAGTCTCTAGATGAAGTTCGAATTAAAAAAAAAAAAAAAAAAAAAAAAAAATGGAGAAAAATGTTGGTTTATTGTCATTTGAACAATAACCGCTTTTCAAAAAAACGAGCCATGCTTTATCATGTTTTTCAAATCTCATGCTCTGATTCTATAAAGTTTTATCTGCTATCTAATGAAAACTAATTGCTTTGTAAAATAACTCGGACTCTATTTTTGATAATCATCTGGACTTCAAAGCTTGTCAAAATATCTATCTCTCAATCAACAACTTATGTCATTGATTGAGGGGCATAATGATTTCAATTAAATCAAAAGGTTATTTGTCATACAATTGTTTTCAAAAGATAATCATGCATGTTTAATCAATGGAGTTTAAAGTCTTAAAATCCGATCCTTATCAGTTAAAACACTTTCATAATCAAGTCACAATTCTCCTTAAAAGCTTTCAAAATCAATTTAAATCTACAAGAGATCACAAATCTCAAAGTTTGATAAATGTGATCGGGAGAATTTGTGATTTAAATTGGATTTAATCTGATAATTCGGTAAATGGTTGTATAAGGATATACAAGCTCTCCTTCCCACATGTGCCAAACGATTTCAAATTTTCCATGCACATGTTGAGGGGGAGCATCTATTTTAAACCACAAATAGTTGAAACGTGATCAATTTATCTCAATGTGCAGTCTTTTCCTAATATGTGCAAAACATTTTCAAATATGAGGCACATATTGAGGGGGAGCAATTTCTGAAAACCTCATCCTTCCCTAAAATGCTTTATTTACTTGTTTTGATAAGGGAAGTGATGTTGATATCTTTTAGAAAATGGTAATCAAAGAAGTTAATTCTTTCTCTTGCCTCCATGTGCAAAACGATTTCAAATACTTGATGCACATGTTGAGGGGGAGCTATGGTTCTAAAAATATCAAAAACAATTCAGGAACAAAATGCGTTGATAATATATCATAAGTATCTGGATTGATTTTCAAATGGTTTTCAATTGGTTTCAACGGCAGATGAACAATACCAAATAGACCGACCAACTGTACTTTATGTATGGTGATATAAGGATGATAATGTTAGGTATTTGTTCCCATGATCCGCCGAATCGGAGGGATCTACCGAGGACAATCCACTAGTTAGTGTAGAAGTCACGAGGTATGATGATAAAAGGAGAAATATGAGATATGGGAAGAGTGCGGATGAGTCGAGCTAGTCTTGGAATAAACCCAACAAGGTTCTAGCTATGATGTCTCGGTAAGCTTGAAGGGGTTGAAGAATGAAAAAGAATTGAATGAGAAAGGGTGAAAACAAATAGCCCTCCAATTACTCAACCATAGAGGCGAAACCGGGTTTAATTCATTGCTCTTGGTGGTTACCAAGGTAACATCGGTATTGAAGACAAGGCGTCATGGACCCAAAGTGACGCATTGCACTTCAACTTCCCAAACCACTCAAGTTACTCTTAAAAGGACTTGTTTCATTCTCACATGGAACCGACATTATCTATCGGCTTTCTCTTAGAGATTGTTGATATTGAAGAAGGAGACCCTCTCCTAGTCTCCGATCTGAGGATCCAAATTTGCACAAATTGAGTCTAGAGCCACGAGATCATCAATAAATCTCCTTAGGACACTTTCAATGAAGACTCTCTGTTTCACACAATGTGGAAAGAGAGATTATATCTTGAGTCCTCGCATTATCCTTGTGGTATTGCGGAACATCGAGTAATATGCATACATATTCACAATGAAGATGGAAAGCCTTACGGAGCCAACATCAAGCAAGCTCTCGGTAGGTGGCATGTGAGATCAATTCTATAGATCAACCATGTGACAAGCGAGCAGAAACAATGGGGCGATTCAATCTTTTGAATCAATCACGGTTCGAGTTATGGATTGACGGATACCTTTGAAAAACCGATCGTTGTGCTTAAAAGTTCTTTTCCATATCACATCGATTGTGTATTAATGTTTCAAAATTAAAGGGTATTTATGATTGATAATTGATTTTCCATAAAACCTTCGTGGTATTGCAAAACACTTTCTATAAAGCAATACACGATTATTCTCGAATCATTTTCATCAATCGGTGAATCTCTATTATTTGGTTCACTCACTCCGTGTTGTCTTCTTTGAGGCGTTCGGTTTGAGAACAACTAGAGCATTGCGAAACCACATCAAGGAAATTCTTGAGTTATACCGATCACGAGCGATACTTGTCTTGTTCAGCGAGGGAACCGTGGGTCGTGTACCTCAATTCAACAAAAGTGATCAAAGACACTTTTGTGTGCTTTATTGCTAACTATTCTATGCGGGAACACCCGGCGTTTGCGGTGATCGTAATGAAGCGGTCAATCCATAGCCGCATGCTCGCACATTACATTCATATCTAAAGAAATCATGATAAGTGCATCGATGACTCGATGTTTCACTCCATGCTTACGCTCTGTTCTGCGCAAATATCATGAATCGACTAAAGCTTCCGCTACTCGATAAGAAGATTTCATGATCCGAATGTGAGCATGTCGGTCCAAAAGTCACAACATCACATACTATCAACACCACAAAGGAAGAGTCGAGATTTATGGTTCTTTGATAATCTCAAAGTGGTTCAAATACTCTATCATCACGTGGATCGGTTTAAGACCTCCTCGATTTTTCAAAACATGCGAGAACATGATGAATCAATGACTACGAGCTAAAGAACAAAAGTGCTTAATCAAAGAAACCAAGAACAACGAAATGTTATATCGGTTTGTAATCATTGTAATTTGAGGTGACCTCCCTTGGGGAGATTGTTGGGATTTAGTAAATCCAATTACTTAAAGTGTCGGTCACCTCAAGTATGTATACTCGTTAGAAAGCTCATAGTCGTAGCTATTCAATGTTAGTATTTAGATTACTTTGTAACACCGTGGAGGACGGATGGGTCTTTACCATTGTATGCACGATCCACGACCTAAAGTAGGCATCTAGCTTGTACCTATAAATACCCTTTGCCCTCCAAGGCAAAGGGTTGAATATAATAATATATTTTCTTTGTCTCTCTAGGGTTCCCATCATCTCCCACTTTCTCTCTCTAAACTCTTAACTTAGCCGTCGCATATGTGTTGTGTAACAAACCAAGATCTTACAGGGGACACATGAGTGTCGAGTAAGGTGTTAGGGATCCTTTAACATGATTTGGATAACATTGTAAGTGATTATAAACACTTAGGAATAAGTTAAAAACGTTTTGTGTTATTTGTACAAGTTTTGTAAAAGGTGAAAAGCTCATTTACTTTGGCCTTCGTTCTCTATTCATATGATCTCGTATTCTGTTAATTCTTGTTGCTCCTGATTCTTTGGAGTATGAACAATCGTGTGGTGCATTTTATTTCATATGTTGTTTGTATAGATTGTGAATAAAAGATGCAAAGTAAACGTGTTTATCGCCCGTATGTATGTGTTTATTAAGTGTAAAATGGGCTTGTTGGGCTTAAGATTGGATTTGGGCCCAATGAGCCTAATAAGGGTCCGTTTTGTGTTTAAACGAGTTCATTAGTGGACTTAGGTGCAATTGAGGCCCATTAGGTGTTGTGGGGACCACTTTGGCATATCAGGCCTAATTTGTGAAATGTGGGACCCAGGGGGGGTTGTGAGTGTGTTGTGTCGTTGTGGTGATTAAAACGGTATTCAGGTTTGTTTTGCACATAGTCTACAATATGATGGTATGTGTGAGAGCTCGTTCCAATGAAAAATGTGAATCATATAACATATATTGATTCGTTGTTGCACAGTTTAAGCAAAAGTTTTAAATTTTGCTTAAAAATGAGTGTGTGAATAGTAATACGTAATTAATCATTGATTAACGTTTATTAATAACTGAGGATTTTTACAGGATGTTACACCCCCTCCCCCATACGTTCCCCCCACCCCCTAGAAAACCCACCCCAAGCCCCCACATGCCCCATGAATGCTCTTAATAACCTTTACCCATAGCCCCCCGCTCCCCGTCTTAAATCTCCACCACCATTTACCTAGCAACGCCAATTTTTTAGCCCTAAGAGATCCCACGTTTAACCCCCCATCCCCAAGAGAAGAAAGAATTGAATTCCATTTGACCCACGAAATTTTTTTACTCTCCCCAATCCCACCCCAAAAGAATTTTTTTCTAATGCTCTCAAATTTTTTTAAAACACTCGTAGGCACACAGAACATCGAGAAGTAATACAAAGGCAAGCTATTGAGAACATTGGCCTAGCCCACTTCTTCCTCATTTTGAGGTCTACGTTATTATTAGGCTAAGTGAGTAGGCACACCATTAACTTAGTATCTACACACCATTATTTTAACTTCACATGCTTTTACTCTTCCAACTCCCACTTTGACATCACGTGCTCTCTTTCTTATTCCCAAAATAAATTTACAGCAAAACACTCTCTCACCCATTAAACCCTCAATCATCATCTTCCTCAATGATTCTCAAAATAAATTAACATAAACACATTAAACCCTCTCTATATGTTCAATTTTAAAAGTTTTCACAGATCTATAAATCTTCTTATAGATCTGAGTTATTTTGATATTTTTTTATTTTACAGATTTGTAAATCTTTTTATAGATCTAAACTCAGATTTGTAAATCTTTTTTTATTCGTAAATCCGAGTGGGGTGGTTGTTCGGTTGCTTTCCGGCGACAGTGGGAGTTGGCTTAGCCAACGACTGTGGTGTTTTCTTTGGTGGTGCGGCGGTTGTGATGGTGTTGGTCGGATTTTGGTTATGGTGGTTGTTTTGTATTGTGATGAATGAGTAAAAGATGTAGAGATTAATAAGGATGAAGAGGTTTATGATGAGAGAGAATATGAGAGTGTAAAATAATATACTCTACTAAATATCTTGTCAAACATGCACGGCTTTTGCATCTTTTTTAGAATTAGAAAACAAAAAAAAATGTTACAGGAAAAATGTGACAGAACAAAATGTACTTGTGTGTAACCCAGAGAACCCTATTATTATTATCACCCTTTTCTAAGAGGGCTAGGTATCGTGTGGTGCCGTAGGTGGTGCCATGAGAAAAAGCGGTGCCACCTCAGCACCTTTATCCTATGGCACCACATTTGACTATGGCATGAAAACCCCCCTCCCTAGCATAACATCAGTTTTCTGGTGCCATCGTACACTCTTAAACCCCACACTTTTTTTTTTCTTTTTTTTTTTCATTTATTTAAATAAAAAAAATTATTAGCACACAATTGTTTTAAAAAAAACAGAAAAAAAAAAAAGTTAAAACACTAATGACTAACTATGTACTCGTGATAATTGTTGATATTCCAAATGCAAACCCATCTTGCGTATATTCATATGCATGGCCCAAACTCAAAGTCACTAAAAGGCCCAATGCAAAATCAATAAAATGAGTAAGTAAACCTAATCATTTTAACTTGCGACCACAAGTCCACAACACACACTTCTTCATCTTCTTCATGCCATACCGCAAATACACAAAGAAAAACAAGAAAATAATAAGCGAAAACATCACACAAACACATCACAACATAAACACAAAGACACAAACACAAAGAAAGAGCAAAAAAAGTATATATATGTGTTTGGCGTGAGTGGTGGCCACGGCACCAAGACCCACCAGCCCCACTGCGGTGTGAAGTCTCGTGCCAAAGGTTAGCGTTGAAGGCTTTGGCTCAAGCCAACAGCCACCGTACCCGAAGCTCTAAGATCACTACATTAGTTTATTTTCCACCATGCGTTCCCATACATGTAACATTGGGACCACAATCCACGTTTCCGCAGTCACACTTATTATTATTGTATTCCCCATGAGCCTCCTTGGATATCTCATTTCCACTTTTCTTGGATGAGCAAAAATCTGCATCGATAGTTTCTTCTACCTTGGTTTCGCCGTAAAAACGTGACCCTTCATCTCCCTCTTGATTCCGATCGTCGTGGTTTTTTGCCGGAAAGCTATCGTTCCCCATATCATCATCCTCCTCATCGCTCGAATCTTCGCCCTTGCTATTTGAGTCGCCCTCGTCATCTACTTTCTCATCTTCGTGTTGTGATCGGTATCCTTCATCATGTCCACCTCTCCTTCTTCCGACTTACTATCTTGTCTAGGTTTGAATTTTCTTGCAACAAAATCACTGTGAATGTCACGAATTTCCTCGACTACACTCACTTTATGAATTTTCCTTGCACTTTTATGTTGAGTTCTTCCCGTATGAGACCTTTGTTTATCGTGTGTATGTGAACCCTTAGTAAATGATGTTTTGATTTCCTTCTAAACTGCAGTTACTTGTTCCCAGAATAGTGTCGTGTAATGTCGCGATCTTTTTGAATGTTTCCACGTTCCAACATGAAATCGGAATACCCATAATATTAATCCAAGTCATTCTTCTGGCGGTACGAGTTATATTACTGCCTTTCTTAAGCTTGTGAAGACATCTCCTTAACTCGTGTTCTTTGTCTTCTAGGACGTTATTTGCAGTTTCAGCGTTTTCCATTACCACCATCACTTCGAGCCCCCTAACACTTTAACCTCTACATTAGTCAAACCTTGTTCTACACATAAGGCTGGTAAATTGTATAAGAAACATGCCGCCTTCACCTCGCCCGCTACATTTCTATTTAAAATCTCACTATTTAGGTCTTTATCGTCGATGTTAATGGTTCTTCCATCTCCATCGTTCCCCTTTCGGTCCCGCAGATTCGTCCATGTGACCCTTTTGGTTTTGAAAGTCATGTGGTTCCTCGCTTCCCGTTTCATGACGCGTGTTTGTTCCATCCATGCCATTCTCCATATCGTCCCTTTTCTTCTTGCATTCCCGTGTTAACCACATCGAAAGATCGAACATCACGATTGTGAACTCTTCCTTCTTTCGTGCCATTCCTTTCCAGTTACCATTCATCTTTCTTTGTTTCCTGTTTCTTGTCGTTTCCACCCATTCTTCCCTTGTCACTGTGATTTCTGTCATAAGCAATATATACCCTCAAGTATTCGTCACCAAGTTTAATCTTATGTAGTCGGCTTAGTAACCCCCTCCACGTCGTTCACAGACTTGTACCGGACAAAACCATATCTTTTTCCGTTGCGAAGCCGTCTTTGAACCATGAACATGTCGAACACCGTGTCGTAATTCTTGAATACCATCCACAACTTACCCATCCCCCAGTCCTCCGGGAAATTGAAAAACATAAACGATATTGCCAAGTTGTGTTTCCCACCGGTATAGTTGGTTCCCAGTTGCTTGCCTTTGTATTGCCCTCTATTTCCTAAATGCCTATCTCTCGTATGCCTCACGTCGTTTCTCTCTGGCTGGAAAGTCATTTCCTCTCTCACACAATTTTCATAAACATGTCCAAAAAAAAAGGATGGTACCAAGGTATATATGTCTATAACACTATTGTCATGACTTGGAACCATATAATTTTTACGCATAAGGGTTTCAGTCAATTTATTTGCATATCTATATTGGATTCATGACCACTATATTACGGATTTGATTCGTCCAACGGTTTAAATATGGAAAAAAAAATAATAATAAATAAAATAAAAAAATTAAAAAAAAAATTGCTCGACTATCAAGACCAGGAAAGCATAAATTAGTTTCAGCCGTATCTTTGACTATTTGGTCTAGCATGTTCGAGTGTAAGTCAGCATCGCTAGTCCAAAGTCCAAGTTATTGGCTAATGGCAAATATGCTTAATGGCTGAAGTGTTTTAAGACATGACTTTCACATTACAAAATAAACTAAGACGTCGACTTTAGACGTGACGTGAAATGAGACTGAAAAAAACTCGATAAAGTATGAGGCGTGACAGGTTTTTTATTCAACTTTGATAAAAAAAATTAAAGTGAAAAATATTACAAGTAAGGATAGTTTTTTAAACTTATATTATTTACAACACTTTTTGTAAACTCATTATATATGAAATATGATATAAATCATGGTTCTAAAAGATGCGTAAAGGCTTGAGGTTTCGTCATGCCACCACGCCACGCCTTATGCCAAGTCTTTTTTTAAACTTGATATATATGAAATATGATATAAATATATAAAATTTTCATATTTTGTGCTGCCTTATACCACGTCTTATAAACGCAAAAGCTTCGTCTTGACCGCTAAAGCGTGAGGCTTGGGCATGCCGCCACACCACGCCTCGAGCTATTTATAACTTTGATATAAATATATAAATTTATAAATATTTTCATATTTTGTGTAGCCTTATGCCACGCCTTAAAAACGTAAAAGCTTCGCCTTAGATGGTAAGGTGTGAGACTTGGTCATACCGTCACCCCATGTCTCGTGCTATTTATAATCTGTTTTAATCTCAACTACTTTTATATCCTCGTGTACGCACAGGGTTTTGGGTTAATCTTTGTTAAATTAAGCTTTTGTTTAAATTTTGTTAAATAAATGGTTGTTGAAAGTAAATATAATAACATTGTTTAATAGTATTTATGAGTATATTGAGTTAACACCCATCACAAAATAAACATTGAGCCGCTTCTTTCTTGCTTGATATGGGGCTTCCATTCACCAACGCACACTAAAAGTGCTCTAGCGGCTTAAAGCGTTGTTTGCTAAATCGTATGACAACTATGAATAGCAATTTTTTACCACCTATAATAAATTAAAGTTATTAATTTACCTTCAACTACATACATTTTCCTCTTATTTAAATACCCCATAGTATCTAACTTGAATCAAACCATCCACTCTAACGAATATAGAAACACACACACATAGTTATTAAGTCTCGCCCTTTAATAGATGCAATTATAATCAGAATAAAACATTGTAAAAAAAGAATAAAATGATAATGGAAATGTTAAATCTGTTTTTGATTTTGTCAACCTTTCATATGATTTTAAGAAAGATGCTTCTCCACCAATTTAGGTATATTCTTTTTTTTTGTAACGTTTTATGAAATTTTTGAAAATTTCACGATAAAATTAATTACACAATATTTTGATGTTTTTATATGAAGGCATCGGTTGAAAGACTCGTATTCTCCATTGGAGTCAAATTTGATTCATCGATGTCAAGCTGTTAGAGCATCTAACATAAAAATATGGAGTTGAGAATGAAAACCACATTTATATATCGATGTGTTCATACCAACACTTGATGTGGCTTCAAGTGTAACCAAAGTTTATCCTTTAAAGTAGAAAATCAAAGCAAAACAAATTTCAAACTTGAACTATCCACGCATGATGTAATATGTATTCTTGAACAATGCTTTTACGGTTATTTATGTTAAATAATGTGAAGGACCAAGAGTGTCAAGTTTCAAAGTCTAAATAAAGTTTATGCTGGAAGTGTAGAAAAGAGAAGTTCAGGGGCTAAAGTGGAACATAGCTGAGTATATTATGTTCTGATCAGTCTAGGGTTTCATATCTTTTCCTGTTGATTAGTCTCTCTCTCTAAAATCTTCACACGTTTATTTGTCTTCCTCTTGTGATATCTATCTTGATATCGATCGGTATTGGTTGGTTCTTTGTATCAAGATCAATATTGTTTGATCTTGTTAAGTCAGTGTTGAGTGAACTTTGTGGTGAGATCACTTGGTGTCTACCTAGTAGAGATCAGTTATTGTTTCTTTATTTTTGTATTGGTAAGCACCTAGTTGGGGACTTATCTTCTTGATATTCATATAATAAAATACACCGTGGGGTGGTTGGTGGGTGTAATAGTTGATTGTTGTGTGCTCTTGATCATTTTACATGGTATCGAGCGCCTTGGTTCTCGATCTGGTGGTTTTGAGATTCTAGGGTTTGAAGTTTTTGGGGATTCTTGAAATTGGTGGTTGAATTGGTTAATTGAGGTTGTTTTCTTAACGGTCGTGGTTGATTGGTTACATTTGGGATTGGATCTTGTGATTTTGTGGGTTTCTTGGTTGGGTTTCTTGAAACCCTAATTTGGTATTTTGGGGTTTTCATCCACGGTGGTTTCGTATTGTTTCTTGGGCTTTGTTCTTGATACAATCTTACTAGATTCATTGAATCTGGTGAATTTTGTATCTCTTTCCGCTGATATATCTCTGTAAGTACTTCTTTCTCTTAAGATAACACAAAATTGGTTTAGAAGGTGCAAACGGGACAGTTAACATCTTGATCTGCCAACCTAGATTGGTACGAATCTGTCCCCAGTCTTCTGGCTGGTTTGTGGTTATTCTTGGGTGTGAGTTGTAGATTTTATAGTTTGATATTTCTGCTCTTTAGTTTTTTGTTGTGTCTAACTCGAAGGAGGATATGATTTGGGCAGTCTTGGAAGTTGGTTAAGTTGTTTAGTTCTGGTTATTTGTTCTTGTTGTTTGCTTTTATTGCTTGTTGTGATTGTTTCTGTTTTCTCTTACTAGTTGTTCTTGTTGTTTGGTTAATATGGCTATTGAAGATGAACCTAGTGGTAGTAATACTCAAGTGTTAATTAGTAATCTTGATGCTGGTAATCCTCTTCATATTCAAACTAATGATAATAGTGGAACTGCTCTTATTCCATTTAAATTGCTTGGGCCGAGAATTATAGAATTTGGTTTGGTGCTATGAAATTGGCTTTGCAAGCTAGGAATAAGTATAGCTTTGTTGATGGTACTTGTCTTAAAGAATCATTTGTTACTAGTAATGTCTTGTCTCGCTCAATGGGATAGGTGTAATGCCATTGTCTTAACTGGATTATGAATTACGTATCTCATGATGTTTATATGGGGTTAGTTTATTCGAAAAAGTCATACGTTTGGCAAGAATTAAAAGAAACATATGATAAAGTTGATGGTTCATTATATACAACTGCTACAAAAGATTAATTATGTTAAACAAGGTGGTAGTTACATTCTTGATTACTATCATAGGCTAAATTCTTTATGGAGAGAATTTGATTCTCTAACTAAAGCGCCTAAATGTGTTTGTGAACATAAATGTGCTTGTGAAGCTAGTCTCGAGTTGGTATTGCATCGTGATTAATGAAACTGATGCAATTCCTTATGGGTCTTGATGATTGTTATCAACCTGTTAGGACTGCGTTATTGACCAGAGATCCTTTACCTGAGGTTAAGGATGCTTATGCTGTTGTGTCTAGGGAGGAGTCCCACAGAGGGATTCCTGAGTCTTCTAGTGTTTCTGAATCTAAATTGAATGCTTCTTCTTTTGCTGCTAAGTCATTTAATAACAATAGAAGATTGTATAACAACAGTAACAACACTAGAGGAACCAGTTCTAATACTGCTAATAGAGGTCCTAATCCTAATTTGAATTGTAAAAATTGTGGTAAGATTGGACATACTATTGAAAGATGCTATGAACTCATTGGTTTTCCACCTGGATTTGTCAAGAATAATAATCCACCTAAACAAAATGCTTTTAGACAAAACTATAATGCTAATATTGATAAAGTGTCTGAAAAAACTTCTACTACTTCATCTGCAAATACATCTTCTGGTTTTACTTCTGAGCAGATGAAGAAACTCTTGTCTTTGATCAATGATAGTTCTTCTGGAAGCATACATGCCAATATGGCAGGTAAGGCTTCATTCTTTAATGGAAATGTTTGGTTTAACATTAATTTTTCTAAATATTTCTTTAGAATTCTAGTCTTTATGTTAAAACTATATCTTTGGGATGGATCATTGATTCGGTGCTAATCGACACTTGATTGTTTCTCTTGTTGGTATGTTTAATGTTGTGGATATTTCTAGTCTTAAGATTCTTGTTGGACATCCCAATGGTACTGCTACTATAAGTCATGTTGGAAATCTAAAATTAACTAATAATGTGACTCTTTATGATGTCTTAGTGGTTCTTAGTTTGTGTGAGTTTGTTGTCTGTTAATAAAGCGATTAGAGATAGCAAAATGTTTGTTGGTTTGATGAAGATACTTGTTATATTCGAGTTTGAAAAGGAGAATGTTCGGGGATGGTAGTCGATCGATGGATTTTATTTGTTTGATATGCGACCTAATAATACTTTGGGTGAGTGCAATATGGTTATGTATTATAATGTGTCTAAACTTGTTTGGCATAATAGATTGGGTCATCCTGTGATCCGATCTTATCATTCTTCAAAAGGATCTTGGTATTTCTAAGAATTCTTCTATTTCTATTTGTGAAATCATCACGGGGCTAAGCGAGACAAGGAACCTTTTCCTTTGTCGATCATAAGTCTAAGAATCTTGGTGAACTTGTTCATCTTGACTTATGGGGTCCTTACGAGTAACAAGTAGAGAAGGATATAAGTATTTTCTCACTATTGTTGATGATTATTCTAGAGCTGTGTGGACTTATATGATTAAAACTAAAGATGAGGTGTTAGATGTATTCTGCTCTTTTATTCACTTAATGTCTAATCAATTTGGTATTAAAATTAAAACTGTTAGATCTGATAATGGTACTGAATTTGTAAATAAAAAAATGAGTGGAATGTTTTCTGATCTTGGTATAATACATCAAACATCCTGTACTCATACACCTCAGCAAAATGAGATTGTTGAAGGAAACATAGACACCTACTCAATGTACCTAGGAGTCTTATGTTTCAAGGGGGGATTCCTTTAAGGTTTTGGTCTGATTGTGTTCTAACTGCTGTGTATCTTATAAACAGGCTACCATCTTCAGTTCTAAATGGTAAATGTCCCTATGAGTTATTGTATAAAACTAAACCTAATCTTTCCCATTTGAGGTCTTTTGGATGTCGTGTTTTGCTACCATTCTAAATAATCATGATAAGTTGTCTTATAGGTGCGAAAATGTGTTCTAATTGGTTTTCTTCTACTAAAAGGCATATAAACTTTTAAGTTTGGATACTAGAAATGTGTTTTATGCCGAGATGTGAGGTTTTATGAAAATGTTTTCCTTTAAAAATGAAAACACGTGAGTCAATGATACAAAGCGTGTAAATGAGGTTGAACACTTGAAGTTTTTTGATAGTCCAAAGTCTCAAAGACCCAATGATGAAGGGGAAGATACACCACCAGTTGAGGATGGTAGTATGCCATCTTCATATGATGCTAGTGATAATGAAATAGATACTACTTATATGCATCATGAAGATGGGCAATCTGCAACCCACTTTGGTGACCAACACTAGTCTGAGGGCAATTCTAGTCTTGAAAATACTGGTTTAGTTTTTAATCATTCTGAAAATGTTAATGAAGATGTGCAGACACCTGTATTAAGAAGGTCTAGTAGAGAGTCTAAAACTCCTATTAGGTTCAATGATTATGTGATGCATACTAAAGTCAGATATGGTATTGAGAAATATGTGAGTTATGCTAGTTTGAGTAGGACTAATCTGTGCTTTGCTTCTACATTGAATAAATCATTGAACCTAAAAATTATGAAGAAGTCATTAAAATTCTAATTGGTGCGAAGCTATGAACAATGAAATTGAAGCTTTAAATAGAAACAATACCGGATCGAATGTGAGTTACTGTTGGTAGACATGCTATTGGATATAAATGGATATGGAAAATCAAATATAAGTCTACGGAGAAATTGATAGATATAAATCCGATTAGTTGCTAAGGGTTTTAATCAAAGAGAAGGTTTTGATTATGATGAAACCTTTAGTCATGTTGTGAAAATGGTAGCTATCGGATGTCTAATAAGTATTGTTGTTAGTAAAAGCGGCCTTTATATCGCTTAGATGTTAATAATGCTTTCTTATATGGTGATCTTGATGAAGATGTTTATATGCAATTACCAAAAGGCTTTAATGATGGTGATGATACTAAAGTATGTAAACTTAATAAGTCTTTATATGGACTTAAGCAGGCTCCTAGACAATGGAATGCTAAGCTTACTAATGCTTTAATTGAACATGGTTTTGAGCAAAGTAAACTGGATTATTCTTTATATGTTAAACAAAAAGGTTATGTGTTTGTTGCTTTGCTTGTGTATGTTGATGATCTTGTTATCACTGGAAATGATGAAGTAGAAATCAATAACTTTAAAAAGTTTTTGAGTTCTAAGTTTATGATCAAAGATTTGGGAGAATTGAAATATTTTCTTGGGATTGAAGTTTTGAAAATGATAATGGTGTTTGTATGACCCAAAGAAAGTATTGTTTGGGCTGTTATATGAGTATGGTTTGCTTGCGACTAAGCTGTTGATACACCCTTGCACGAAAATTACATTTTAAGTTGTGTTGAAGCTAAAAATGATAAAGTGTTGAATAATATAAATAACTATCAAAAATTGGTTGGTAAATTGATATACTAAACTAATACCGGACGGATATTAGTTATGTTGTTCCTTTATTTAAGTCAACATATGCACAAACCTTTACAATCTCATCTTAAAATTTGCTCGAGAGTTTTAAAGTATTTGAAAAAGTCTCTGGTTTAGGCTTGCAATTTGATAAAGAGTATGATCTTAAGCTTAAAGCTTATCTGAGACTGACCGGGCTAAATGTCCTCTAACCGTGAAATCAGAATCGGTTTTGTGTTTTCTTGGGTAATTCTCTTATTTCTTGGAAAAGTAAAAACAAGCTACATTATCTAGAAGTTCATTGAGGTTGAGTATAGAAGTATGGCTTCTACAACTTGTGAAGTAATTTGGTTGAGCAATTTATTACATAGTCTTGGTCTTAAAGAGTTGTTGCTGTGAATATATTACGTGATAATAGTCTTCGCAATTCGATTGCGACTAATCCTGTGTTCATGAAAAAACCAAACACTTTGAGTTGGATGTGCATTTGGTTAGAGAAAGGTTTCTGTTTGGAGTGATTAAGGCTATTAAGATTCATACAGATATGCAAGTAGCGAGATATTTTTACTAAATGTCTTGGACAAAGACAACATTCTTTGTTTTGCAAATGTCATGGTATGTTAGATTTGTTTGCAGGTATTAACAATGGTGATAAGAATAGCAGTCTAGAAAAAGATGGAAGCAGTTTACATGATGCAGACTTATCAACTTGTGGAGGGGTGTTAAATAATGTGAAGGACCAAGAGTGTCAAGTTTCAAAGTCTAAATAAAGTTTATGCTGGAAGTGTAGAAAAGAGAAGTTCAGGGGCTAAAGTGGAACATAGCTGAGTATATTATGTTACGATCGTCTAGGGTTTCATATCTTTTCCTGTTGATTAGTCTCTCTCTAAAATCTTCACACGTTTATTTGTCTTCCTCTTGTGATATCTATCTTGATATCGATCCGGTATTGGTTGGTTCTTTGTATCAAGATCAATATTGTTTGATCTTGTTAAGTCAGAGTGTTGAGTGAACTTTGTGGTGAGATCACTGGTGTCTACCTAGTAGAGATCAGTTATTGTTTCTTTGTATTTGTATTGGTAAGCACCTAGTTGGGGACTTATCTTCTTGATATCCATATAATAAAATACACCGTGGGGTGGTTGGCTGGGTGTAATAGTTGATTGTTGTGTGCTCTTGATCATTTTTACAATTTATATGTTTTTGTTAACACATTTTTCGTTATAGCGTTGTTTAGCCTGTTCTTGTTGAGATGATGTAACTTTGTAATGGTGCAACTGATAAGAAATAACTACTATTGATATTTTAGTTGGGCTTTGCTAACATGGAATGATGAATATCGGAAACAAAAAAGTAAACATTTAAATCCGAAAGATTATGTATCATAAATGTAAACATTTACATCAACAAAGCTGATAAGAAGGGCTTGCTAATATGAAATGATGAATACAAGAAAAAAATGTAAACATTTAGATCATAAAGATTATGTATCAGAAATGTAAATATTTACACCAACAGCGTAAAATAAAGATAAACAATTCAATCTGATAATGTTATTCAATCTTCGGATACATCTTTGTATTTTGATTTAAGAGGCGAGCAAAATATGCGTTCATATTTGTCATGTGGGTATAGGCAAATTCCTTGACACACTGGGCAACAACAACACTGCAATGCAACACTTTGCGAAATATGATATTCTGATTCCAAATCATTATCATTTATAGGACAATATATGTTAGCAAGATCAATCATTATAATTTATTCCAAATCATTAATTCTGGTTGGAAACGTATGTTAATTACTCTCCAAAAAGTAGGATGTTTACATCAGATAGTAGCATTTTGTTCTAGTGTGTAGGATGGGATGGAAGAAGATAGGTCGAGAGGGAGATGTGGATGCGAATGACCTTTACATAAAATTGTCTTGATGAATTTATGATAAAGTCCCATGAGTCATTTTCACCAGATATGTTAAGTTGTGTTAGGAGGCTCATTAATTCAGCGAGTTCACTAGACTCACGTCTAAAACGAATTGGCCTTGACCAGGTCTAGTTAATAATTGGCCCGATATGCTTATACCGCCTCCCCAAAGATGGCCCGTGAACAAGGGAAAAGTCAGGAGCCTTGTCTAATGGAACCTGGGGTGCATATGTGTTACTATCATAAACAAAGCAATGAGGATTCAAGTCTAGACGATACATTCTTGGGTAAGTAACGTGAAGGGGTGATCCACCTAGCCACTTGTCATGCCAAAAGCTTGTGTTTTGCGCCCATTTTCACTTTCTTTTTGAAAAGCAATTGAAATTTAATTCCAGATATAATAAGATCAAACTTTAGCTTCCTTATTTGTGACGAAGGACTTGAGGAAATTGTAGAATTGTAGAATTGGAATCCTCAAGTAAGCCTTCCATATAACCATGTAAAAAGTAGATGACTTTACTCCATAAGGCATGCTCTTCATTACAATATCTCCACCACCATTTAGCTGACATAGATTGATTGCTTACCTTGAGGCTACGAATTCCTGGACACCCCTTACTTCGAGGGGAGGTCACTTTGTCCCAAGCAATCCATGATATGTTTTTTACATTAGAGCTTCCACCCCAAAAGAATCATCTCCAAATACCTTCAAACTTGCAAATAATCTATTTTGGAGCTTTGAATGTTAAGAAGTAATAAACTCCCAAGTTACCAAGTACAGATCTAATAAGAGTGAGCCGACCACCAAAGAAAAGAGATGTAGCTTTCCAATTAGAGAGCATTTTGAAAAATCGTTCAACAAGTGGGTTCCAATTCGAACATGATGTCATTTTTGCACCAATAAGGAGGCCTAAGTAATTAAAATGAAATTGGGAGGCAAGACACCCAATGGAAGAAGCAATGGTGTTGAGCTATAAGTTTGTGACACTAATCCCGAAAAGCTTACTTTTATTGAAGTTTACTCTAAGACCGGAATCACGGTGGAAGCAGGTGAGAATCCTAGAAAGGTTTTTGGCATTGGAGAGCGACCACTCTCCCATAATGAGAGCATCGTCTACAAATTGAAGGTGTGAAATGTGGACTTTGTCTTTTCCCACTTTCATGTCATGGAAAAGTTGCAGTTAGTTGATTCCATAAGGGCGACACTGAGGGCTTCAACCGCAATGATAAAGAGGAAATGAGAGAGAAGGTCTCCTTGTCGAAGACTCCTATCTAGCTTGAATTCTTTTGTTGAGGAGCCATTGATGAGGACCGAGGCATATGCCGAGTTAAGAAAAGAATGGATCCAACTTCTCCATTTCGCACTAAATTCCAGTTGTTTCATGATCCAAAGATTGAAAGAAGGAAAGGCCATAATAAAGCTTCAAATGCCTTTTCAAAGTTCTCCTTTAGGAACATACACATTTTTTTTCGCTTCTTTGCACATGCAATGATTTCATCAACTATCAGGTGGCTCATCAATTATTTGTCGGCCTTTAACAAAAGTCATTTGAACTTCACTAACAACCGAGGCAATGACTTTTAGTGATGGTAATTTATACCCATCATATAAAACATTCCAACCGTTAAACCAAACGTTTCAAAATAGTAACCTTGTCCTTCACCCGCTCGCCTATAAAGTGTTACGAGAATGATAACCAACATTAAAATTTATTATATGGTAAACTACCAACTATTTTTCAATGCTCTAATAGTTATATATGATACAATAATACATAATAATATTCTTAATAAGATTGCACACCGTAAGGCTGGTCGCATTCGAGCCATGAAAATCGGTTGGGCACGCGTTTTTTTGACCCTCGACCGATTTGAGATCGGTTGGGCACTTTTCGGTGGCGGTTGCCACATCGGTCGTGGTCCCAATTTTTGGAATATCGGTTCGATTTCACTCGATGTTCACGCAATGTTTTCTCCTTCCCAACGTATCCCAACGTGTACATTTAATAAGATTTTAAAAATGACCGTTTGGTCATACAACTAAAAAAATTCAAACCCATTTTACCAATCTATAAATACCAACTTCACCTTAAACACAATTCACAACTTACCATTTTCATCTACATTCATTTCAATCTAATTCTTATCCAACTTCAAAATGTCAAAGAAAAATACCCCACAATTAAAAACCCGACGATCACGACTACCCCAAAATGCCCCGGATCTAAATTTCTCGCCGGAAAACAACTTCGAGTTAACCGGCATATCACCACAACAAAACCGGCCTATTCGCTTTCGTCCACAAAGTTTTGATTATCAATCACAACTACCCCAACCAAATCAAAACCAAAACGCGTTTTATCTTAACCGTCCTTTTGTCCCACCGCAACGTTCTTACCACGATTACCGGCAAGAACCTAGTGGGTCGTCGTACCATCCAAACATGGACTTCATTTATCCTTCTCAACCGTATCAACCTTATTCCCCGATTCGAAGCACTAATCTAGACATGAATTTGGAAGATTGGATGTGGAGTATCCGACACAAAACTACCCAAGTCAAGATGCTTCGATGGGACAAGGTTCGGGTCACGATTCGCACCACGGTTCGTTCCATGGTTCCATTCCGTTGATGATTCGATGGTGAGAAAACCGCTCGGCAAGAGATGTCCCCATCAAACCAAAGCGACCATCTAGGCGTGCTTCAAAGGCTAAGGACAAAGGCAAGAAGCGGAAACAAGCAAGGGAAAGACAAGAAGCTGCGAGCCATGGACAAAGGAGGAAGAGGTGGTGCTTTGTAAAGCTTGGGTTTATGTGTAGGAAAAGCGCGGCGTAAACGCCTGAACCGCTTCAAGTTTTGGGAGTTAGTGATCGACTACTTTAACAAAAGCGGCAAAGACCTAACCTATGACTCCATTACTACCAAATGGAAGAGCGAGGATTCGTAATAGGGTTGGAAATTATTGTGCTATCATGGAGAATATCAAGAATACCCATGGAAGCGGTGAGAATGATATCGACGACACTTCAAAAGCTCTTAGAGAATACCGTATGACGATGCAACGGTTGGAGAGCTATGTGGGAGGATGACCAAACTTTCCGATTCGACTTTCCAACGTCCTCATAAAGTAGCCGATCGTCTCAGTAATCATTGGGTACTCTCTTGATTGTGATTTTGTTTGTTTGATTATTTGACAATAGCTTGTGCACACATAACAGTACAACCCGTTCTTGTCAAGAAAGGACCCCGTGGTACGCTTCACACAATCCTTATAAAAGGAGCGAAAGCTTTACTTTTGAGTAAAACCTATCAAACCTTTCATTTTTAAAGGTTTTGCTCAAAAGAACAAGTACTTCTCCTTATGATTTTCAAAACCTCAACCGCTTATATCACTTGTCGAGGGGAGTATTTGATTTAAAACTTTGTTCACAAATTGTTCACAGTGGTCATCTTCCCGCAACACTTCGAAATGGTCATATTTGTTCTAAACTTTTCAAAAATAACATTTTATATGCCATTTTCGGGGAGAAAATTATGTGATAAGAAATATGTTGTGTAAATGCAAATGAAACTTTGTGCTATAGACTTAACCAACGAATTGACGATACTTAATCGTTAGTAACTCGAAAAGACTTGTCCCGGACGGTAATAATTTCAAGCTAGTTCGCTAGTGATGTAAACGTCTCGCAAAGGACTTGTGCGAATAGAATGTACCATTCGAGAAACTCTTGGTAGACATGAACTCGACGGGTTTGACAACCTTCGAGGTTTGTCTACACCTCCAAGGTAGTTATTAGAGCTAGTTGTCACCTAAAAGTCGACAATGTAACTCTTTAACTATGCAACGAACTGTCTCATGGGGATTGTCTATCTTGAGTTGATCAATTCATAAAGTGCGCGCTCTTTCCTCACCGTGCGATTTCATAAAACTCTTAAGCAAATGTGGAGGGGGAGTATTTCTAAAAGATCAAACTCTTACAAAGGGTACAAAATGTTTTACAATCATAACCGTGTGAGAGATTTTTTGAAAATTGGTTTTATGGCAACATAGGTTAGTCATGGAGTTATAAGGTGACTAAGGTTAGGAATAACCGTCCTATGATCCGCCAGAGCCAGAGGGATCTACCCAAGGACATCACAAATAGTTAGTACTTAGAAGTCCTTAGGGAGGATTTTCCAAAAAGTGGCCCGTGTTACAATCACCTTGCAAGGACTGATAAAGATGAGCATCTTATATGTTTCAGGTCGTTGCCACATGAGGAGGCGCGTCTATAAATTACAGTTCTCCCTTGCAACCCGAAAATTTACAAATAGTTGGTCAATCAAACTATACAAAATTGAGTGACCGTAAATAATAAGCATAAAATGAATACACACCGCACCCTCTCATTAAAACAATCGGAACCAAAGCCTTTGTTCCTTCAAAATCTTTATTACCTTAACACAACCGCCTTCTTTCCAAATTTGTATCGGTGCTAGCGAACCCAAAGTTTCCTCAAATTTCAACAAAAGACCATGACATCCAAGAAGTTATAAAGACTACAATACATAACAAAGTTACAAGATTCTTCATTTGATCCATAATTAAATACTCCCAAAATAAAATGCCTAGCTTCCGATTATGTTGTACCAAAAGAAATGCAATATGCATTCGCTGCAATTTTCAACTGACTTTTCATTTTGCCGCTAGCAACTAATACTTGGATATACGAACTTCAATTTTGGAAAGCATAGTAGAAACCATAGCGTTATAGTTGAGACTAAGGAAACAAAGAACTTACTTCCTATGCCCCTATATATATACAAAGATTGGTAGATTAGAAATGGATACGTATCACTTATCCGTATCCATGTTATCAAAACTCTAGCAAGTACTTCATCCGCAATATCTCATATCCAACTCGAACACTTTGAGCTCTATAACCAAATTACGCTTCTTTCACCGTCATTCACTCATTCATATGTGAAGATATCTCACGCCTATTCACTCTTCTTAAGCAATTCAAAGCACCTCAACCACTCCTAAATCTCTACAGACAATACAAATCATACACAACCAAAGCATGCTACGTCATTTTACACATTATGATTACACTACACTACGCTACCAAAAGTTTTTACATAATCCGGAAGGTATACGATTACATTCTAAGAGCTACACGCCCAAATAGTACTCGCTATAAAAACAAGGCTACATAACTACAAACCGATATATCAAAACTACGCCTTAAAATCGCGATAACTCGAATATAGTTGACTCCACCAATTCAACACGCAAACCGATAAATTGAGTTATTCACCTAGCACTATATACTACTCATACTATATTCAATTACAAGAATTCATTCAACCGATAGAGAATAAGAAGTAGACCTGCACGTGCGTTGCAAGCACCGACGTCGATACCGAGGAAGATTGAGTCACCACTTATCGGACCGCCATAAGTTATCCAATCTCTTTCTGAACCGCCTTTGCTTCTTTCATACTACATCATGCCTTTTCTTGGCACGCATATATACAATCGAAATTAGAGGGTTTTTTTTTTTTCGGAAGATCATTGTTTAACAGCTTAACGCTCCAATTTTTGGGGCTTCTTGGCTTTCATTGTTTTTGAGAATGAAAAGGTATGTATAAGCTTTTGATATAATTATCTAGCTCTGTTTGTTTAGTATGAGTGTTTGGATTGTTTATTTCTTATGGTTAAGGTTGTATTTAAAATAAGAAATTCAAGTACAAAAAAAAAAAAAAAAAAAAAAAAAAAAAACTTTCAAGAAGGTGTTTGTTTTAGCCGATGTTTTGATATGGCTATTTCGCTAAACTTATTGTTCATGAAACGCAAAGGAGACCAAAACATCTTAGACAAATCTTCGTTTGGGTTAGGATAATTTAGTGTTGGCTTTTGGTTTGGGTTTCTTCTGTTATACACTATATCGATGAAAATGTAAAAGATATCAAAATTAGGTACGATCTCCTTCTCCTAGAAATTACATGAATGATGCATGCCAATATCTCGATATACATTTCATAATATCTCATATGTTTCCGTTTGTTTAAAACAGTCCACGGAATCATGTTGTTGAGATTTAACAAATCAAGTGGTCATGTTCCACTCAAGATACTCTCTATCAAGATGGAACCATTTAAAATCTTTCAACCATCTCCTTCATCGAAATCGGAAGGTGGATTTTATTGAACAGTTCAATGAAAAGCTTCTCGTCAAGCAAGAAAATGAGAATCTTCGATTCTTGACGTAAACCTTCCTCATCTCATCATTTTTTTTCTTATGTTTGGCGATCTTTTCTAAGCTCACATATTTCATAGGTACGCAATTCCGAAATGATAGAAGTTAGCAAGTCGAATTTAAGACTCCATCAGATTCATCTTTCAGATGAGAACCAGTTATTTCGACATTCAAAGACCGATCAAGAGTATGCTCGAACTTCAAAGGTCAACGTGTGACTTCATTTGAAGATCATGAGTCAGGTATCCTCGATTGCAATACTAACAACATATACATAACAAGTAATCGAGGATGTTATCATTTCATTGCAAAGCTTACTCGGTGATCCGTTATCGATGGAAAAGGTAAATTGCTCGAACTTTATTATATATATGTCAAAATATGCCAATAAGCATGTAAAATTACTATGACATGCATATTCAAGCAAAACCACTATTCATTTTGATACAATCATTTCGTTACATCCCATCATGTTTCAACAACTGATCCATCGCTAACAAATATCCTTTTGCATTATCACAATTTCACCCATCTTTTGTTATAACAAGTATTCGATATTTAAAGTTCATGGCAAGGGGTGTTCCGATACCGACATGTGATCTTCGCTTGACATTGTTGCCACAATCAAGAATAAACAAAGCGAAGGATAAAATAGAAAATATAACTTACAATTTTGTTTTTTATCAAATAGCCAATCTATAACTATGACACATAATATCCATACATCACAATACTTGTGAAATGCTAAACTTCTACAATCACAATTGAAAGATACATTTTCAATATATATTTCAACACCGTGATATGAAGAAACCTGGACATGCCTTTTCTAATGCACCTTTGCAACATCGCGAACTCGAAATCCTTTGTAGAATTTCGGGTTTTGTGCCAAGTTATCGGAAGATGTCTTAACTTATGTTTCGTAAAAGTCGTTATTAGATTAATCAACAAACATATTAGTAATGTTTTTGTGCCAAATATATTAAAGCATGTCCCTTCTCAAGTTGATCACATTTCCGATAAAAGTAAAAATAAATACCTCCACAAAGTTGGTAAATTTATAATATCAATCTTATCGATATACTATGCTAAAGTTCCGATTTGGTCGCTCAAATGAGCGACTACCTTTCATTTGGATAGTGGTTTCATACGAACTTTAGCACACTATATGAGCAAACAAAATCATCGCAACCATATCTCACACAAACGCACTATATCATTATATCTCATTTCAATCTTACCATACGTCCTTCTTTCAAGGCTAGTTCTTTGGCCATGTTTACATCATCTTCACTTGACTGTAATGACCTAATTCACAACGCTACATAGGTTAACCGATATTGTTAGAAATTAACTACATCTCCAATCGTCCGAATATCGACAAATGTCTCAATCCCTACCACAGGAGCCCTTTTTTTCAGTGCCGTGAACCCATCCTTTCCCATCAGCAACCCATTCATATTCAATATTGCTCCTAAAAAATATAGGGAATCGATAAAAGCTAACCGCTTTTAGCCAATTATATTGTAGCCAACTTGTTTGCACTATATAAACCTGGAACTTCAAAAACGTTCAGGAATAAGAGGCGTATGTAAAGAATAGTGGTGTACAAAACATCAAAAACACTATACCTTGATGTACACGCTGCCGGTTAGAATCTTGTGTGGCACACTCATTCAAATACCTGGCTGCTTGTCGCGTGTATCTGATTGAAAGAAATTAAAAGAGAAGCCTTAGATAAAAACGTCTGCCGGTATAAGTAAACAATTTACTGATGTTTGGGATTGCTTACCTAGAGTTGTTATCCATTTAATATAGTATAAGTGCTAATCTTGAAGTAGTTACCCTCTAGTAAGCTAACATATATACCTTTATCCAAACCCTCAAAACTACTATATCTGATCCGATGATGTAATTGGCAGATCTTACCTGTAGTTTGGAATGTTCAATGACCGTTGTCGCTGCCCTTGGTATCGTGAATTCTCAAGAACTTAATGGTTGTAAAGGTGAGCATCTTTTGTAATACCATGTTCGGTTCTCGCAATCTCGAAGCACCAGTAAACATCATGTAAAACAAATTTTATCGGGACAACCAAATAAGTCGCTAATATAATAAGATTAAAATCAAAATAGAGAAATACAATTGTTAGCCGATGGAGAGATGAGGGATATGTGATTACCATTATGAGAAGCTCATAATCTTCTAAAAGGGATAAGCCTCCCAAGGTATTTCACTAACATCACGCAACAAAATGCGTAAATAATGGTATTACCGTAGTAAGCTTGTGTGTTTTATAGATACCGGTGTGTCTTTATTACCCGATGTAACAAATGTTTCCAAAGTAAGCTCCAACTAACGATAATCACGCACATGCCACACTTGTAGAGGAGCAATATACACTAACAATATATTAGTTTATCTAAATGGTCTAATGTATTTAAGATTCTATAATTAATATCAATGTGTATTGTGGACGCAGTGATAGTTTAAAGACATGGCAACCAAAACTATCGTTATTTTTCAATGAGGACCAGACAGTATACTTTTTTATAGAACAAAATTACTTAATACCATACATTTTATGATCTATGCCAATAAATAAAACTTACATATATACTCCGCATAATATTTTGTATATTCAGATTATCAGCCACCTAATTTTTTTTAATGAAACCTTTTTGAAGAGAATTATGTCCCAACGCACTCTTTTAGCCATTAGCAAATACTATTTGAATAACTCTTTATTGATATTGTCTCACAACAATGAAAACTTAAGAACGAAAATGAGTCGGGCTTATACATATTGTGTTGATCATCAACTCTAATTACACATCTTCATCGGCCTCCAAACAAATAAGGTAAGCAACTAACCCAAAATGGAAAAGGACAAACGACGATCGACATCGATATCTTGGCGATGGTATGTGTATGTTGTTTACTTTTGTCTAATAAAACTTTAGTTACCTTACGATATGTTGCTTTTGGTTTAAATTGCGATAACATGTTTCTAAATCACCGGATTCTGCGAATATATGAGTCGAAACAAGTACTTTTGATGGTATAACTAGATCTTCAATAACTCAAAGTATGTGTATGTTTTTTCTTTGGTTTTGTCGTAATTAAGATAATCTAGATTAGACCATAGCTATTCATTTCTTTACTTTTGTAGGCATCGATACACGCGAGTCCATTCATGCTATCGCCCCCGGTGTGAATTCGACGGATGTACTTACAACTTCTCATACTACGACACAGGCTACTAGTGAATGTATGAGTCGAAAACAAGTACTCGTTGATGGTATAACTATATCTTTAATAACTCAAAGTATGTATATGTTTTTTCTTTGGTTTCGCCGTAATTAAGATAATCTGGATTAGACCATAGCTATTCATTTCTTTACTTTTGTAGGCATCGACACACATGAGTCCATTCATGCTATCGCCGGTGTGAATTCAAGGATGTAATTAGAACTTCTCATACTACGTATATACCGAAAAAGGCATAGGAGACAAGGTTTGTTTTCTTATTATTATTTCAGAGGGTTTTGTATTTTGTAGGTGTAACTATTGATGACTATCCATGTTCTCGATTCATGTTATGGTACGTCTACCTATGTTGCACTGGAAGTGTTACTATTATGAAAACGTTGGTAATACCAAGGAACAATATCAATTAGGTTCCCCGGTATTATTAGTCCACAAAGAAACGATCCGCCAACTAACTTTTATATAATGGTATATTTGCGATACAAAATTCTTATTAACAATTAGGAAAAGCCCACCAATATGTGTTTATAGTTGTTTTGAGTAGAGACACTCAAAAGCATTCGTAAAGTTACAGGTTGATTGCAAAAGTAAAGTTTTAAAGCGGGCCGTGGGCGATCGTTAATCATGCGTTTAAGCATACCATATTATTTTATACAAATCGGTTTATATGGTTAATTATTTAAGCATGAATGATTCTTTTACATTAAATTTTTTATTTCTTTGGGCTTTTGGGTTAGTCGAGCATTGAGGTTCTCGTAGCCCACCCATTCACTTTATTGATTATAATGAGGCGGTATATTAATACCGTGAGATCAACTGGGTTCGAGATGCATATTAAGGGCATGTTTGGCTAAGCTTATTTATCATAAGTCGATTTGGGCTTATTTTTATAAGTCTCCGATTTTGTGGCTTATTTTGAGACTTCTCGGCTTATAAGTTTATTATGATATGATAAACTTATAAAAGCCGACAAGTCTCAAAATAAACAAGAAATTGAGCTTATAAAAATAAGCCCAAATTTCATCGTAAGTCCAAGTTATCATGAAAATGTGTCTTTTAAGTATTGTTATGAAGTTGGTATTGTTATTTTAGGTGCAATTGATTTGCCTTCAACCCGTGAAACAAAGATATGGTCAAGCGACAACGACGATCGGACAGAGAGAATTGGAGGAGGCCGGAGAGGTATGAGCTCCGAAGCGCAATATGCCCACATGGCTCCATTTTCAAAGAGCAAGGTAATTTTCAAATTTCGCTACCTTATCCGATTGTGCTTATGGCTTATTCATGATATACGAATGATTCTTAGAGTATTATTCTTATAGCGCCAACGCTTCGCCATCTCATGTTCGGTGTTAATTCATATTTGATAAAGGGAAGGGTAAACCGAGTCATATTCTCCAGCCACATCAGTATGTTCCAACGGTTGATGGTTCCTATTCGACATTTATCGACCGTGTTTACCCGGATGCGTGTCCTAATATTATTGCTTTGGAATGTCCGCTATCGATGGTATTCTTTGAATTACCGATGCTCTTTTCCATTTTTGGTTTTACATGATCGCTTTTTTTGATATTTATCGATAATTGTTTTATGTGCACCATCGTCATCAAACTTCGCTCCATGATGCTTACCAAACTCCTTCGATGGCGGCCAAGATAATGTTGGTGCCGCACCACTATTAGATTTTCATGCTGGTAACGTGGCACGGCTACTTTTGAGAATGAGGTGCAATAGTTTTCTTTAATAGACGGTAGCAACAGTACAAAGATACCACAACTATTTTATCCGCACATCCATCACATATGGTACTATTTTAAGTACAAGTACTTTGTGGCAACTTTCTTTTAAAAGTGTGTTATCTTTATATGTTTTTCTAATATTTTATGCAGGTGAAGGGGCCAGCAAGGGTCTCAAATGACAAACGCTTATGTTAGTGGTGCTCGCGTGTTGGATTTTGCAAGAGGTGTAATCGCACCCGCCTCGTTGATACGGAACCCCAACACTTTGTGTTCGACGCCACAAAATTCTAGTATTGAACACTGCCACAGTACAAGCGGTATTAAATACTTGTTCTCTAAAATTGATCAAAGTTAAGGTAGTTGTAGACCCTCTTTATCGGTAATAATTTAGGTAATAATTGGCCTTCTTTTATTCTTCATAATTATCATATGTTCTAATTGGAAAATAGTCAAGAAGGTCTACAAACCAGATGTTAATACAATTATAACCGGATGTTAATAATTGGTGAAGATGATGACGATGAGCCAAATAATGACGAAATTGCTCTTATGGCTCGTGACTAGAGGTGGCCATCCAAACGGTTTCGAATCAAATCAAAACCGGTCAAAATCGTTCTTCCAAGAACCGGTTCGGTTCTTTCACAAACCGGTGATTCAGAATCGGTCCCACCTTTTAGCCGCCGTAACCGGGTTCCAACGGATATAACCCATTTTCGAGACAAGTCTTGATTTGAGTCATTGGATCAAATCGAATAACTCATAATGCCCTAACTTAACTCAAGTAACATGAGACCCCATAAAATATGGCATAGTTTTATTGTGTTTAACCTCTATGCGAGATGTACTACGTAATAAATTAAAAAGTGTTAGTTATAACTTATAACTAATCGAGGACATATGTTTACCTTTTAGAAAGCTAATATGTTTACCTTTAGAAAGCTAGTTATGAAAAATATAATATTACATTATTGTCTTTCTGCAAATCACAAAATGAATGAAAAATAATTAAAAGGTCAGGTGTGGTAATGAAAAAGGCGCCGAAGTCCCAATTTATTTGTTGATATTCATAATTATCAAATTATATATATATATTAGTATATATACTAAAAGTCAGGACCCAAGGTTTTGCAAAACACGCATTTAATGCAAAGTTTTTCAAATTGGCGAATAGCCCCGAGGTTCAAGTGACGTAAAGTAAGTCCAAACATTAAATGCAAAGTTTCACAACTTGGCAAAACAGCCCCGAGGTTTAAGTGTCGTTGTAAAGTAGGTCCAAACATTAAATGCAAAGTTTTATAACTTGGCAAAAACAATTCCACGAGGTTTAAGTGTCGTTGCAAAATAAGTCCTTTAGTTAATCCATTGATCGCTGGTTCCCACACTCAGATATATACTAAAAGGCAGGAGGCAAGTTTTGCAAAACATAGCATTAATTGCTATCTATTTTCAAATGACAAAAATAGTCCCTAAAGTTTAGCTATCATTGCAAACTCAGTCCTTTTTGCAAAACATAGCATTAATTGCTATCTATTTCCAAATGGCAAAGATAGTCCCTAAGGTTTAGCTATCATTGCAAACTCAGTCCTTTGTAGCATTAATTAGTATATTACTATCTATAGCAATTTGACAAAAATAGTCCCTAAGGTTTAGTTGTCCTTGCAACCAAGTCCTTTGTAGCATTAATTAGTATGTATTGCCATTTAACTAAAATAGTCCCTAAGCTTTAATCGTTTTGCAAACTAGGTCCTTCGAGGACTAACGATGTAACATAATTAAACTTTAAAGGACCGCTACGTAAAAATATAACGGACCACAACATCACAGAAGAACGCTGGGATCACCGGCTCGCTTTTCTATAAAGTATTTAGTTGTTTGGGCTCTGCAATGGCCCAAATAAATAATGATTTAAAACATAAAAACAGAGTAAACGAAGAAAAGGGAAGAAAACATAAAAGGCGTATTTAAAACGTAAGAAAACAGGCAAAACGTAAAAACCGTTGAAAACGTAAAAACAAGAGTAAAACGAAGAAAAGCATAAAAACGTAAGAAAATGGACGAAACATAAAACAACATTTAAAACGTAAGAAAACATACGAAACGTAAAAATAGACGAAAACGTAAGAAAATGAACGAAATGTAAAACCACGAAAACGTAAAAATCGTAGTAAACAGAAGAAAAAATGATAAAAACGTAAGAAAATGGACGAAAACGTAAGAAAATAGATGAACACGTAAAAAGACGAAACGAAAAACAGAGAAAACGAAGAAAACGGAAGAAAACGATTAAAACGGACAAAACGAAAAACGGATGAAAACGGATAAAACGGATGAAAACGGACGAAACGTAAAAACGGAGTAAAGCGAAAACGGATGAAAACGTAAGAAATGTATTTAAAACGTAAATAAACGTAAGAAACTGATTTAAAACGTAAAAAACGGAGTTAAAAGTAAGAAAACGAAGAAACGGACGAAACGTAAGAAAACGGACAAAAGTGTAAACTACACCGCTCGTCCTTATGGTGTTGAAATGACGATTATACCCTCGTGTTAACAAGACTTAACGACTGCTAGTGGGCTCTGCTAGAGGAGGGACTAATGGCGCATAACGCGGTTGCCACTTAAGGATGGACGGTGCAACTTTTTGGTCAAGGACTAACTCCTGCGGCCAACGCAAACCACAAGGACGTACGGTGTAATTTACTCATAAAAATAATCTTCCATAATCTCGAAAATAAAAGTTACTTCATATAACTTATAAAATAATCTCTTTTTATAATCTTTTTCAGCAATAGCAACAGCACCAACATCAACAACAACAAAATCAGCATCAGCACAATATATTTTTACCAAATATAACCAATATATTGTGGTCTGTGGATTTTAGTCAAAGCATTTAATCATTATGAAAGTTTTAAGTAGTAATCACCGGTTTTTGCGCACCACATTTTATACATTAGTTTTTTTGGTATTCGGTAACAAGGGGCACGTGTACGTTATTAGATATTAGGGTTTTCAGGTTTCATTGTATTATTACTATAAGAGTGCGTTTGTTATGGGGTGCTGGATTTTGGGATAGGGATCAAAGTAATAAATATATGTTTGGTTGAAAAACATTGTTTAATTATTTGGGTCTCATGCCAAAAATACGAAGTTACAGAAATCCCACACTAAAAGCTAGGAATTACAGTTGTCTTTTAAAGTGGTGGGCCATCACTTATTATGGACCACTTATTTTTAATTTATGAAAATTTTAATATATAAATATTATTAAATTATAAATCCATCCCCTAAACCAATTTATAAAACAAACATTTTTTATACTTTCATCCCAATACCAAATCTTAATCCAAATCGAAATACAAATCATAATCCTAAACCCACATGCAAATTAAACGGGCCCTAAATATTTGATGAATAATACAAAGTATTATCACTATAATTGTTTAGGGAAAAAAAGAAAAAAAAACTAGGTACATACTTTTGCATGGTGTATAGAATAGTCATAATGTATGAAAAGAACAGTAATTGGAACTTGCGATGCGGCGTGGGTGTTTTGATAGTGGGTTCAGTGAGGATGGTGGTGGATTGTTTGGAAGAGACAGAGTGTTAGTGGTTCTACTCAGGGCTTATGGTCGTAGTTTTATCTCGTATTGTTACGTGACGCATGATCGTGTTCGATAAAGAAAATACACACCCATAAATCTAATGTTCCGACTAATTTATTTATATATAATAAAAATTTCATAAAATTGGACGCCTTAGGACCCGTAGTTTAAAAAATTATGATAATTTTAAAGTTATTTGATATGTTAGTGTGCATTTTGAAAGTTTTTTAATTTAAAACTATATATTGATATTAAACTTCAACAATTTTATAAAATCGTACGTATGTCAAAAGCATATCAATATTTGGCTCGCTTTGTTCGTTATCAAGAGACCTTTTGGCAATTTCACCCATCTTTGTTATAACAAGTATTCGATATTTCAGCTCCCATGCGGGGTGTTCCGATACCGACATGTGATCTTCGCTTGACATTGTTGCCACAATCAAGAATAAACAAAGCAAAGGATAAAATAGAAAATATAACTTACAATTTTTGTTTTTATCAAATAGCCAATCTATAACTATGACACATAATATCCATACATCACAATACTTGTGAAATGCTAAACTCTACAATCACAATTGAAAGATACATTTTCAATATATATTTCAACACCTGCATATGAAGAAACTGTTGGACATGCCTTTTCTAATGCACCTTTTGCAACATCAGTAACCTGAAATCCTTTGTAGAATTTCGGGTTTTTGTGCCAAGTTATCGGAAGATGTCTTAACTTATGTTCCGCAAAAGCTGTTATTAGATTAATCAACAAACATATTAGTAATGTTTTTGTGCCAAATATATTAAGGCATGTCCCTTCTGAAGTTGATCATATTTCCGGATAAAAAG
>CM040241.1:260236848-260608887 GCA_022545495.1 Chrysanthemum lavandulifolium | reverse complement strand
ATCTATTTTGAGTGTAACAAGTAGTAATAGCTTGACCCATAGAAACATTGGAACCTTTGAGTAGATCGGCATTGTCCTTGCGGCTTCTACAAGAGTTCGGTTTAGTCTTTCAACTACTACCGATTACTGTTGAGGAGTTCAAGAACACTTCTTTGAGGATGATTCCAACATTTTCATAAAAATCATTAGTACTTTATTAACAAACTCGGTTCCATTATCGGTTCGGACGATTGAGCTGTTTTGTTGAGTCTGATACGAAGTTGTTTAATGAGTTTAATGATGACATCACGGGTTTAGTCCTTTGTCCTCAAAACTTAACTTGTGAGTGATCGGGGTAGTCATCAACCACTCTAACATATCTCTTCCCATTAATAGTTTGCACTCTCATTGGACCGCCTGAGGATCCATATGAAGGGTGAAGAACTTCATTCTGAGTTTGTGGGTTTTGGTTTGTGGGCATATTTAGTGCTTTTTCCCGAATTGACAAGGTGAGCAAAGATGATCTTTTCATATTTTAATCTGGTAAGCCTCGACTAGATCCTACGGAAGATTGTTTATGGTACCAAAGTTCAAGTGATTGAGACAGCGATGCCATAACCAAGACTTTGTTTAGAAGCCTTTGACGGCAAGCGATTGGAGAGGACTTCATCATGTCATCGATAGATATGGTGTATAGGTTTGAACCTCGGGTTCCTCTTAACAATTCTACACCATCAAGTTTTCTAACAAAACAAGTATGTTTTAAAGCTACTTCTAGATCGGAATCACCGAATTGACCAACGAGAACAAATTTGACTAAGACCTTCCACATAATATGCCACGAAATTACACTTTACCAACCACATAATCTCCATAACCACAATAGCTCAAAATGGTTGTTCCGAATCTAGCGTCTCGATGAATTTGCTCAAAAGTTCATGAGCAGACGACAGTCGCCATGATCATATCTTGGAGAACAGAGTCAGTACCACGAGCGATTTGAGCGATCTGCGGTTGAACACAGAACAAGAATGGATAAGCCGGATAATTGGGATCCCCATGCAAGAATGGGTTCCATATGGTTAGTAACAATGGTTGGAACACCCATCAGAAATAGAAGCATTCATTTTACAAATTGAATCAATGGAGTTATTATGAATAGATGCTGTACTAGTGTTTGTATTGCCCTATTTAAGGTATGTTCACTTCTTAAGGAATAGTTCTACCGATGAGCATCCATTTTCTAGTGGGCATTATGCGATTAACCTTATGGCCAACATGTATCCATTGATAACCTATCTTACTAAATGTTCTTCTGGCAGGCTTCAACATTTCCTAACTTTCTTTCGCCTTTGCCTTCTTAGCATGATATTTTGCATTAACGAGTTAATTGGGGATTTGTGACATTAGACAAGACATTCACACCACATTCATGATTAGAAACATAATTCAAGCAGACATCATTACAAGGTTTGCAAATAGTATCGAGTCGAATTAATTACGATGCATATGGCTAATACTAGAATCAACACGATTCGTTTTATTAAACTCAAACTTAAGGTTCCTAGGTTGGTCTTCTACTCTTCCAATGCACATTCTTAGCTTGCGGTCCTGTCATTCCTTGTATTGTCTTGATTTGACACCTTTGCTTTCATGTCCTTTGATTACTCTGCAGAGGGAATGGGAACATTAGTTGGTTTGCTACTCTTGCTTCTCCTGTTTAGATGTCTTTGGGATCTGAACTACATGCGAGGCACACTAAGGTTCACTTTCTTAACACTAGAAGTGCTTGGGATTTGTACTCCTAGAAGGCACACAGAGTTCGCTTTCTTAGCTTTAACGGATCACGAATCGAACTACTTGAAGGCACTAAGGTTCACATTCAAAACATCGGGCATCGAATGAATATCATACTTGGCACTAGGCATCGAACATGGAATCAAAGTTAAATCTCTACACCTAAGGACTTAGGGCATATTGTGATTAAACATTCTAGAATTTCTTGAGATCGTTTGGCATATAGCATGCATGCCCAATTGCATTGTCAAGTGGTTTCTCTAACTTATCCTCTTCAACAATCTCACCGAGACATTCTAGACAATCCTTAAGGGATGAGAAATATGTTTGAATAACAAGTTTGTTATTCACGAGATGAGGGGGACATATTTCACAGACAAAGCATATTTATTACAAGAGTGTACCTTTGATACACCATTCTCCCCATTGGTCATTGGCATTTTCCCTTTTACAGCTCTTGATTCTCAATTTCCTTTTGCAATGAAGCTATTTGTTCATTGTTTTATTACTGATGACCTTTATTGATTCAAATAACTCATTGAAATGACGTTTAACCTTTTCATTTTCTTCTAGAAACTTTCGTTTTCCTTTTGTAATGCATTTACTAAGTTTTGAAGATGAAACGTTTGAGAATTGATAATCTAAAGGAGAAGGCATTTGGGGCCAGTCACATTGTTCTTTTCACCCTTTAACGAGAGATTTGGGCTTTCAATTTTGATCGTGTTACAATGAGCATGAATCATTCATCACGTTTGTTTATTTGAAAAGCGCATCAAACTCTGGAGCATCGAGGATGTCTTGATATTTGAAGTTTTATATTTTCTTTAAGATGTTGATATTTTAGTTGTAACTTAAAATGCTCACACCATAATTTAGAAAATTGTTTAACCAAATTGTCGTGATCATCCGATTCAATTTTCTCATTTAGTTTAGAATTAGTCTTTTCAAGCTCAATGACACGATCATGGGAGACTTTCGAGAAGCAGATAATTCATGAAATTGAGAAGCATTAATGGAACAATTTGTAGCAGTGAAAAACACATCTTGAGCAACACATTCAGTAATAAGAGTCTCATTCAATGTATGCAAGTTCTTTCTCTCAATCTCATTATATTTTAGTGCTCGCTCATAGTCACTAACCTCAACAATCATTGCATCAAATTCCTTTTCCATTTATTTAATGTCTAGATTCATTCCATTTTTAAGACTTTCAAAATGATCTTTTAGTTGTTTAAAGAAAGGCATAACTTCAGTTAAATAACATTCTTTTGTTTGCTCAAAACCCCTTTCCCCTTCAGTTATACCAGTGGGTGTGATCCTTTTCTTACAAGTTTTCTCAAAATCAACAAATAGTTGAAAAATAACATATTGAATGATTAAGGTCTTGCTTTTAGTGGCAATAGTCCTAGGTACTAAATGCATTGGTGTATTTGGAGGATACACACGATCGTGGCATTTTCCTAAAGGGAGGTTTGTTACAACAAGATTCTCCGCTTTTGCTTATCTAAATCCTTTTTCCGAACACTTGTTCGGGTGTTAACAACGTCTGAGGCTTAAACATGTTCAAAGAAATCCAATTCTCCTTCTTGTAATCATGGGGTGTGATATTTATTTTCTTCTCTTTACATTTAGGATCATCTAATTTCTTGTTCATCGTTTCCTAGAGACTTCATCCTGATTTCTTATCTTCCTCGCACTCAACGCAACTAGGTTTCATCTAGGTTTAAGGATTTCATTGCCATCATAAAGAACCTTATGAGCATTTCTAGCCTTTTTAAGACTCTATGCTTAGTGATTAAGTGAGCGATCAGAATGGTATTTCCTTGTACATACAACTTATTTTCAAGCTTGTTTTTCAAGGTTTTAGATTAGAAAATCATTCAAAGTTTTGATTCCTTAGCACTGAATTCTTGCTTAAGCATTTTAACATTTTCTTGAAGTTCTTGTTTTTTCTTAGCGCTTTTAGAAAGCTTTTCTTGTAAGAGTTTAACTCTTGTTTTAATACTTCTTCTCTAAACCTACTTTTTCTAATAGTTTACACATTTGGTCATCCATTTCCCGCTTCATGGGTGGTCAACTCAAATTTTGCACGTTGTTCATAAATAGCAACACGTTCTTTATAGGCATTCGATTCGGAGATAGCGGAATCATCGAGGGCACATGCGGTGAATTCATCAAAAACATAAACATTATTGATACGCAGAAGATGCATCACTTGGTACAATCTCACTTCACTTTGTATCACATATTGATCATATGGGACAACATTGATATTACCCATATTTTCAATATCCGATTCAATAAACACAGATTGATTGTGCCGTTATGTATCTTTGCTCATCAACTTCATCGTATAATTTTAATACCTCGAGATGAGTTTGTCTTTGGATGGACGAGCTTGTGGTGATGAAGAGACTTTGGAGAGACCATTGGAGAAATGCTAGCCATGAAGATGGTTTGTGCAGGTTGGTTCTTCATCAACATCGAGTCGTATGCATCACAATCGGCTACTTGAAAGGCATTCCGATGATTATGGCCTATCTCCGAATTGGTTTCTCATCCACATCGCATCATATGTCTTAGCATTACCCTCGGCCAAGAACAACAACTCCTCTTCATCCAAAGCGCACCATTATCCTGAGCTTGCACCAACAACATCTTATCCCAAGTACTGCATTCGAGGCGTTTTGGCAATGTGGTTCCTTGCAATGTGTCCCTCACCTCCACAATTGTAACATTTTATTGGCTTTGCTTGACCACGATTTCCATTCCTTCCTCTATTCGATTTGCGGCATAACCTCTACCAGCTCCACCTCTTGCTTGTTACATCGGCGTTCTTGAACTAGCCGTACCATAACCTTCACATCTCGGCGGTGGCTTGATTATGTGGATTAGAAGCGATTATGAGATTGTTGTTGGTGTGGAAGAAGTTCATGTTTGACTAATCGAAGAAGAGCTAGTTGATTAATGAAGTTTCCATGTGTGCATCAAGATGATCGACTTGTTTGAACATAGGAACAGGAATGAGTTTGTGATTACCATTACCCAAGGGTATGACTTGTGAGGCTTTGGTTGTGATTCCGATGTTTGAGTATAAAGGCGGTTGAATCATTTGAAGAGCTTGTCTCTCCTAGTTGGTTTTGAGCGATTAAGAATCCTTTTTCAAACATAGCATGTCTCTCCTTACAAGGAGGAAGGCATAGAGTTGCTCATAGTTTGTATTCTTCAATCCTTTGGTTAGCTTTACGAGGTGACAAACTTGTGCCATTCGGGATTCATGTCGTTCACAAACTTTGAGTTGTTGAATGTTTGGCATAGTCATTCGATGTTCCTCATATCATTAACAAGCTTGTGGAATCTCATAGTAATCATACACACTCTCATCTGGTTTCATTTGAAGTGTTCAAATTCATCATAGAGTTGTGATTCTGTCTTCCATAGTTAATTCGAACTGAGAGGAAGCATCTTGACATTATCCCACACTGCCTTTGCTTGGTGTTGTGATTGATCGACTTGTAGATATCTTTTGAAGACCTGAAATGCGATGTTAGAAGCCACGATATCGACATCGAATCTCTTTTCTCCTTATCATCCAGCTCATCATATGTCTTTGGTGCAGTCAATTCCATAGATCATTGTTCCATCTTTTGTATCAATTAAGTCTCTAGTAGTCTCAACCCGATATGGTCCTTCATCAATGGATTTGAGAATGTTGACTCCATTTTCCTTTCCAAGACGATGCAGTCGATTCGTTGAGCCCAAGAGTCGCATACTCGATTACATCGAAGCATGGGTGGGCGAGTATCACGAACCGGTGCTTGAACATCCTCGACAACAATGGAGGTGATTGTGGAGCGTTGGTAGACATGATGATTAAGCGGGATTTTATAACTCTATGATTAAACCCGGCAAATAGATTCTTTCACGAGATTTTACTAAATTAAGAAAACCGTATTCAAAGGATATCACCCAAGTCGCTAGAAACCTTAAACAAAGTAAGCTAAGTGCCAAGTCGCTAAATAACAACTCACTACAATCCAAGTCGCTAGCAAATTTTTGTGACAATTCGCTAAGCACCAAGTCGCTAATTTGTCAAGTCGCTAAATAGCAACTCGCTGGGTACGACAACTCGCTAACACCAAGTCGCTAACAATATAAAGTACAAGTAAGCTAACTTACTTTGAGTCGCTACGTGTAGTGGAGAATCCACTACGTGTACTTTTAATAAGCTTGTCTCGATGAACAAGTCGCTAGCTCAACTCGCTAAGACCTTAAACAACAACTCGCTACCAAATAACAAAGCAAATCACTACCAAGATAAACTATCCGTGGCTCAAGTCGCTAGCTAGAAAATCACAAAACACCACTTTTCAATCCAAAAACAACCCAACCACGATGATTCAAGCCTTCATAATCAAAACCTAAACACTTGTGATGATTCTAAACACAAAAGTACTATCAAAATTCAAACTTTAACACTAGAAATCACCCAAATGATGCAAAAACCACTAAACTTTCAAACTCAAAACCACCTAAAACCACTAGAAATCCAATATGTAAGAGATGATCTAACCATGGCTCTTGATACCATTTGTAGGATATTGGATTTCTACAAATACATCAAACCATAACATAAAGTAGGCGTACAAGAGTTTTAGAGAAAGTTAGAGGTTTAGGAACTTAGTGAGAAAGAAAAATCTTATTATGAGCTCCAACTCTACCTTGGAAGGTAGAGAGTATTTATAGTCTTACAATAAGCGCCACTGCCAACGTGGATCGGGGCATACGATGGGTAAAGACCGTCCGTCCTCCACGGTGTTGCTTAACTAAATACTACTTAGCTTAATATAACTACGACTACGAGCTTTCTAACGATTACATATACTTGGGTGGCCGACTCTTTAATACTGAATTTCTAATTCTAACAATATATCCTTCCCCAAATAGTTGGAATAATACACTAAAGGCTACGAGATAAACACCGAGTTTCTCTCAGTTATGACCATTGTCTTTTAGGGATAACTTCAATCGGTAGAAGTGTTAAGTTCATCATGTGTACTGTTGTGCTTTTAGATATATGTCAACTTCCCCTTGCTTTGGTTTGATACCTCGAGAATCGAAGCAAAACATAATATACCCATAAACTTGAGATCTTATGAGAAGAACTCGAATAGCCCAAATGAATCATGTGAGAATCAAGACTACGAAACTCTCTCGACTATCTTTATCAACCCATATGTAGACAATTTGAAGTGACCTTTGTTGAAGAAAACCCGATATACCAAACTTGAAATCAAGTCGAATTCCGCATTTGTATCTTAAGCACTTAATGATGGAAGAACGTGTCGAGAATCTATGCTTCAAGCAAATCTCTAAGTACTCACTACTCAAACAAAGTATGAGACATTAACACCTCTTGAGATTATCCACATCGTCATCTCGCATGTGACATCGAGTAAAACAACGTAACTCCTAATAGTGATAGTTAACCAGGTCTTCAACCAACAACCCCGACTGCTGGTAACTAGATAAACCAAGTCTTCAACTCAAAATCTTAATCCCGAGCAAGTTATCAAATAAGAACACGCCTTTGTTGAAAGTCAACTTCAATCTCAGATAAGTGATAAATGATTAACTCTGAAGTCCTCAACTTGTGTCAAATGCCCAACACGTGAAAACAACATACAATCGGATGTACATTGACCCACTGAATGAACCGCAACAAATGATTCCTCAACATCAATGCATTCTTCCTAAAGGTATACATGAGAGACCGATCCGGAAGATTCACCAATAATGTATTCGAGCGGATGAGGTAGTCATTTTCCTTAATGTTCATGTGGTTGATTTATAAGCGTGTACAATGAGAGGAACAATAATCCGTGAAGATTTGGCAAAGGAATACCAAAAGCGGATCATTATTCAATAGTGCAACTACAATATCATGATAGTCATTATCAACGCCTTGTGAAGTAAGCGGAGATAAGGTTTTTGAGAATTTCGAGAAGTACTTCTTAGATGGTGAACGATTGAGTCGGTAGGAACCGAGCATGAGCTTGAAATTGGATGATCAACATTCGTTGGAGGTTGGAAGTACTCATCAAACATATCTTTGAAAAACAATGAATCCCAACCAATGAATCCTAGTTATCCTTAGTAAGTGAAGCATTAGGCGTTGAAGGAGAATCATATGACCATAATTCAAGCATCTATCAACATGTAGTATATGCACTCTTCTCCCCCTCAAAAATTGCATCCGAAGTTGCCATTTTTGATTTGAACAAGTGAATAAGAATATACACCAATAAACGTAGATCCACTTGAGGGTTGAAAGAGCATGGAAAAACATGAAGCTTGTTGATGAAGAATGTCGATGAGAATGGTCATAAACATGAAGATTTTTCTTCTTTTGAAGATAAAGACAACAAGCGTACACCTTTCTTTTCTTTAGAGAGCGGGTCACGAAGTGTTATGCGCAGACGCCATAATGATGAAATCACGAGGCCTAAGCGGTGTGAGCAGGGCGTCATAGCGAATGAATATCAAGATTGAGTTACTTGAACCCGTGAGTTATGAGATATCAATCCATTTGTAATCCATACTTTAAGCCGTCCATGTAGTGAAGGATCAAGTACCGCAACTAAGTAAGGACTACCCGCACTAATATTACAACCTTGATTGCATATATTTTGGTTAGTGACATTAGTATCCAAACCCTTTGGGGTTTCAAAGTCAACCTGATTTTGTCATCCTGCTTGACTTCCTAGAGGTATCCACCTAAGTCCCAGATCCTTAAACATTCTACCGATGGTATCCATTTATGGCAAGGTCTAGGATTGTTAGGCTTCTTATGCATAGTGAAAGACTTATCCTTATTCCTAGTTTCCATAGATTTAGCAGTTGGTATCCATCTGGCGAAGATTTTGGTTTGTTTTGCTTCGATGCACGAAGAGATGACTTAGTGAAAATCCTAGACTTAACAAAGTTGAACCTTTGTATGACATTTACTTCTTTAGGGATTTGAAAAACAATTATCATGATTTGCCTTAGAGATGCATTTCAGACAATTTAAGCAAACAACTTGTTTGGATTTAGAAAATGATCTAGAGTTCTTAGAGTGAACCATATGGAATAGATTTATTCAAACAACTACTCTTAGATACACGTAATCCCTAGTATTTATTTTATTGTTCTAGGTAATGGTTTAGAACTACTAATGATTGCCTTGAAATTTGAAGAGTTCATCACCCAGGTCTTGCACCTAAAATTGCATCTTTTCGAATCATGCCTTCTTTCTAGCCATTTCTAGATAAGAGTTCTTATACAAGTCATTCATAGCATTTTACTAGGCAAGTAAGGTGAAGTGATTCGGTTTTGTCAAAACTTGTTTCGCATCAACTTGGGAGGCAAACCGCGTTTTGAAAATTTTGGTCGCTTCGGATCTAAACGCATTTGGTTGTCTAATAACCGGTTTTCCCAAGATTGATGGTTTTGCAAACTTAGTGTTCACACTATTTCTGTTGTTTTCCGAGCTCATTCTTTAAGGCAACTATTGTGAAACTCTTATCCCGAAGTTGAGCTTGAGTTCATCAATATTGGCAATCAAAGAGTTTGTTTGTTCCAATGACTTAATTCTAGCTTCTTTGACAGAGTCACTTAGTTCTATGTGATGCATACTCAATGACTCATTTTCCTTTAGTAATTTGGCCACACAAACCACTAATTCATCATTTCTCATTTGAATATCATCAATAGCATTAACATCAGAATTACTTGTAACCACATTACTTTTCACATGCATATTAGAAATATGTTTCTTCAAATTTTGATAATTGACTCTTTGTCTTGAAGTGAGCTTTCAAAGTGTTAATTTCAAAAGTTCACTAATTCGGGAAGTTCCGATTTTACATGGTTTGTTAAGTTGAAAACTTTCTTATTTACTCGTATCACAATTTCAAGTGAAATGCAATATTTTTCAAGTTTTGAGAATTTGTTTGAAAGTTCATCAAAAGCCTTTTTATCAACCATATTTTTGTTTTGAAATTATTAGACTCACCTCAACCAAGGAACATTTCTCGAATCATGTTCAAGATTAAGATCGTATGTTTAGGTACATTAGCAGATGCACTATGTTGAACAGCTTAAGGGTACCTCATTACATGACACTGTTCATTTATTTGTCCGATATTCGCATCCACATCATGTATAACATGAGTTCTTGAACAATTTGTTGCATCATTCTTTGTTGTCTCGTTATTACGCTTTCAAGAACACACGATTCTTCAACCGATACATTACCTAACTCATCACAACATTACATCAATGACCGGACTCTCATCTATTATTTCATCTTTACGGTAACTTCCTCAATATACTTATCCACATTATCCATGAGATGGATAAGTGTCTCTATGAACACGTTAATTTCCATTCCAGTGTGTCTCTTGAAAGACATTTTAGTCATGTCTTGATCATAATCGATGTAAATTCCACCGATGAATGATTGAAATTGGTTTTAGATCACTTGTATGCGTAACCGGAACTATCCTTTTGAACCTTTCTTTATCAAGTTGTTGTTCCAATTGTTCTAAGTTCAACAACAAGTTTCTAGTCGATGTAGGTAAATCGTGGAAGATGGCACTACATGTTCGATCCATAATTGTGGACAAAAGTCGTATGAGGTGAGAGTGAAGTAATCATAAGGTTCAATGTTACTTTCCTTTAGCATGGCATTTTGTAGCCTAAACCGGTGCAATTCTCTCTCTTTAGATTCGAAACACGAGATTTCACATCCTCATTGATTGATTCCATCATGTGTAACCGTTCAAGATAGCTAATATTATCATGGTTGTCTGACATCATACGGTTTGAATACTACGAAATCACCGAATCGAGGTGTAAGACATGATGTTGATGTATACACGGATTTTACAAGTCCGTGATTTAAACCAAGAAATAGGATCTTCGGGATTTTACTAAAATCAAGACCAAACCGTTAAGCAATGACCAATGGAATGTGTTAAGATGACTGATGGATCGACACAGTGATAGAAAATTGAGTGTTAGGGCATATGATTGTTTGTAGGATTAGCAGAGATGTTGTTTGGTTGAGATTTGGATTGGTTTATGCCCGTTTTTACTGAGAAATTTAGGTCAAAAAACATAAAAACCTCAATAACTTCTGTTCGGAGCGGATTTAGGCCTCGAAGGTTGACCCGAATAAACTTTAGTTGGTTGGGTGTGCCATTCTCCTCGTTCTCACGGTCGTTTTGATGGGTAGAACACTGAAAACGGAGTTACGGTTCAAAAGTTATGGCCGTTTGAAGTTTTGTCAGGAAAAGTCAACAAGTCGCTAGAAACAACTCGCTAAAAGCACAAGTCGCTATGAAACAAATCGCTAGACACAAGTCGCTACAGCAACAACTCGCTAAGTTGACAAGTCGCTAAAGAACAAGTCGCTAAGGAACAACTCGCTAAGAGACCAAGTCGCTAAGGAACAACTCGCTAAGAGACCAAGTCGCTAAAGAGCAACTCGCTAGTCACAATAAAGACAAGTCGCTAGAAATAATAAAGACAAGTTGCTACGTCAACCAAGTCGCTAGTCAAGTGGAACCTCCACTACTTTGTCTTGTTTGTCGCCTTGTCTCAATAGACAAGTCGCTAGACCTCAAGTCGCTACCACTTCAACTACAAGTCGCCGCAAACTTACAAAGCAAGTCGCTCGAAGAAAAATATTCCGAGACTCAAGTCGCTGGGTAGAAATGTTCAAAACACCACTTTTCAATCCAAAACAACCCAACCCACGGTGATTCAAGCCTTCCAAATCAAAACCTAAGCACTTATAATGATTCTAAACACAAAAGTACAATCAAAATCAAACTTTAACACAAGAAATGATCCAATGATTCTAACCACTCTAAACTCATTCAAACCCAAAACCTTATGAAACCACTAGAAATCCAAGAACATGAAAGATGAGTGATCAAACCATGGCTCTTGATACCAATTGTTAGATATTAGATTTCACAAACACATAATACATTCAATATATGGATCAAATTATGCAAGAGAGTTTAGAGAGAAAGTCGTGTGGGAGCCTTTCTAGAGAGAAAGTAACAAAAGAAAGAAGGTTAGATTGAAAACCAACCCTCTACCTTGGGAGGTAGAGGTATTTATAGTTACATACTAACATCCTCCTTCGGGATGGATCGGGCATACGGTGGGTAAAGACCGTCCTTCCTCCACGGTGTTGCACTAAGCTAATAACTAAGCTAATAAACAGTAAATAATGATATGTCTATGAGCTAACTTGTGCTAGACTATAGTTGGGGTGACCGACACTTCACCATAGAATTTCTAATTCCTAACACATATACTTTGTTCTTGCGTAACACTAACTATAATGACTATCTTTTGGCTCCACATATGGAAGGTCAGTTGAATATACCAGTGGCTTCCAACAGTATACAGGATAATCCTCCTGGAACCAAATTATGTTGGAGGATTATTATGTTGTTATGATGGGTGTGCAATGCAAAGTGAAAAACGGGCATGAAAGTGTTGAAAGAAACCTTTTCATGAAGTATACAATTAAGTGGTTTGATTGGAGTGACTCTATAGTACCTGTTAAAATCTTTATATTTGACGTCACTAATACTTGGCAGAAGAAAGGAACTTATGATTGCTTAGTAAGTTACCTTATCGAGATTTAACATCTTTTAAAGTAAGGTGTTAAGTGTTTTGTTATCTTGGTAATTAATGAAAATATTATTCTATAGATCGAGTTTGATGTTGAACAATCAACCACTAGAGTGGATAAAAATGATTGGATCAGCACCAGAAGATCAAGTGTGAGTTTCCCAAGTAGTGCTGACATCGTTTATGGTGTTGCACATCAACACTGTGGAGGGGTAGGTTCTGCTCTATATGGAGAGGTATATGTATCATTTTCTGTTCTCCGATTTTGATTCTTTTAAACCGTAGTTGTGTCTAAAGTATACAGAAATAATAATTATTTTTATTGCATGCAAAAAAAAACCTGTGAAGAGAATAATTTAGATCAATTTATCTTTCATTGTTTGAAGCAACAAATGGATTCAAGTTCTTTGAGATCATTTTCTGGCATTGCATTTGAATGTTTGAAAATATCACGTGACCAAAGTCGCGGATGGCTGATGTAGCAAAACTTGAGATTGCACTGGCACATCAGAATATTTATGAAATGGTGAAATTTCCAACTTACTATAAAGAGATAATTAAGAAAAAAGTACCTACTCTGAACTATGGTTATGAATTGATCAACGTGTGTGTAACAGGTTGAGTGCTTGAGGCGCTGCCCAACTACTATTTGATTGCAACGAGTGTGTCAATGCATAAAGAAACGGAGCTTTTTTATCTTTCTTCAAAGGTTAAGTCCTCAACTATTTTTTGAGCAGCTTATTATGTTTTTTGCAGCGTTGAAATTAAAAAAGAAATCTTCAACATCATGTACAGACATTCCGCACGGTCCAATTGTGTTGGATTTTGCTTCTGGGACAATACGCAGCGCTGTGGAAAGTTCTCCCAATCCTGTTGAGCCTCAAACAGGCATGCCTATTTACATACCGACTGAGCATGATCATGATGACCACAAAGGATGATGTTATCTTTTTGCAACTCACAACGTTTGTGGACAGGGACGGAGCCAGTGGGGGGGTTGGAGGGTGCTCGCCCCAACTGTGGCGGACATACCCTATCGAAGGTGGTTCCCAGAAACATCTTTAGAGATCCAATCCTTGTAGAAGGTATGTATAATGAAAAAGAAGACAAGAAGCTCAATAATCATAGTCAGGGACGGAGCTAGGGGGTTCCCGCGGGTGCCCGGGAACCCCATGGATTTTTTCGATATAGTGTTAATTTTTGAAAAAAACAATGAGTTTTCTTATATGCATCTTAAATGCACCCGGTCCTTCGAAATGTGTTTCTAGTATTACGGTTCAAAACATTTTGTGCACACAGTAACATCTGCTCCTGGCTCCGTCTCTCATCATAGTACAAGTAGAAAAGAAGTTTTAATGGAGGTTTTGAGATCTTTGTTTTTAAGGAAGAAGATGACGTGAAAACCAAAAAAGAATGCCATGTAGTCCTTTAATTAAAAAACAGCTCAATAATCATACTGTTTGGTGTTGTACTTTTATTAGGAAGTTGTATTTGTACCCCCTTCACTTTAAAATTTATCAATTTAGTTATGCTTAATATATCAGTATGACTTAACCTCTTTCATAAGAAAACCGCTTTACTAGTCCGTATTCTGATTGAACCATCTATGTTACCATTTACGTCAACTTTGGCTTCTTATTTTTTTTTTCATTTTTTCAACTAATCAAGTAAATGTGTGTTACTACCGATAAAATATTAGCGAACCCGTATGTCGAACAATTAAAAATTTACTTCAGCTTTTAAAACAAAAAATTGTATGTTACTACCGAAAAAATTGTGCCCCTTAATATAAATTCCTGGCTCTATCTCTGTTTGTGGATGAGGTCACTATATTTTTGTGAGGCAATAATTCAACTTCAGCCTTGATGCCATATAAGCTTTTATGCATACAATAATCACCCAACCTATTAATGTGTTGTGAGATGATTTGTACACTATAATCTTTTATTTACACACTTAAATAACATGGTTTTGTTACCCGAAGACATAATTGAGGTACGAAAGAGTCTCTTTTCACAAAATGAAATCTTTTCGTTCTTGACGCTTACTTAACGTGGGTTATGACGTAATATCTTAGGTAACCCAAAAGATGATCTTGACATTAACAACAAGCATTATGATTATGTAGTGGTTTTTTTTTTGGCTGCACTTAATTTTTGTATCAAGATAAGTGAAACCAATTGAAAATTTGCTATTGTGGATCATCAGACAGCAGTGGTATAGGAGTGCTGCAATGGAGACTGTTGCCATGGTAAGATGGCCCTATTTTTTTGTACTTAAAATTAATTTATGTATTTTTTGTTTTATTTTTTTTGACTGCACTAAATTTCTGTATCAACATAAGTGAAACGAAGTGCAGATTTGCTACCATGTGGATCATCAGACAGCGATAGTGGTAATTAGCTCACAAAACGTTCTTTCTAAGTCATGTGGTTACTTCCATAACATGCTAATGAACTTTTGAAACGGTTAATTTAATTTCACATATTACCTTTCATGTTACTTGAATACCAAATGATGGAAGTGATTGGAAAACAGTTTAACACATAGCCTGCCAAAATTTCCATATGGTTGTTTAATTCTCACCAATGCATTTGTATAAAGAGGCTATAGAAAGGATTGCACACCAGTGGAAGTACTTGGTCTAGAACAAAAGTGATTCATCTTAACTTTGTTGATCCTTGTTCTATTTTTGCACAATATAAAAGAGGCTGTAGAAGGGTTTACAACTAATCATTTGTCAGACTCCCTACGCAAAGAATGTATAGTAGTTATGAGCTACTATAAACGAGTGTGATTGGACAATATAAGCTCTCAAATTTTCATACAAGTCAGACTCCCTAAGCAAAGAATGTATAGTAATTATGAGCTACTATAAATATTATTTTCTTAGTTACAACTAATCATTTGTCTGTCTTTTGAATATACGTACAAAAGCCGTGGTTGAGGCTGGTGTTGCTCTGAGCAAGCTGTCCAGTAACAACGAAATTTCTAATCTAGATAGTTCAAAAAGGTTTGTCCCTGAGAGGTATGTAAAACATACGACATAAAGATGAAATTTGTGGGTTTGGATTGGTTCGTTTTGATGGAAATGGTGTTCTGGGTCTTAGGTATGCTTTTTTATGTGTTGATGATGTTTGGTTGACTTATTATTGATATAGTAAGTTTGTTGGCTGGTCGTAATCGGAATGGTATGAGATTTTCTTAATATATCCTGATACATGTTATAGCGTGAGTAATTGCTAATATCCATTCAATTTTTGAACAGGTTTGCTAGAAACAAATTACAATGTCACTCCTTTTATATTCCTTTTTTTGCTGGAAATCCATCATTTATTTCTCTTTTCTCAGGACACAGCTTCCTCAAGTTGTTGGAGCTGCTTATTCTCTGAAAATGGATAAAAAGGACATGTGTCGTAACCTACTTTGGCGATGGCAGTACAAGTGAGGTACTTTTCACATGGACCAGAAAAACTTTAGGTGTTTCTTCAAGCCATCCCTTATATTGCTAAAAACACCTTTGAGACTTAATTCACATGAATGAGTATGAAGCCATACCTACTAGACCTATTAAAGTTTCAGATATGATACCTGTGATAAAACAGAATTAAAAGATACCAGACGTAAAAAAAACTTTGATACATTTCCAATGCTCGGACAACACGAATTGTAACTCTGTAAGTGATTAGATTATGAATGTCACTTTGACATTTCACTACATATTTCCATGACAAATGGATAATGCTCTAATGGATGAACGGAGGATACATGTGGATTTCAGTCAAAGTGTTTCAAAGTTGTGGAACCAATTCAGGAATAAAGGCAAACGTGGTGGAACATGTAAGTATAGGCACTTAAGTGACTGATAATATTTATTAAGCAGAGGTGTTCTATAAAATTAGTTGTTTACTGTGTTGTAGCTGGTAAAAGTTGCTTCAAATGTGTTTCCCTTGATCATATCGCAAGGGACTGTACCGGGAACCCTGATGCCAAACGAGCTCCAAAACACAGGAGACTGGCTCAAACCCGCATAAGAACGAAGCAACCAAGAAACCAAGAGGTGGATGATCGCTATGAGCAAAGAAAAGGGAGTCATCAAGCCATTGATGAAAGAAAGCAAAATTAATACAGACATAAAGATGTGGGGGATGAAAGAAGAAAAGAGCATAATAGGCGAGATGATGATAGCTACCACAGATCAGGGGAGAGAAAAATTACAAGATAGAAATGGGGAAAAGATCATAGCTGGCGAGGCTTGTAGCCCACTTTAGGACAACCCAAATGAGTCATAGTGTTTGAAACTTCGTTAATAGTTTCAACACAATTTCATTGGGAGGAGACACTCTTGAAATGTGTCTCACTGTAAAAGGTGTGCACTGGCGACAAGTGCTGCTGAGCCAGATTGCTACACATACTGAATGTAGAGAAGTTAATTATCTCTATTGAGTGAAAAAAAAATGTAGCTTGAGCAACACTCGCAATAAGCCAAAAAAGCTTATTAATCTGAGACGTCGTAGATGCAATAAACTCCTCGAATGACTGATAATAAAATCCAGTAAGCTTACTATCTTTCTCATTCTGATAATTGGTTTTCTAAGTTTCCTATTTGTTATTACATTATAATGAAGTTATTATTAAAGGAACTATCATGAACTTTTGCTATAGCTACTTTACTGAAAGAATTTAAACATTTTTGGACTATTAAGTTTGATTTTCAAATTTGCAGCATGCTTTTTTCACATCCAGAGATGTGAAGGCTATGGAGGAGTTATTTGGGTAAGTAACCATGAGCCATGGCCTGTTAAACTAATGATTTTTAAAGTTAAGCAGGTGTGTTTAATGTTTTGATAATTGATGTAGGACTATGCTATTAATTTTGATGATGATAGTCATCCAGTGAAGCCATTCCATTGCGGATGCGAAAGTAGATAATGTAGGCAAACCAAACACGTAAACGTAAGTCAACATTTCATTTTCGCTGCATATTTCTTGATAAAAATAATTGCTCTCCACGTTTAAAGTGTTAATGCGATCACCTGACCTTTATATATCATGTGCTGACGCCAATAAGAGATAAACATTGTTGAAACAAAGTTGAATAATTTTCTTAGGTTTCAAGTGATGGTCAGATTCAGGATTACAAGATGAAATGCGTTATCACTATAATAAGAATGCACAAATAAACAAATGCACCATTTACTTTGACATACTTTTCTTTTATACACTTCAATAAAGTTTAGGTCCTTGGTACTATTAGCTTTGAAGAAAGTTTGTAACTGACATGAACGTTTTTAACTCAGCCATATGTCCTAAAGAAGATCGAGGGAAACCCTATGAAAAGCGTCTTTTCAACCTCATCAGACGACCTCAATTTGCTGAAAAACTCTCTTCTTGAATGTTAAAGACTCATGCTTTTCCAAGAATGTTATACGTATGAACAATATCATCAAAAATATATGGACAACGTACATGGAAGTTATTTTCCTCTATTGTTCTAACGTATTGTATGAGTTCCACCAGTAATTCTGTAATGTATAGGATTATGAATTTAATTTTGCATTAGTAGTTGGTTTGTTTCGATTTATATATTGAACTATTACATATTATTGGGTCGTTTTATTAATCTATTCTAAAAAAGTAAACATACAATTTTATTTTATTTATTGACCATTAATGTTAAAATGTAATTTTACTATATTAAATAATAATAAGTTGCTTCAATTTATATTAAAGTTCCTTGGCTTATTATCCATGTTTTAAAACGTAATTTAACTAACCTTCTTTCGTTATGAAAAATATGCCACTGATGTATTAAAATTCCTTTGCTCATTACGTGTGTTTTAAAATGTAACTTTACTACCCTTCTACACTTGCAAGACTTGTACCACCGTAGGAGTGTGTAGGGAAAGAATGCACAAGGAAAAGGTGTTTTTAATTAGGTTTGATTCAGTTCTCAATATTTAAGTGTTTACTTTATTTCTCATTTGAACTAAAAACATATACTTTGTAATGACAGATAATTTATTAAGTTTTATTTCCTATTATAAGATTATCATTAAGCATTGAAGATTTTGTGCTACAACAAAGACGAAAAACTACACTGGTTTAAGAATTTATATGCGGTCTTAAACTTTGTGCTACAATAAAAGTCTACCACCATTTCACTTTGCATTATTCTTTCTTACATATATGAAGTATACTTTTATGATCCAAGTTAAGAAAACTAACCGATGAAATTTGTAAAAAAGGAACGAATCCACAAAGTCCCTCAACAATCGCCACAACTTCACCTTTGTTGGCACCAACAACCTTCACAGATATGTAGAAATAAGTGTATTATTTACATTGGAGAATAACAAATAACAAAGAGTAGATTGAATAGATGAGATTATGATGCCTATTTCAAGTATTACTTACTTTACCCTTGAGAACAACATCTTGAGCTTGAAGTTGCCTACATTGCTCCCACGCAAGATCATATTGATTTTGGCGTGAACTAAAAATTAAGCTATCATGATGTTCATTTTCACCAATAATAACAAATTCATCATGCATACCAGGGACTATGCCTACCTCTTCTACGTGTACCGTGAATGCTTGCCTCCCAATTCCTAAAGAATTTTACATTACTATTGTATAGTTTTTCATGCATGCCTTTTGCAGGTTAGTAAAACCCAGCCGTCGTACCAGTACAAAAAAAGCCTAAACTCGAACCACCTAACCCCGCTGATCCACCAAAACCAACTCCATTGCCACCTCCTCTTGAAGCTATAAATTAACCAATCTCCTGTGTACTTCAAGTGACCGTCACTTAAGACCATGGATCATCCACGTGCCCGAAATAACTTTGAAAACAAGAATCGATGATTACGAGTGCTTAATAATAACAAGTAATGTAATTTGGGATGTCATGACAAACAATGAGGTCGGTGAGGTGGCTTGCCGGATTTTAAACAGGAAACGCCGGTCTACAGCCACTAACGATGAATCATCAGCTGCACAAACCCTTGCCGATAGCCTGACTGAAAAGGCCATGGGAAAACTCAGTTCTGAAAACATAATGTGGTCGTTGTCGATCTAGAGTCAAAGAAAAAGCTACATAAAACATGATCTAGAAGTACATGATCTAAACACATTGAAGCTTTTACAAATCTGACTACTTTTTCGACCAGGTAAAGAAGATCATTCCTAACTTTTAACTTGGTTTGATCCGTCATCTAATAAGTAGAATGCTTAGAATGCTGAAAATATGAAATGTGACTAATGTTTTTGGTGTAAAGACGAGCATTTAGCTGATGTTGACATGCGGTTTAATTTTTTCTAGCTTTAAGATTGTCCTTCAATAATCTTATAAATCAGATATAGAACTATTATTTTGGGCTTTTTGACCATAAAGTTGAAATTTGAAAGCTTTGTCTCTTTGGTACTTAACAAATGAAGCAAGCCAATTTGAAGTTGAAATTTGAAAGCTTTGTCTCTTTGGTACTTAACAAATGAAGCAAGCCAATTTGCAGAACCAATAACAGTATAAGCTTTGATGATTGTTTTTTAATATGAAATCAGTAGTGTACAAGACAGTATATAGAATTATGTCGAGCTAAGAGTGAAAGGATAGTTAGATGTCTTTATATTCTGTTTATTGGTTATTACCATTTTACATTATATTATATGATAATGAGTTTTTCATCCAACTAGGGTATACCAAGGAAAATAGTAGCATTAGCGTGATTGGATTCGCTATCCACACATGTCCGGTTGAAATTCGTAAAAAACCTGCAATTCCTGCAGGTTAGCCCAGAGCTATCAAGGAGCTATGCGCTTTCAACCACATTGAGGAAGTTGTTGTTTTAAGTAGCTGCTACCGCATGGGGATTTATATTGCTGCTTTGTCTCGGTATCGAGGAATTAAAGAAGTCGTTAATGGATGCCAAAGGTACCTACCCTCTAATGTAGAAAATATATGAAAAAAATGTGTACAAAGGAGTCCTGGTAAAACGTATCATAATTCATACCTGTATGTAATCTAACATTTTATCTATGTACTATATTATATTAGCATATGATTATAACCTCAAAGATTTAGGAAAGAAAATCATCTATTACTTCAAATGGACGTTCTTCATAATATAAAGTATGCTTGTATAACTTGAATGGCAATCCAAGAAGATCATTAAGATTGATATATGTGCTCTCTTTTTTAGAGGTTGTTATAGAATAACGGAGTAGCAGAGTAGAAAATAGTGGAGACTGATGAACAAACACACAAATGATCTTTGGTTGTCGATTTTGCAGTTATCATGAGGTATATTGTTATAAAAATCAGTTTTTTGTTTGTGTCCTTACATTTTACAGAATCTTTTTTTGGTTACATGTATAACACAAGTTGTAAATGGTAAGTTTAAATGGTAAGTTGCACTAATGAAAATTGGATTACAAGTGACGAGGGGCTAGATTCATAAGAAAGATTCATATACATATATAACGTCCTAATTTGAGTTCTTCTATGAGGATATGTATTGAGTTAAGTGATATTTAGAAGTGCGTAAAAGGTGTTCGTAGAAGAGTTACTTACATCCTATGATTATGATATAAACTAATAAAAATATCGCTCAAGTTTAAATAGTCATGGTCAAACACTTATATAAAACTTAGGACAAGGTGTTACTAAAATCCCAAAGGAAAAAGTAAAAAACGAATGAAACTAAGTTAAGCTAGAAATTTATTTTGGCCATTTACTAGTAAAAAACGAATACTAGTAATTAATAACTTGAAATCAATGAAATTCAGTGATTTAGTGTGTAGAGGTTGAGTGTGTAGAGTTATTAGGAAAGTGTAACAGCTTGGTGACAGATTTATAAGATTGATCAACTAAGATTGATCAACTGAAGTGAAAAATATAACCACAACATTTTCCCCTATTCCTGGTAAACACACAAACATCATCACATAACAAACAAAGGGTATCAACAACAAAACTTTACTTGTAACCCGACAATACATACATATTCTCATCACAACAAACATCAAACAAAACCATAAATCCATTCACAGATAATTCAAATTCGTCAACATCATCTAAATTTGGTAAAATAACAGCTGCAAGCACCTATATACAATAACTAAATAAACATAATTAACAAAAACAAAATAATAATAATAAATGTTAATAATATTATCAAATGTAAAATATGTTCATGATTAATATTGTTTAGAACAAAATGTTAGAAAGTAGTTACCTCATTTTAATTACTTTTTAGTATATAATTGTTCTACTAAATCCTAAAAATAAAAACCACAAATCAAAATACTTACCTGCTTTTAGCCGTTTTATGGATTATGGTAACATCAATTATATATCTTAACTGTTTCATTTAACTTTTAATTACTTTTTAGTATATATTTGTTCTACTAAATCCTAAAAATAAAAACCACAAGTCCTACCCGTCCATCGGACTGGTTTTGCCACTAGTATATATATAGTGTAGGGTTATTTTCATAACCTAAAAAATGCGAGAACTGCGAGAACCGATCTTAGCCATTAAATATTTTGATCAATGGCTATAAATGGATGTGGCAGTTTCGTAATTAAGTGAAAGATCAATCTTTTTTAATTTAAGTGTTAAGGAGCATTATTGGCATTTCATATTTTTTGCTTTTAAAATCATTCTACAATAAACCGTCATTATCTGTAAACACCTCCATCTTCATTTTCAGTTTTCATTCTCTCTCCCACCCCAAAAAACCCTAGCCGCCTCATTCTTGTTAATGTGGATATAACGAAAATCATGCCAAACAAACTACAATCACGCCAAACCCAAACTGCAATCATGTCATCATTCACTTTCTCATCCGGAAAAGAGATACCGAACACGTTCCTGCTACTACCTCCTCTTGTAAAAAGAATCAAATTTGACGACGTCATTTTCCGACCGGTTGTGAAAGATGAGCCTGGTCCAGATCTGAAGGTGTGTATCCGAAATTGGGGATAAAAATTGTTTATTTTTTTATTTTAATGATATTTTAATCGATTTTAATTGATTCTACAGGTTGAATGTGTTTCGGATGACGTCATCAGGTAACATTTGCTTGGAAAAATGGTGGCAAGACATTTGATTTTCCTACAGGTTTAATGATTTGGTTTTACGTCATCATGTAACGTTTGGTTTTAATTGATTCTATAGGTTTAATGATTTGGTTTTGTATCACTCAGGTACCAAGACATTTGATTTTCCTACGGGTTTTCCTACAAGTTTAATGGTGGCAAGACATTTGACGTCATCAGGTAACATTTGGGTTTAATTGATTATACAGGTTTAATGATTTGGTTTTGTATCACTCAAGGTTGCAAAAATCGCTAGGCGGTAGCTGGGCGGACGGGTACCGCCTAGGGATTAATCGGTTAAGCGGGGATTAATCGGTTAAGAGGGGATTAATCGGATTGGACTTTTATATATAAAATTATAAAATTTTGAAACTATATGCCCGAATTGGCCGATCTAGCCGATTTTTTACCGATTTGGCCGATTTATGCCTCATTTGTCCGATTTCTATACGTAACCGATTTGGCCGATTTATCCGATTTGGCCGATTTACGCCCGATTTGGCCGATTTTTAGCCGATTAATCGTTTTGTTGACCGATTTTTGACCAAACCGATTAATAAGGCCGATTAGTGAAAATCGAGGCGGTTAATCCCCGCCTAGCGATTAATCGCCGATTAATCGTCCGCCTAGGCCGATTTTTGCAACACTGGTATCACTCAAGTACCAAGACATTTGATTTTCCTAATTTTTTTATAGTGTGCATATGTGTTATTGAGAGTGCATAAGTGTTTTTACAGTTTCTAGTGAATTTGATGTCTTCTATGCATATGTGTTATTGAAAATGCATATATGTTTTTAGTTCTGATATAAGGATGAAAGGGGTTTGCATATGTGTGTTATATGACTGGTAAAAAAATCAATTAAAACGGTTGCATATGTGTGTTATAGGTGGTAAAACGTTAATGAAAGTATGCATATATGCTTTATAGCTGGTAAAAAATCAAGATAAGAGGTATGCATAACCCTCTAAAAGTGTTCGAATACTATGGTTATATAATTAATGGTTTTTCTTAATTTGTGGCTATAGATTTGCAAAAGTAAGATAACCCATATTCGTTTACTCTCTCCGTCCCAAATTATAAGTCCATTTTGACTTTTTCAAAGGCATTTTATACCAACTTTAACCTTAATTATTTCTTTTAGCACTGTAAAATATATAAATAGATATGTGATTTAAATGCATTTTCATTTGTATACTTTTCATCAAGTATTATATAACACGGAAAAAAATAATTAAAGTCAAAGTCGGAAGAAAAAGACTTTAAAAAATAAAAAATTGACTTATAATTTAGAGACGGATGGAGTAATTCTTAAGCTTTATTAAACAATTGTATTTGGGTATATTTAATTTTATGATCATAGTTTTGCTTAAATATTTTGGCTTTTATTTTCTGGTCATGGTGCATCATTAACTATGATAGTACCATGATTTGCATGTTTGTTTGCTTTTTATTACTTTAAGTATCCTACTATGATGAACTTTTGTCCATTTTGACAAATATTACATCAATTATATATCGCATTACTAGTTATTATATAAGAAAGGATTGTGCATATGTGTTTTGTCCATTTTGGCATATATTCCATCATTTCGTTTGCATCATTTGATATGAAAAAGGATTGTGCATATGTGTTTTGTTAGTTGTTATGATTAAATAATTATTTTATTAATTTTTTGTTGTTACAGGTATGAGTGATGATGAGCAATATAAGGGCATATGGACGAACTCAACTGCACATATGCATACAAAGAGATCGAGATCGAGAGTGGCCAATGAGGAAAACACATGTGCAGAAAGATTAAAAACACATGTGTAGATTTCATGGTTTTTTGAACAAGACGAGGAATACATGCGCACGTCAAAAAGATGAACCAACTATTAAAGACATTGTATTATGCACATGTGCACGCTTCATATATTTGTAATAGAACATATTTACGTAATATATTTTAATAAAGTTTTGTTGTTTGTATAATATTGCATAAATGTATTAATAAAGTTTTGTTGTTTGTATATATATTTATGTAATATTTTTTATAGATACATGTGCAAATACAAAACACCTATAAATAAACGGAAAATATAATGATTACATAATGCAAAACACATGTGCACACAATGTTAAAAAAAAAAAAAAAAAAAAAAAAATCCTTGAATTACGAACTAGAAAAACGTTTTCGTAAAAAAAAATCAAATATAAAAAGTAATTTTACTATTATACCCTTTTGAATTAAATAATAAAAATTAATAGAAGAAAAAGTTTGATTGGTTGATGATAGTTCGCATTTTTCTTGGTTTCAAAATAGCCCTTCCTATATCCTATATATATATATATATATATATATATATATATATATATATATATATATATATATATATATATATATATATATATATATATATATATATATATATATATATATATATAGAGTGTGGTTATGGTAAAAAGTCACTAGTGGTAAAAAGGATAGGAAGTGTTTATAATCATTGGATGTATCAACACAAAATAAATTAGTGGATGAGATTAAATGGGTTATTAATGACAATTTATTAATTTTAATGGATCATTATGTATCATTGTAAAACTGAAAAGGATAATATGGTCTTTCAATATTTGTCAAACGTTTTTTTTACTCATATCTATATTTAATGTCATGACACATTATGTTAAAGAATTTAAACCATTTATGACATAGTAATTTATATATTCAAAAGTTGAACCGTATGACATTATGACACACTAATTTATTACATCCTTATAAGTGACAAATTAATTTATGACACATTTTACTCATATTCATGTTAGTGACACACTAATTTATTTAAACTTGTTTACGACACACCAAGTTTTTTATATATATAATGACACATTAATTTTTTTGACACATATGTAGTGTCACACTAAATTTTTTAATACATATATGGTGACACACAAAATATTTTGTCACAATAATTTTTTTATTACATACATAGTGACACTACAAAATTTTAATACATTCGTGGTGACACATCAAAAAAATTTAGTACATTTGTAGTGACACATTATATTTATCATACTAATTTTTTTGATACATATGTAATGGCACACTAAATTTTTTGATGCATTTGTAGTGACACACTAAATTTTATGACACATTTTTTAATGACAAACTTTGTAGTATTGACACACTTAGTTTTACAATACATTTCTAGTACAACACTAAGTGTTTTGACACATTTAGTGCGACACACTTAGTGTTTGATACATTTATAGTGACACACTTATTTAACACATTTTTATTGAGAAACTAATTAAGTTTATGAAACACTTAGTTGCATGATATATTTGTAATGACACACTAACGTTTTTGCTATATTATAAATTAAACGCTTAGTTTTTAGACACATAAAACTAGTTATTCGGACACATAAGCTCCAACACTTTGACATGTTGATAAAAAATTTCTAACATCGACATAATATAATACTATCACAAACGTTTATATGAAAAAAAAAAGTTAATTGAGCATTAAAGCTTAAATTATTATTGTTATAAAAATGAATCATGTTATCTAGTGGTAACATTTGATATGACGAAACACAAAGAATCTAAAAATTAAAAGTGAAAGATTAATGTGGCTTAAATGGGCATTTAAAGAAGTGGTTAAATGTCTAGAGTACCCTTATTAACAAAATAATATATATTACACTTTTAACCCTTTTATCCTTTTTACCATAACATACTTTTCATTTGATCTAACCTCTATATATATATATATATATATATATATATATATATATATATATACATTATATATAAGAGGAGGCATGCCACGTCATAATGCCACTTCAAGATCCCATAATGCCATGTCATATTTCCATGTCATCATTGTATTTATGTGGCATTTTTTTTTAAATAAAATCAATCAATAAAAATCCGGATTAATCAAGTTTAAAAATATGATTGGTGGGAATCGAACTTGAGTTGTTCATACTTCATACCATTAACAAACTTGAAAAGCACTAGAGCAACTCAATCTTTGAAATATATTTTGCAAATCTACAGCTATAAGCCACAACAACAATGAATAAATTCAACTAATATAACCCTATAATTATTAATGCTAAAAACTATGTTTTTTAATAATTCACGGTAGAAAAAAAATATAATCCTCCTTTTTATCAAAACCCTTATAATCCAATTGTCGATCCACTTTCTCTCTTTTAGTGAAAAACCCTAATATGTTCATGTATTGTATTCAATTTGATTTATGCTATATTTTTTTAAATGATTCACAGGTTTATATTACGAATATACTTTTGTTTTTGTAGAATTGCATGCATAGGTTTGGCAGCACCATAAACTCAGCTTGAGGATCTATGAAGTTCAGGGGATTGGATGATGATGGATATTTGAAGACTACTATTATGTATTCTGTATATTTTATCAATATCAATATCAAGGTGATGTATTATGTTATATTGTTGATTCATCATATTATTTGTATCTTTTTTTAAAAGCACTATATATCTCCATAAATAACAAAAGGACCTAGCAGGTGGCTAGGAACTGGTAATTACAAACATGGTGGAATGATGATACAAGGGTCACTTGACCACAAACCAATCAATTGAATGCTTCTGTTTCAATTTGAAATCCGGTTGTGGAAAGCAACTTCATGATATTAAATATGAGGTCTTTGTTTTGATGTTGATTCATGTCACAATTCTCAAATTCGGTCATTTCTTAAATTAAATATGCATCATATTAGTTCATTCATGGCATTTCATTTCACATTTTACGCGTAATTTTATATTTAATAATTTTTATCGTGAGTTTTATTTTGATTATTTAACCGTTACTTTCAAAAATGATCCGAGGTATTTTTAAACTTACATTTAGTTTATAAAACTATATTTTAGTTTTCCTAGTGTTTCAATTTATTTGGTACTTAAATCGTTAAAATTAAATTATTACGTCGTTTTTCTTAAAAATTGTACGATAATTATTTTATCACCCAAATTTCACAAGGAATGTATTTTTAAAATTTTTATCACCTCAATACAATCTATTTTGATTTATTAAAAACTTACTTTTACCAAAATGTCCCAATTACCTACAATTCACTTACCTTTTCTTTACAATTTAAACAAGTCTTACAATATATACACAAGTTAAAGTTTTAAAAAAAAAAAAATATATATATGGAGAGACAAAGCCCCCCAAAACCGGCCCTTGGGGAGGGGGTATTTATTGATTGAGTATGGTTGGTGATTGTAAATGTTTTTGGTTAAACATAAAGTCTTGTACTTCATTATATTCTCATACTTTCATTTCATTTCACCAAGTGTAAAAACATAGTTTTCTCTCTTCCTTGGGCTTCTCCAAAACCGGTCATAACATCAAAGCCAAGGGATCAAGATTTTTGCAAAGATCAAGTGTATTTTCAACCTAGTTTATATCTTTTTATGGTTTTGAAATAAAAACCAAGGATATTTAAGATAATCCTTTGTTACCTACACCTCTTCACTTGCACTAGTAAGCATATTCTTGTCATTTTTATGTTTCCTCTTCATTTCATATGCTTCTTATCATTTTGGAGCTTATATGCATGTATTGTGATTTATACCATTTATTTCTTGATTTTAAGGTTTTATATAATTATTAGTCATCCTATAATTATTCCCAAGTTATCCTTTGGTCTTGATGGTGATTAGGAACCCATGACACCCTAAGAAGGTGTATGGTAGGATTAGATTAGCTTTGGAGTTGATTTGAAGGGATTAGAATAGGTTTTGTCCGAGAAAAACTATTTTCGTAAACTATAATTTGTGATCTGTCCTTAAAACGAAATTCTGGAAAACCCACTGATGGTACGACATCTTGGCCTTGATAATTAGAAAATATACTTTAAAACGAATCCGTGGCCTTTTGAACGGATAAAACGGAGTTATAACGGCCGTGGTGAATTTTTAAAGTTTGGCGACGAAAAGTATATTTTTCCGAAAAGACAGCATGCAGTTTTACATATTTCGGGTCAAAACGAGCCTTAAGCTTCACAAATTATTTCGACTTCTCAAAAATATATTAGTTTACTTGATACGAAGCTAAGGACATATTTTACGTGAAAACGGATTTAAAACGACAAATATATGGCCGTTTTATAAAGTTGCCGTAAATATTATTTTTCGAAAAATTATATTATTTCTACGATTCAAGTATTTCATTAGCTATATCGTCCATGTTTATGCGCTTTTAACCATGATGCAAAACTTTTATAACGAAGTGTCTTCTAGTAAAATAAAGTTCATCGGCCATATTTTTCAAAACAAAAAGCCGTTTGTCAAGCGGAGTTATGGTAAATTAATTACGGATGTTCAAACATTGGCCGAAACTTATGTTCTGCACACAATTAGCAAAAACCACCATCTTTGGCCTTCGATATCTCTATGATCGAGACCTTTTGGACGAAAACTCCTGAACTGAAACTTTTAGATATCAATACAAACTTTCCAAAACCGTCGAGTTCGTTCTCTAACGATCGACGTACACCGTTTTGCGGCTACTTTTCCGAAGCCATTTTTGTTGATTTCATGATTTTTCTAACGACATTGTTTTGCGACGAAAAGTGGTAATTTCACCAAAAATCATTATAAAACCATTGTAGGATGACATTTTGACGTAAAAACTTGTAAAGTCATTTTTGAAGAGTCAAGACGTCAAAAGAGTATTTTTCGACGATTAGTAATATTTTCAAAACCCGTAAATGGTATAAATAACATACGAAGTGCATGCATAACAATACATTGCAACTCATGACATATCATATCATTCGTAATAGGTCCCGGTTGACGCATAACATTATACCTCGGTGTACTCACTTTTGTCATCGCCTCAGTTTACCAAGTGAGTAATCACAAACCCCCTTTTTACCGTTTTTACTATATTTTGGGGCGAAATGCATGAACCTTTCTTGAGCAAAAATGTTTACTACTTTTATTAACTAGTTTGACTAGAACTTGTGAACTCGAATCAAATCCTTGAACTTAATTACGAATTTATGACTTGTTGGAATTTATTGAACCGTACATGTTATGACCTTGTCCCAAAGTCTCCTTATTGGTAGGCGTCTCAATAAATCTCACCTAGGTGGTAGTGACAAAAGTCTCGGAGCATCACTATAAAGTCTCGCCTTATTAGGCGTCTCAATAAATCTCACCTAGGTGGTCGAGTGACAAAGGAGTCTCCACCGTCGAGCATCACTATAAAGTCTCGCCTTATTGGTAGGCGTCTCAATAAATCTCACCTAGGTGGTCGGTGACAAAGGAGTCTCCACTGTTCGAGCATCACTATAAAGTCTCGCCTTATTGGTAGGCGTCTCAATAAATCTCACCTGGGTGGTCGAGTGACAAAGGAGTCTCCTTTGTTCGAGCATCACTATAAAGTCTCGCCTTATTGGTAGAGCGTCTCAATAAATCTCACCTAGGTGGTCGAGTGACAAAGGAGTCTCCACTGTTCGGAGCATCACTATAAAGTCTCGCCTTATTGGTAGAGCGTCTCAATAAATCTCACCTAGGTGGTCGAGTGACAAAGGAGTCTCCCTTGTTGGAGCAGTGCAAAGTCTCCCATGTTCGGAGCATCCCTATATTATTATATTCGTGGTACTATATTGTGAACTATTATGACCGTTTATACTTGATCTTTAGACATACTACTTTTGGCAGTGGGTTGTGTACACACAGTTGCAAGTTTTGTATGGGTGAATTTGAACCGAGTGGATACACAATGCCTTTGCTTTGAGAACTATTTTCGTTGACCGAAAGCTTTGAATATTTCTTACGATTTTTCTTATTTTGCTAAGCGTGTTTACTCACCAACTATTTTCATAGTTGACCCGTTTTTCTCTCATGCATTTCAGGTGATCGTTAGTAAGCTCTTTCTACCAAGTCTTGCAAAAATGAAGTTTTCACTTGTCAATATAAATCATTATGTAATAAAACTCAATATTTTGGAATCTAAACTTTGTAATATATTTGCCGATGACGGCTAAACTAGTATTGTAATGGAGTATTATTTCTTTTTAATATTAATGTTGGTATGTTCTATTATCTTGTGCTTATGTTCCTTTCCGTTACACCTCGTGTTTCCGCCTCCCATGAGGTGTGATGATTGGTATCGAGCCAAAGGTTATAGAGAATGCCGATTTTCAAAAATAAAATCACACTATAACCGGAAAAATTTTTATTTTATTTTATTTTATTAAACATTGAACATCATCCGAGTCAACTAGTCCTATCGTTGCATCGTTACTCATAAATTATACATAGCCTGATCAACTATGTCTAATTTATGAAGAACCATGCAATGATAAGGGTGGTAGTTTTAAAACATGTTTAGTCGAGTCTTTAAAGTCTGATCACCTGAAGTTGCATTGGTCGGGTGGGTATGCATGGCATGTTTTTACGTTCACGTCTACATTACCATACCTTGTTCATATCTTCTCTTTCCATCTTTCGACTTGTTAGACATATCACGATTCTGATCCTGTCATATTTCGATCACTATAACACACATTACCACCGTTCTGCACCTCATCTGACTTCGTTCGAATGTCGTTTACTCAACCCGATGTTTTGGTCCTCAGAGGATCATGGCCGCAAGAAACACACGCTCGGAGGTAACAACAACGGCAACCCAAACAACAATGACGATCCAAACAACAACGCTGCGAGAATAGCGGATCTACTCACCCAAATTATAATACATCTCGATGCTAGAGCGAACCAACAACGGAGAAGGTACTTCAAACAATGGACGAAAGCGGCAGGAGGATCACCAGGAAGCCGAGACCGAATCAAAAACAAGAGCGCGAATAACCCGAGCTATGGGGCGACCAACCGGGCGTAAAAGATATGCAGTCCACATCCTTTGTGTACTCGATGTAATTATCATCACTTAGGAGACCGCCGAAAGTGTGGCAAATGTAGACAGACGGGCCACTTCGCGAAATTGCTCACAGGCGGGAATCGGGAAGGAGGAGAGAAAAGCATGTTACAGTGTGGAAGTCTAGATCACCTTCGCAATACCTGTCCAAAGCTGAAAAGAACTCCCAATCAAGGAGGTAATCGTCCAAACCTGGCGTTGGCAATAGAAGGCCCACAAGATCAGAACATTGAAATTCCTCCCGCACACCGAGGAAGCCCACAACGCGTAATGGGTACATTCTTTCGAACAACTACCTTATTTCTGTACGACATGATTTTGAGTGCATAACTTCCTTCCAATCTTTACCACGTTCACGACATTGATTAATTTGAGACTTATTGATATCGACCTTAGTTGTTATATATTTTGTTGATTGGATTTGATTGTGTAAGCAAATCGAATATCGAGCGAATCTTTCAAAGACTTCATTCAAGGATGTGGCATCCTACCTTTCTAACAACTTGTTTCCTAGCTTGATCTAGTGACGGTTCTTGTTTGATGAGTTGCGAAAATCAAGCTAAGAGACAAGTTTACTCAAGTTGGTTTAGTTTAATCTCATGACGGTTCTTGTTTGATGAGTTGTGAGATTAAATTAGAATCGACTACCTAAAGGTCTTTTGAGAGCTACGTTCGATATTGGATAAGTTTACCCTATCAAATCTGATCACGCACGTACTTAGTTGAATGGGGAACCTGTACGTATGGGCATTGATATGATCATTTAGACTGTTCGTACGAGCATGAACTTTTAGAACTCTTGTCGAGGTTCGGACCATAGTATCGTTAATCGAATCACGGGGACGTGATTCCGCTGACATGGGAAGAATGTCACAATTCTCAAATTCCGGTCATTTCTTAAATTAAATATGCATCATATTAGTTCATTCATGGCATTTCATTTCACATTTTACGCGTAATTTTTATATTTAATAATTTTTATCGCGTGAGTTTTTATTTTGATTATTTAACCCGTTACTTTCAAAAATGATCCCGAGGTATTTTTAAACTTACATTTAGTTTATAAAAACTATATTTTTAGTTTTCCTAGTGTTTCGAATTTATTTGGTACTTAAATCGTTAAAATTAAATTATTACGTCGTTTTTCTTAAAAATTGTACGATAATTATTTTATCACCCAAATTTCACAAGGAATGTATTTTTAAAATTTTTATCACCTCAATACAATCTATTTTGATTTATTAAAAACTTACTTTTACCAAAATGTCCCAATTACCTACAATTCACTTACCTTTTCTTTACAATTTAAACAAGTCTTACAATATATACACAAGTTAAAGTTTTAAAAAAAAAAATATATATATGGAGAGACAAAGCCCCCAAACCGCCCTTGGGAGGGGTATTTATTGATTGAGTATGGTTGGTGATTGTAAATGTTTTGGTTAAACATAAAGTCTTGTACTTCATTATATTCTCATACTTTCATTTCATTTCACCAAGTGTAAAACATAGTTTTCTCTCTTCCTTGGGCTTCTCAAAACCGGTCATAACATCAAAGCCAAGGGATCAAGATTTTTGCAAAGATCAAGTGTATTTTCAACCTAGTTTATATCTTTTTATGGTTTTGAAATAAAAACCAAGGATATTTAAGATAATCCTTTGTTACCTACACCTCTTCACTTGCACTAGTAAGCATATTCTTGTCATTTTTATGTTTCCTCTTCATTTTCATATGCTTCTTATCATTTTTGGAGCTTATATGCATGTATTGTGATTTATACCATTTATTTCTTGATTTTAAGGTTTTATATAATTATTAGTCATCCTATAATTATTCCCAAGTTATCCTTTGGTCTTGATGGTGATTAGGAACCCATGACACCCTAAGAAGGTGTATGGTAGGATTAGATTAGCTTTGGAGTTGATTTGAAGGGATTAGAATAGGTTTTGTCCGAGAAAAACTATTTTCGTAAACTATAATTTGTGATCTGTCCTTAAAACGAAATTCTGGAAAAACCCACTGATGGTACGACATCTTGGCCTTGATAATTAGAAAATATAATTTAAAACGAATCCGTGGCCTTTTGAACGGATAAAAACGGAGTTATAACGAAGCCGTGGTGAATTTTTAAAGTTTGGCGAAAAGTATATTTTTACGAAAAGACAGCATGCAGTTTTACATATTTCGGGTCAAAACGAGCCTTAAGCTTCACAAATTATTTCGACTTCTCAAAAATATATTAGTTTACTTGATACGAAGCTAAGGACATATTTTACGTGAAAAGCGGATTTAAAACGACAAATATATGGCCGTTTTATAAAGTTGCCGTAAATATTATTTTTCGAAAAATTATATTATTTCTACGATTCAAGTATTTCATTAGCTATATCGTCCATGTTTGCGCAGCTTTTAACCATGATGCAAAACTTTTATAACGAAGTGTCTTCTAGTAAAATAAAGTTCATCGGCCATATTTTTCAAAACAAAAAGCCGTTTGTCAAGCGGAGTTATGGTAAATTAATTACGGATGTTCAAACATTGGCCGAAACTTATGTTCTGCACACAATTAGCAAAACCACCATCTTTGGCATTCGATATCTCTATGATCGAGACCTTTTGGACGAAAACTCCTGAACTGAAACTTTTAGATATCAATACAAACTTTCCAAAACCGTCGAGTTCGTTCTCTAACGATCGACGTACACCGCTTCTTGGCTACTTTTCGAAGCCATTTTGTTGATTTCATGATTTTCTAACGACATTGTTTTGCGACGAAAAGTGGTAATTTCACCAAAAATCATTATAAAACCATTGTAGGATGACATTTTGACGTAAAAACTTGTAAAGTCATTTTTGAAGAGTCAAGACGTCAAAAGAGTATTTTTCGACGATTAGTAATATTTTCAAAACCCGTAAATGGTATAAATAACATACGAAGTGCATGCATAACAATACATTGCAACTCATGACATATCATATCATTCGTAATAGGTCCCGGTTGACGCATAACATTATACCTCGGTGTACTCACTTTTGTCATCGCCTCAGTTTACCAAGTGAGTAATCACAAACCCCCTTTTTACCGTTTTTACTATATTTTGGGGCGAAATGCATGAACCTTTCTTGAGCAAAAATGTTTACTACTTTTATTAACTAGTTTGACTAGAACTTGTGAACTCGAATCAAATCCTTGAACTTAATTACAATTTATGACTTGTTGGAATTTATTGAACCGTACATGTTATGACCTTGTCCCAAAGTCTCCTTATTGGTAGGCGTCTCAATAAATCTCACCTAGGTGGTCGAGTGACAAAGGAGCCGTTCGGAGCATCACTATAAAGTCTCGCCTTATTGGTAGGCGTCTCAATAAATCTCACCTAGGTGGTCGAGTGACAAAGGAGTCTCCACTGTTCGAGCATCACTATAAAGTCTCGCCTTATTGGTAGGCGTCTCAATAAATCTCACCTAGGTGGTCGGTGACAAAGGAGTCTCCACTGTTCGAGCATCACTATAAAGTCTCGCCTTATTGGTAGGCGTCTCAATAAATCTCACCTAGGTGGTCGGTGACAAAGGAGTCTCCTTGTTCGAGCATCACTATAAAGTCTCGCCTTATTGGTAGCGTCTCAATAAATCTCACCTAGGTGGTCGAGTGACAAAGGAGTCTCCACTGTTCGGAGCATCACTATAAAGTCTCGCCTTATTGGTAGAGCGTCTCAATAAATCTCGCCTAGGTGGTCGAGTGACAAAGGAGTCTCCCTTGTTGGAGCAGTGCAAAGTCTCCCATGTTCGGAGCATCCCTATATTATTATATTCGTGGTACTATATTGTGAACTATTATGACCGTTTATACTTGATCTTTAGACATACTACTTTTGGCAGTGGGTTGTGTACACACAGGTTGCAAGTTTTGTATGGGCGGAATTTGGAACTGAGTGGATACACAATGCCTTTGCTTTGAGAACTATTTTCGTTGACCGAAAGCTTTGAATATTTCTTACGATTATTCTTATTTTGCTAAGCGTGTTTACTCACCAACTATTTTCATAGTTGACCCGTTTTTCTCTCATGCATTTCAGGTGATCGTTAGTAAGCTCTTTCTACCAAGTCTTGCAAAAATGAAGTTTTCACTTGTCAATATAAATCATTATGTAATAAAACTCAATATTTTGGAATCTAAACTTTGTAATATATTTGTCATAATGGCTAAACTAGTATTGTAATGGAGTATTATTTCTTTTAATATTAATGTTGGTATGTTCTATTATCTTGTGCTTATGTTCCTTTCCGTTACACCTCGTGTTTCGCCCCATGAGGTGTGACACAAGGTAACCATGGAGATTCGCCAAATTATGGGCTTGGTGGGTTAGCTAGAGGCAGTCTAAGTATGAAAGATGGTCAAAGTACAAGAAATGATGGACCCAAAGTATTTGATATTGTTGTGGAACCTTATAATGACACACTATCGGTCAACCAGTTGGTCAAAAATGCTGGTGAATGTAATGGTTCTTGACAATGAGGCTCTCTATGACATCTGTTTTAGGACTTTAAAGCTCGACTATCCAAGTCGTAAGTATGTTCCTTTGAATAAGTACATATTATAATAAAGTAACTTGCTAAAGGTTGGATTATATGATTATTTGTGCGACCAATTTCGGTCGGTTCAATGCGGGTTCCTCCATTAGTTTCAAAACTAATATATGAGCCGTTTAAGGAAAAAATATCACGTATTTTTAATTACAGTTTTTTTTTTAACTAATAGAATAACCTATAAGCAGAAGGACAATTTAAAATGACACTGCGATGATATTCAGTGCAGGTGGTTTTTCAGGGAATCCGTCTATAGGTGTCACCATGCCTACATGACTTGGGTTTCAACATGGTTTCTGGATCGCATACGGGTATTCCAGCATTCATGCACAACCAATGCAATGTTCTAGAACCTACGGTATTGTTTGTTCGTACCCATTTAGATGCACGGTTCTATTTTTTATTTTCATTAATGGACCTGTATGATTTATGAAGTTGTAATAAATAATTCTAATATGTTGTTTTAATTTGTGAAGGAATGTTTCATTGTTGTTAGATCAAGGTTGTGAAGAACACAAGATCCGAACTCAACTAGAGTGTATAGTAACAATGATTGAACGTGCACAGCGGAATAATAAGAACACAATCAAAGTTACCAACAAGGTTTTTCTAATACAACTAATGATCCTCTATGGATCTTTTCCCCCTAAAGAGGTTTTGTTGAATGTTTTTGTGAAAAGTTATCTTAATACATAAGACCTAAGTTCCTTTTATAGACAAGGAACACTATTCCTTCATTGGGAAAGAACAAGCATGCAACTAAAGTACAAGCATGCAACTAAATAATAAATATAAAACCCATACGCATGCCCATGCTATCCTTGGGAAGACCACTAAAGCTAACCTCGGGCGATACAATAATAAAGATGGGCTAACATATAAATAATAAAACTCATGCACGCGCCTACACACGGTACTGCGGCTTGGTGAAACAAGGCTTCACCACTTGAGAGATTCCATCGCTTGATGCCCTTGAGAATCCACGGCAGATGCCAGTGAATCCACGACAAGATGCTTGAAGAAAATCCACGGCTTGATTGCTTCACCAAAATCCACGGCTTGATGCTTGTTGCTTTATTTCCACTACTTGATAGAATAACTTGACATAGTTCCTACTTTTGTATGTTTATAGTACTTGATGAAACTCTTCTTGAGAATCCATTGTTTCTCGATCGGAGAATCAACATTTCACGAATTCCCAACAATCCTCCCTAAAGCTGGAATTTAAATGAGGCGATTTTAGAATCCAAGAGGATTGTATCATTTAAGTTCCAGTTTCGGATCGTTAAAAGTTCGAACTAGAGGATTGTACCAACAAATGACAAAATTTCCCAACAATCCTTCCCAACAATCTTTAACACTGCGAACTTGAGGATTGTTCTCGAACATCGATGTAAAGAACCAAAAACAATGTCATCTCTATGATGACCAAACTTTGAAACGCCAGGTCTTTGCAGCAACATAAGACATATTGTACATCAAAACTTATCAGTTTCATACTATTCTCATCACATCCAGGTGTGTTAACTCCTGTGAGAGGTGAATCATCGAAAATAATGGATTTGCGATCTCTTTACCAATAGCCATTACTACTGGAGTAGCCACATGTTTGTGTTCGAAAACTATGGTACATTGATAACCATCTGATTTATTGGCAAACCAGCAACCATATAAACGGATTTGGCTTGTCTTTACCTGGAGCCGTTTGCTCAGGACTAGCCAACTCTTTGATGGAATGCCGTCATCATCATGGTGAGTTGATTACCATTTATGGTTCCATGACCTTTACCACATGCCATAATCTTGTGGGCTAGCCAACTCTTGTGTCGAGAAAGACATGGTGAGATGAAGACCATTAGGTGTGGTAATTAACCAACACCAAAACACCGCAAGTTTGAGAAGAAGCGAACACAAGCGAGTTTTTTTTTTTTTTTTTTAACTAAGATTTAGAAGGAATAATCAAAACATGTAAAATATACCATCAAGCGATGCGGGAACCAAAACGGTTGTAGTGTCAGAAACATTAAGCCTCCCTTAGGCGTATGAGGATCCAACATTTGCAAAATGGTTAGAATAAAAAAATTACAACTATAAGCCTCCCTTAGGCTTATGCCTCCCTCAATCAATGCACGACAAAGACTATTGTTCTTGGGTACCCAGAATGAACCTTTCCTTTGAGTTTTCCAAGAATAGCATGTTGAGGGCTTAACAACAGTTGTCACACTAACTCCACCATGTGCCTTATTCATATGAGATACATAAGGTGTATATATTGAAAATAAGAACTTTTAGGTCTATAGGGCATAAGCCTAGCCTTCTTGTTCCACCATCCGGTAATGGCGGTGAAGAATATCCTCCACCGGAGGAACCGGAAAAGGCCTATTAAGCTGTCGTGAAACATATGCATACACCTTTGGTTTACCAAGAGGGCTGGTTTACCTGCTCTCACATGTGCGATTTGGGAACAAATGGAGGAATACTAGCAACATTAGTCCATGTGGGTCTAGGCGTCTTATGGCGGAGGAAACACTCATCTTTTTCTCATGATAATCACAGTTTATAATAAGATGGAGTTTACTACCACACACAAAACAAGATTTCTTCTTAAATGACTTATTCTTAACACAACTTTGTTTATTACATTTAAACTTATCAAAAACAGATCTAGAAGCAAAATTGTGTTTAACAGAATAAGCAACTGGCTTTGTTTTGAGCTCATCATCAGCTACTATGGACTTGGGTGTGGTCATGGGTGTGTGCTTAGGTGAGTCAGACTTCTCACTTGAATCACATGAGGCATAGTCAGTGGACTTTAGGTCTGATGACTTGTCACTTGTAGAACAAGAGACAGATTCATTAGTTTTGCTACTAAGGTCTGGTAAGTCACTTGACTTTTTGCCATATAAATGGTGTGATCCATCAAGGTCAACTGTAATGGACAGGTCAATGGGCATGAATTCACCTCTAATAGGTCCACGTGACAAAGATGTAAATCACCTTCTTTCACAAAATTTGCTAAACTCTTTGGTGTAGATTTCTGAGTATCATTCCTAGCTTCTAAGCCAACATACTTCTTAAAACCTAAAGCGACGGAGAGAGTTAGGAGATTGATCGCTATAGATGAAGTCGGCTAAATTATCACCGACATTAACCATTCTTTATGTCTAGCTACTTCTCATCTAGTTTCACTTTTAGCACATGGTTTCGAAACTACATCGACTTTTTCTTTCTCAATGCGTTTTAAATCTATTTTAGCAAATTCTAGATCACTTTCTAGCACCCTAATCTTTTCCTCATAAGCCACTTGATTCTTTTGAAACCATACCTTTTGTCTTTCTAGAGTTTTTAATGCTAGTTTATGAGCTTCATTATCAACATAGCATTCATTGTACTTTGGTTTCATAGTATCATAGGCTTCCTTAAGTTCATTATATCTCTCTTTACAACTATAATCACAAGTATGTACCTGAGAGATGCCCATGAAAGCAATTGGAAGACCGGCATATCCTTCAGCAAAACCTTTATAATAATCTTCTTTGTTCATCATCTTGTAATCTGCCTTAAAAACAACTACCAATTGCACATGCAAATATTCCACGTGATCACACAGTTCTAATGACCAATCACAAGTGATAGAATCCACGTTAACCAATGTGTGATACGATCAAATGCAACAATTTGATGCAATAGTCAAGCACAACTATATAATCCTATCATTATCAAGATCGCCATTCTCACGTAAACCTTGATGAGAATCAATATGTGCTTGATGACAATACACAATGCGAATGCGAAACAAACTCGGATCATGCCCGAGCCCCACAATAAATTATATTCACCAATCAACGAAGATACGCACTGATCAACTGTAGGAACTCCAAAACAACTAGTAGAAAATGTTTCTTCTTTGCGTTTTTTTTTTTTTTTTTTTTTTTTAAGTATAAAGACGACACTTTTGGTCTTTAGTGACACTTTTGGTGTCACTAAAAACTTGAAGAATGCAACATACATGATGGTGTCTGCGGCGGTTTTACGCACGTGTATCTTTTGGTGAGACCTCAAATCAACAATCCTTCGGAGGAAAGTTAGATGAGTATATAGAAGCTCCACCAAAATTTCACTGATCCAACGGTTCACGAAAAGTTATCATTGTTTGAAAAACGACCAGTGAAAGATAACGAAAATTACTAACAACCGAGTTTTGAATCTTTTCTTGAAAAACCTTGTAAACTCAAGATCGAGAGCCACCCGCTCGATACCAATTGTGAAGAACACAAGATCCGAACTCAACTAGAGTGTATAGTAACAATGATTGAACGTGCACAGCGGAATAATAAGAACACAATCAAAGTTACCAACAAGGTTTTTCTAATACAACTAATGATCCTCTATGGATCTTTTCCCCCCCTCTAAAGAGGTTTTTGTTGAATGTTTTTGTGAAAAGTTATCTTAATACATAAGACCTAAGTTCCTTTTATAGACAAGGAACACTATTCCCTTCATTGGGAAAAGAACAAGCATGCAACTAAAGTACAAGCATGCAACTAAATAATAAATATAAAACCCATACGCATGCCCATGCTATCCTTGGGAAGACCACTAAAGCTAACCTCGGGCAGTACAATAATAAAGATGGGCTAACATATAAATAATAAAACTCATGCACGCACGCCTACACACCGCAGACGGCCAAGTGAAACAAGGCTTCACCACTTCAAGAGATTCCACCGCTTGATGCCAAATGAGAATCACGGCTTGATGCCAAATAGAATCCCAGACCAAGATTTGACCAAAATCCACGGCTTCAAGATTTCAATGCTTTATTTCCACTACTTGATAGAATAACTCAAAGATAGTTCCTACTTTTGTATGTTTATAGTACTTAGTGAAACTCTTCTTGGTGAGAATCCATTGTTTCTCGATCAGCAGAATCACTGTTTCACAGAATTCCCAACAAAGGTTTCAAAAAAAAGGAGACGCTGTAACTCCATAAGTAATTTTACAATGATTTGGACTGCAGTTTATGTGTACGAAATCGTATGCTAGTCGGTTCAGGGGGTGGTTGATCAGGGGGTGTCTTCAAGGGGGTGGGTTTAGTGCTATGGTCCATCGACAAATTCGACGTTTAACTACTCTTTTTCTTAAATTCATGGTCATGGAGAAGACCTCTTGGAATAACATTGGCCCTAATTGTTGGTGGGGGTAGCTTGAACCCTCTTGAGTTCAGACAAAAAATCACCACAAACATGGAGAAAGTTATCGGTACGAATCAATGGTATTGCACCTCGGTTCATAATAAGTAGGTATATACATTCCTACAAGTCATTTTACATTCCACTTTCATCTATTCGATTACTTCATATGCATATATTTGAATCGATTCTATATATTTGATAATTATTGAATTCATGGTGAGAAGTCAGTGGATCCACCACAGTCGGTGCAAAGAGGTGTGACTAAACTTGTCAAAGCTGCTCTTTTACCAAGAAAATTATGCATGATGGATCCAAATTGGAACCCATGGTTTTAATTTTTGTAGATACGCAACTAATAATTATTGTTATAGCTTGTCTTACTCGACTACATTATTATTGGTTACTTGGGATTTAGATCGTCATATTTTTCATACACATGTATAAAAGCTAAGCTAAATAAATGAACATGTTGCATCAATATTAGTGTCGCTTCTTAAATTTTATTTTCAAAGAAGTTAGAAAAGCTGCAGTTTCAGGTACTAATTCGTCTCAAATAAACTTAAAATTAGTTAAATATGTTGTTCTTAGCATTGACTTTTTCTTTGACTGCAGCTATGCCCGAGGTACCGTTTAGCAAAATTAGCCGTCTGGAAGGCGGTTCGTGGTGCAATGAGTCCTATGTAAAAGCAATTGTCGACTATATCATACCAACTCTAATAGGCGTTACACAAGGTTGATTTTGTCATTTCAGTAACTTAGACAGACTTGCAGGTACGCTTTTTTCTTTCTAAAAACTCTAATGATATCTTCCTAAGTTAGTGAAGTTGTTAACTTTCTGAGATGAGTGGGAAATTATAATGAATTGCCGTGTAAATTTGATAGAACAATAGAAGGATGAATTGTATATTGAAACCTTTTTGACTATATTCCAGATAGTTTCATTTGATATGATATTTATATCTATATTATAATTGCAGACTCATGGTCGAGTAACCATGGCTGTAGCTGTCAACACTTCACGATTTGATAGCATAACAATGGCTCCCCCAGGCCCTATTCTTTGAGTATCTGAAGCTTTTAAGGCTGTAAAAAGTGACTTGAAGCTCAATCTTAGTGTTGGTGCTTATCGTACTGAAGAACTTCAACCATATGTGCTTAAAGTTTAAAGCCAATCATAGATTGTCCTTCAGGGTTTGGCTAACACACTAACGTCGTTGCTGCAACAGGTCAGTCGCACTCCATTCCAGCGCCTCTTCCAGCATGCGACGCAACCCCCCACACAACTGGAACGGCCGATGAGGGTGAGCAACATGTGTTTATTAAACCTATTATTTGCTACCGCAAAGGGCTATTTATGTTGTAAACCACTAACCCTTTTGGTTAGGTTTATTCGGAGCCATTTTCGTACCCATTAATTGTGCATATATCTATGTGTCTCTTTATAATTCGCCTTCTAACTTACTCGCACCTCAGGTATGTCTGTCTCTCATGTACCATCAACAAGCAGCCAAACCCCGGACATGCGAAGGGGCCAAACATCGACCGTTCCAAGGCCACCGTGACTGTGAAACCAAATGGCAACGTCGAGACGTTCGATTAGCAATATGCACTCACATTAGCGTACTTATAAAGGTTAGTTTCACATATGCATTTAAATATGATGTTTCTTGAAATTCTATCATTGGAGAAATTTCATCAATGATTCTTAGCAAGATGAAAGAAATTGTTGACGCGTATGTGTCGTGACTTTCAAGATAAGATCATGTTAAATGCTTCTTACATATTCCTTTTTTACTGGTAATATATATAGAGCATGTTAGATGCTTTCATTTTGTGGATTCATTTAAATTATAAAAATTTATTATACGTTGGCACCTATAGTGTAACTCAAAGATCTGTATAAGCATGCTGACTTTTGGTAACGGGACTCAACTGACTGCTAATGTAATGTACATGAATAATCGTCCCCCTCCCGATGTCACTTCACTTTTTACAATAAAATGTAGTTAGAAGATTTATGGGGGTGGAAAAAGTACCTGTTGCCTAATGAATAAGGTGCTTGGAACCATTTAAGTGACCACCAATAGCTACTGGATTTATATTGCGCGCACGTTCCTTTTACAAAGGCAAAAAGTTTTGGCTTGATTGTGCTATGTGGAGCAAGTGTTGCAAGGACCGAGATAACGCTTGAGTTTACAATAAGGACAATAGCTTGGTGGTCACTTGGCACATACCGTGGCGTTTACTTTATTCATTCAATTACAGTGGCCAAAGAAGAGTTAAACTTAATTAGTATGATTATGTTATGATATTGAAATATGGGCGGTGTCTGTCTTTGAAAGTATGTTTTGGGTATACAAGTCGATATAGTAAAACATTTTGCTAATGTTCTTTTTTTCTCTGAATTAGTTTCTGAGCTCCCAAAAGACAAAGCCGTTTAGGAAGTGTAACGGAGGTAACCGATCTTTTATTTTTGTTGATTGCTATAATTTATAAGTAAGATGGTATGTTTATAGTTGAAAGAATCAACGAACAACATGAATTCATTTTAGGCGCCTATGATCATATTTGAGGAGGATTTTGAGAGAAAATAATTGAAAAGAAAGTATAAGCTAAAAGTGAGGTGGTAAATCAATAAATTAGCTAATGAGTCGATTTGGGATTTGTAGAATGGTTTACCCTCGATGCACAAAATGGGTCAAACGAAACATTGATCAAAAGTGAAGCGGTCACACAGTTTGAACCATTGGAAGCCCCTAAGTGTATTTTTAATACTTATAGGCCTTTAGAATCATCTTATAAAATAAAAATAGATTCTTGTTGTGGAGGCAAGAAACAAGGCCAATTGATTTTGGGACTCTAAGAATCTATTGAAATAAGATGGGTGATATGGAGGCTGGTGGGTTTAAGTTTAAGCACAAGAGTGTTGACATCTTTATGGTGCTCATGATCAAGACGCTTTATGAACCACTTCATAAGATAAATTCACACTCAAAGTTCTGGGCCCTGATGTTTTTTATCCTTGAAGTGGTATCGTTTGTAGCTTATCACGCTAGTGGGTTGTTGGTGCGTTTACTCAAATTGTCCAAGATTCAGCATCTGCAACTGCGGGTTTGGTGATAGCGTTTATAGCATCTGGTCAATTAGCACTTATTATTCTTGCATTCATTTTGTATGCTCAAACCTCTTAGTGATTCTTAGTCAAAGGTAATTAAAAATATTGTGTTTGTACAAATTAAAACATTGTGACGGATCTTATGCTTTTGGATCATTCGGTATTGTTTTACCTCGGGTTAACGCTCACATGGGTGAGCCAAATGATGGAGGCGTAGATGTTCCCACTAAAATGTAGATATGTTTTGAAAAGATTCGCCTTGCTAAAGATTCAAGGTACAACTTTTTTTTTTTTTTTTGGTGTTATTTTTTTATGTTTACTTGGCTTTAAATACGCGAATTTAGCATCCGTTTATTGTCGAGTTTAAAAGAACCTTGGGTTGAGAAGGTTAGGATAATAGTTATGAGGTAAGTTTTGTGGTTTTTAATGTCATTTGATCTCTTTTGTATATCATTGTTTTAATTTTAAGTGGATTAATTTTAATTATGAATACCGATCGATTGATAAATTCTATTGTTGTTGTTATTGAACTTGTGTGGCTAATTAAAATGTACAACCAAAATTTAATATTGGCTCGAGATTGAAAGTACAAGTTTTTTTTTTTTTTTTTTTTTCGGTTAGCTTTGAACCTGAGTCGAGTATCACTAATTAAATGGATTCGTGTGTAAAATTGAGGGGGTAACTGTTTTAGGAATTCATGTTGCTTACAGGTCGAATCGTGATCTATTTAAGTTCGGGTTAAGTCGTGACCCGTGTCACGGAATTGTCCGTTCTGATTGTCACTTGTTTAGTCATGTGGTAATAGTTAAGAAAGACTCTATGTAATTCTAGGAATCCGTTGAACTTTGGATGACATTATTCTGAAATATTTGCAAGATTTGTTTGCATCTTATCTTTAAATGCATTTGAATTGTTGTTGCACTAAGACTTGCTCACGAAGAGATTTCATGCAAGATGTCAGGTTATGAACACAATGGACCAACATGCTTCGCATGAACACGAGACATCACGATGCGCTACTTATCTAATTTGCAAGAAAAAAAGGATAATAGTTATAGCGAACCGCCTAGCACCAATCGATATCTTGGGAAAAGTTATTTGCAATTCACTATCCAAACTATTAGTCATGTGTGAATAAGTAATGCACCAATCATCATAAACTTACTTCGAAATAACTAAAACACACGTGAAGTTACTAATACCATGTTATCTAGAATTTAAAGGTATATGGTGCTCATTCTATATGATCATAGCGATGATAAGCGATGTGCTCATTCCATATGTTCATTCATCATTCTTATAGTTTTACAATACTTAAATAATAAATGATTCCTCTCAAGTAGTTTGTTTGTTTTATCTTTAATGGATGTTTGGTACAGGAAAGTATTTTAGGATGGTAGCCTTAACATGTGTAGCGTGGATAACAAGAAACGATAGTCATATGTGCTATTTACGGTCTCAATGCTTAGCATTTTGCTGCTTAGTAGGACAGTGTTATGTTGCTTTGTTTATATTGTATGTACTTTCTTTATTGCAAATCACGAATGTTTATGCATATTGCAAACTTTATTAGTATCTTAAGCATTCTAAATAATGTTAGTCATTAAGAATTTATTGCGAGGTATTTAATGATATTTTTGTATAATGACTTAATAATTCCGGTATTCTCCACATATAGATAGTCGTTCTCCTTTTGCTATGGGAATTGGAAGCGCACACTGCGGTTTGACACACTTGCCAGACATTAAGGACGGTGATATCAAGCTTGCCTTTAAGGAGCTTATGGTCATGGCGGGTTGAAATACGGATCTTGTTATAAATAAAACCAAACGAGCATTTTCCAAAAGCACTGAGGACATCTGAAAATGAGATGCAGTGGTCTTGGTGGCGACCGGGGAAAGGTATATCCTCTTTCTCTTTCACACATACTCACGCTATTGGTGGTTAAAGTTTATATCATTTTGTATCTAATATGTGATGGATCTTATTGCCATAGTTCTAGACCTTTTGATGTACATACAAACACAAAATCTGTTATAGCGTAACAATAGTACATATATATTACTTTTCTATTTGGAAATTGAGTAAAGTTGAGCTTTACATAATTAAAAGCTTGAAGTTTGGAATTTTTTTTCCCATTTACTTATGAATTGGTGGATGTCTTTATGGTTTATCCTCATTTAATAAATATAAACTAAAACTAAAAGATACATGGGTCAAATTGGTCAAATGGGTAGGAATTTGACAAAAATTTAACTTTTACTCTTACGGACTCCCAAACTGTTATATTGCAAAAGATCGTTATTATTGTAGTAGAAAAGTTTTGGTAGTCATGGTCAATCCAACCGAATCGACCCGCGTTTGACTCATAAAGGAAAACAACCTATTTCAACCCAAACCCATTCGACTGTTTCCACACCCGCCATTTTGCTCTTTACTAAAGCAGCTTATAGAGTATATTCTTTCTTGGTCCGTGTCGTGATCTTTTTGAATTACTTTCATATTTAAGTTAAATCAGGTAACTTATTAATACACATGCCTGTTTGGAAGCAAGCCTATTTATGATACTTAATTTTTAAGATGGCCTGATGTGTGTGTGTGATGGTGTGAATGATTGATCTTTGTCCAAGTTCAGCCCTTGATTGTTTTTTAACTTGAAAACTGATCGTCGTTATCATTTGGTTCTAGGCACCATCGTAACTAAATTACTGAATCTACCTGTATCGGAATGAGATTGTGTTTATTTCATTTCTCAAGTGAGAGAATTGGGACAATGTGATATCAGGTATATATTTTTAATTTAATTGTTGCATATGTAATATTTTTTTATAATTAGTCAAACATGAAAGAGTTTGGATTGTGTTACTTGGTAATAAAAAACTATAATGAGCGACATACCCAATGGGTCATTGTTGGGTTTATATGAAACTTATACGCTCATTTAGTCTAACAAAACCATTGGACCCAAGATACTTCTTCTACAACTTTATAAGTGGCCCAAGTAGACCTTGAGGTGTTAAGACTAACATAATCGTACAAGTTACCACATTTTCATATAAACCGTCTTGACCTATTGGGTCTAGATTGCCAGATTTAGACGATATGCACTATCAAAAGTTGTGTTATAAAAATAATTGCTAAAACCATCCTCATTTGATATAGTTTCGAAGTCATTGTATTACAAATGCTTGAATCTACAATGAGGTAACCAATGATATATTTAAACTCCTGTGGGGAACTTAGATTTTTTATACACAAATCATGTTGCTCTATATATTAAGAATCTTGAAATCTACTTTTTCATCTAAAATTTAAGACGCATAAATACTTTGATGTAAAAGAAGTATGTACTGGACACCCTAACTACACCCCACATGTCCATGTACAACCCGGTTGTATCTAACTAGCAGGGTACCCGCGCGTTGCGGCGGCGGGTACCCTGAAACTAAAATTTCTGACGTTCAATGTTTTACAATTATACATATTTCGTGACAATAACTTTACGGATGATGATAGTTTAGATGTATATGAGGATGATATGTATATATTACACCATCGAAAGTCCAGTGAATCTTCATTTGGATAGTCTTTCCTAATGGTTTCAACGGTGTGCATCCAAATCGGGGTCACTTTCGGCTACAACTTCATTTAATAGTTCACAAAACTTGTATTATCCAATGTTTTGAAAACCGGGTTTATAAGCGACCAGGTCGAGTCACCGGTCACCGGTCACCTGGTCGACCGGTTCAACCGGTTCGACCGCCGGGTCAACCCGGTTATTCATTTAAAAATAAAAAATAACCGGGTCAACCGGTTCTACCGCCGGGTCAACCGGTTCGACCACAGGGTTAACCCGGTTTTTATATAAAAAAAATTGAAAAAATAAACCCGTAGGTTTTGAGAACGGGTTGACCGGGTCACTCAAACCCGTGGTCTAACGATTAACCGGTTTTAAAACCGGTTTTTGACCCGTTTTTTTGCCCGAAACCAGTCCGACCGGTTAACCCGGGTTTCAAAACATTGGTATTATCACTAACAAATCAATTGCACTTATTAGTTTCCATGCACCTAATAAAAGAACTAAACTGTTACATAGTAAAAAAAAATACATGCTTACAAAATTAGAATTTACTCGTTATAATTATAATAGAATAATAGATACATGGTTGTTTAACTTTTAAACAATATATTGACATAATAAATTCGTGGAATATCTATATTTCAGGTGATGGGTTGTGATGGGGTGAAAGCCCTAATGCAAACCAAGGTCAATGTAGTTCAATAGCATTTTAGGGTTAATGTAGTTATTACTTTCACGATTCTTTTGCTTAAGTTCACTCACAACAACTTAGCCACCACCACAACAAAAATTCATCCTTTATGTTCTAGATCCAACCGAACATCAAATAGTAAGACCCTTTCTTTCTTTATGCAAATCGAACATAGACAAACTAAGATCTTTCTTTTATTTTCTTCTTGTTCCAACCAAACCACAACACAATTCTTGTTTATTGATCACGAATATGTTGCAAGGAGCTCGACTTCAAGATCTTGTATAACAAGGTCTCGGGTAGGTTGTGTTTAAATCCTTTTTTTTTTCTAAATCCAAAGGAAAGAGGAATGAAACACGAGTTGTTTTGTTCTTCCTTTAATATTTTCGGATATAAAAAAAAGAAAAAAAAAATATGCTTCTAAAAGATCTATGATGTGATTTCTCTTATACTTTTGTTCTAATAACAATTTGTTGGTATAAAAAGAGAAGGCTGAGATCTATGTTTTTTTTTTCTTTTTGTTTCGAGTTAGAATAGATTAGGATGAGAGTTGAAGATTGATTGGTGAGTGTCTTGGTTGTGTCTGATGATAATCAACTTTTTCTGATTTGTACATTATGCTTTACATTTTGTATTAATTGGTGATGGGGTGTATTAATTGTTTGGTCAAGTTGTGTATTAATTGTAGTTTGATTTGTATTTTTATTTGTGCTTTAAGTATTGTAACTAATGTTTTGTAACTTGTAAGTCTGAAATTTTGTGCTTTAATGTGTTGTACATCATGCTTTAGTACTTTGAAGTCTTGAAAAGTCTGAAAATTAAATAGGAGAGAGAGTGGTTTGTGTATTATAAGTAGTATAGATATATAACCAACTTAAGTTTCCAATTGGGTCAATATGGATTTCGTTTGATTTCAAACCAGTGAAATAAAAGAATTTAGCTAATGGAACGGATTGATGTTGTTCAATACATTAATTATTACTATTTAGTTTCTTTTAATGTTCATAAAAACACCCCTTATCATTAGTACTTTTTTCATCACTTATTTTTTGATGCGTTTGGGAAAGGAAAGTCTCATGCGTGCTCATACAAAGTTGTGTTTTCTATCTTAGAATACGCATTTGTATCTTACTGATCAATATCAGTTGGCTTTAGTTCAATGCATTTGATAACTTCAGTGATCTGGGATAATTTTGATTAATGAATTACAAAAAGTTGGCATGTAATATATTGTGGAATACTTTGTAAAATACGATATTAAGTGTTTGGATCGGTGCACGTTCTCTTGTCCAGGTAAGCTTCTTTGGTCCGAAGATGCCTCACATATGGAAAACATCAGCAGTACAGAAAGATCGCCAAAGCTATCATGTGCAACCTCTTGAAAAATTTCCTCACTACATCAAGTAGAACATAAGGTAATTTTTCCATTTGTTCACAATACAACACAACCAATCATTTAAGAGCATTTATCAAAAGTTCCCAAAGTGTATTTCTTATGTCTGAACCGAGAATTTTGGACAAATTTTTGGCTAATCGTAAAAATATTACTGTTGTCGGCAACGAATCGTTCCATCATATTATACGTCTCATAAAGGTGTTATTTTGATTTGGATAATGCAGGTCTAAGATGGGTTAGAAAGTGGCATGCTTTGCACCAGTTACTTCTACTTCTTTAGTTGTTCTATTCAATTGCTACATGCTCTCATCCAAGACTTCAACGCTGAATGTTATTCGAGACCTTTTCGACATCAGATCTTAACCGTTACATTTAACTTTTAATTATTTTTAGTATATATTTGTTGTACTAAATCCTAAAAATAAAAACCACAAGTCATACCCGTCCATCGGATGATTTTACTACTATATATATATATATATATATATATATATATATATATATATATATATATATATATATATATATATATATATATATATATATATATATATATATATATATATATAATTTAGCTTTGGTTGGGTTTCGATTCGATCGGTAAACCCATATCAACCCAAGAACCAAATTAGTAGTTCGGTTTGGTTCGGTTTTAACAAATTTGGTTCGCTTATTAGTTTGGTTCAATTGTTTTCGGTTTGGTTCGGTTTTGGTTTTTGTTTTATTCGGGCTTTTCGGTTTTTTTCCTCGCCCTAATAAGCTATGGGTGATAGCCCATTGTGAAACATATAAGCCCATGTGATGGGTTGATCTCTGTTGATAGTATAGCCCGTCTCTCTTTTTTCTGTTGGTTTTTTAGCAGAAACAAAGCATTTGAAGATGGATTATGAGTTGTGTATAGATTAGGGGTGTTCATCGGTTCGGTTATCGGGTTATTCGGTTTATTCGGTTGGTTAGTTCGGTTAATTTTTTTTACGGGTATAATCGAAAACCGAACCGAACCGAAATTAAATTTGATTCAACGAACGAAAACCGAACCGAATAACCGAAAACCGAACCCTATAACGAAAACCGAACCAATAACCAATTACATAATTTTAATTATTTTTATTTAATTATATATATTTTAGCACAAAATATTTTTTCAAGCTTAATCATGTTATATTTATACTAAAAATAGTTTTAGTGATTTTTTTCCATATATATACACAGAAAAAATATATATTTTATATGAATTCGGTTTTCGGTTCGGTTTTCGGTTTTCGGTTTTCATTGCCAAAACCATATCCAACCCGATAATCAAATATTTAGTTCGGTTCGGTTCGGTTTTGACCAATTCGGTTCAGTTATTTTCGGTTAGGTTCGGTTTCGGTTTTCGGTTACCGTGGATATTAACCAATCCGTGAACACCCCTAGTATAGATAACTTGTTGTTGTGATTAGGAGATTTGGTCTCTTAGTTCCATTTAGGTGTTTGTATGCTAGCTGCTTCCTAGCTTATGGTTTTTTGTGATATAATCTAAAACGTTAAATAAAGAAAAAAAAATTAAACATGTACTCGAGCAAAAGTAATTGGGCAAACCTTGTATGTATTCACACATTTACAAAGTTGTTGATAAAAGTAACATGATTAATAATGATACTTACAAGAAAATATGACATGGGCGATCTAATGACCCCTTCTTGCAACTTGCAAGTAAAGGTAAAACTGTAAAAGTATATATAACAAAGTTACTCCCTCCGTCCCATTTTTATAGTCTAGTTTGATTTTGATCAGTGTTTTTTATTCAACTTTGACCATTAATATATTTATTTGTGTTATATAATACTTGATGAAAATTATACCAATAAAAAATACATTTAAAACCCAATACATTCATATATTTTTCATCAAGTATTATATAACACAAACGAAAATAATTATGATCAAAGTTGAAGTAGAAAGACTAAAAAAATCAATACGGGACAATAATTTTGGGACGGAAGGAGTATATAAGATGGCTATAAGGCTATTGATGTGACTATTGAATGACAATATGTATAGTATCTTCAACTAACTAATTAAATACCAATCTAAGATATAATGAAAAAATAACATGCTCATTTAATCTTCTCATCTGCCTCCATCTACATTTTTAAATATTCACCTTCCCCCTTCCCTTTATATACCCCTTCACATTATTTCTCATTCACACCAATTTAATAATAATCTTCACATCTTCACTATTCTATTCACTATGTTCAAGTTTGCAACACAAGCTTATCACCATATCCCTAAGCTTTTTCTCATAACCCTAATCTTAGCTATATCCGTACAAACCTTCAAACAATCCCCATATCACCTTCTAACTTTCGCTTTGCTAACCATCTCGGTTCTCACATTCTACCTCTTGAACAAGCCTCGAACCGTTTACCTCGTCGATTTTGCTTGTTTCAAGCCACCGAACGTTCTTCGTGTGCCATATGCCACCGCGGCTGAACATGGTCGAATCATATTAGCATCACAGCCCAAAAGCATTGCATTTCAAGTTAAGATCTTTGAAAGATCCGGTTTAGGTGAAGAAACATGTTTACCACATCCATTACATTATCTACCACCTAACCCTGCTATGGTGGATGCTAGAGATGAGTCTCAATTGGTTATATTCTCAGCCATGGACTCTTTGCTTAAACAAACCGGGATTAGCCCGAAAGAAATCGACATTTTGATTGTAAACTGTAGTCTCTTTGCGCCAACTCCTTCCATTTCGGCCATGGTAGTAAACAAGTATAAGATGAGAAGTAATGTCAAGAGTTTTAACTTGTCGGGAATGGGGTGTAGCGCGGGATTAATATCTATAGATTTCGCAAAAAACTTGCTACAAGTTCACCCTGAATCAAATGCAGTTGTGATAAGTACCGAAATAATTACCCCAAACTCTTACATGGGTAAAGAAAGATCGATGCTTCTCCCAAACTGTCTTTTCAGAATGGGAGGAGCAGCGATTCTTTTGACCAATAAAAGGTCACAAGGCAAACATGCAAAGTACAAACTTTTGCATGTGGTTCGGACCCACAAAGGGTCCGATGATAAATCTTACCGTTGTGTCACACAAGAAGAAGACAAAGAAGGTCATGTAGGAATAGCTTTGAATCTCGATCTTATGGTGATAGCTGGAAATTCTTTGAAGTCGAACATCAGCACCATCGGACCATTGGTTCTTCCTGTGTCCGAGCAACTCAAGTTTCTTATCAACATGTTGAAGAGAAAGATCCTTAAACTTGCTATCAAACCCTACATTCCCGACTTCAAAAAGGCATTCGATCATTTTTGCATTCATGCAGGCGGACGTGCAGTTATCGACGAGCTTCAGAAAAGTTTGCGGTTGTCAGCGGAGCACGTTGAAGCATCGAGGATGACTTTGCATCGCTTTGGGAACACATCGTCATCTTCATTGTGGTATGAAATAGGTTACATGGAAGCAAAAGGGAGAATGAATAAAGGAGATAGGGTTTGGCAAATAGGGTTTGGAAGCGGGTTTAAATGTAATAGTGCTGTTTGGGAATGTAACAAAAAAATTGAAGCAACAAAAAGTAGTGCATGGGCTGATTGCATCCATAGGTACCCAGTAAATGAGCCAGAAATTGTGAAGCTCTAAGCCAGGGGGCAAATATGTCATCTACTTTGTTGTTTATTTAAAGAAATATGTAATAAACATATTTCAGGCCGGTGTTCTCAATACGTTTGCTTAATATAAACAACGACATGGAGCATGTGGAACTATCCGAATAAAATTTGCTTCGACCCAAAACCCCACCGAAGGGACACGTTGGTTGATGATTTCAAAAGCTTGTTTCAAACTTGTATTTTTAGTATAAATAGAAAGACGAATCCAAAACGGATTAGTTGGATGTATATCTTTGATCCAACAATTGTTTGTACTATTTCCTTGTAAGTTCTTCTCCTCTAGTTTCTTGCTAGAGGGGCTTGGGAATAACATATCTAATGTTGTTCGAGGAAAAAAAAAGGAAAACATTTACCTATAATATTACTGTGTTTATATTAAGCACCAAGATTTCACGATAAAAAAGAAGAATATTTCCTGTAAATTTTCTTCTTGATTCTCTTTATCCATATAGTTGTTACATGTGTTAAAATAATTGATTGAGATGATAAAGAAAGAAAAAAAAAATGAATTGGACATGTCATGTTTTCCAACGGCCAAGAGAATAAGTAGGTGAGAATTGCAAGAGCAGACATGATACATTTCCATTCCCTGCTCATATTCAAATTCGTGAACTTCAACATCAAGGGTCTGAACATTAATAGGGCCTGGAGTGAGTCGCCTGCTATTATCAGGTTGGCTTCCTAAGACCATTTCTCTTCCAGGTTTAAGGTGAGGTCTGATGTTCGTCCTAAGTTTTCCGGTCCTCTTTTTCGTAAGTTGTCTGCTCAGGATGCTGCTTTCCTCAAGTGAGAGTAGTACCGGGTGGGTAACCTACCGGGAAGTCCTCACTTATGGACCATAAGCTCCACTGGTACCATCCCTCCACCGCAAATGCTCAGATTGACTGGTCAGTGGTCACTGGGACAGGTGCTCATTGCCTGGGGCCGGGTCCTTGGGGGAGGGTCCGGTTGGCATCCTTAGGATGCATGGGACCAGGGTGATCCCACCGATCTTCACCTTTTTGGGAGGATGCTGCTTTCCTCGAATCGGAGATCTCTTTGAGTGAGGTTAGATTGGCTGTCTGGAGTTGTGCTGGTTCCAAATCTCTGGAGACAGTTTCAATTTCATCAAAGCTTATTGGGAGATTCTCAAGGACTAATTCTTCAGTTGCATAAAATACTTCGAGTACGCTGGAAGGTTTGCTACCAGCTGCAATCCTTCCTTATTGTCCTTATTTCCTAAAGGCTCTGATCCGCTCAGTTTTTCGGATTTTAGGCGTATTAGTTTGATTGGTTGTGTGTACAAAGTGGTTTCTAAGATCTTGGATATAGGTCTCGCTAAGGTAACTCTCTCAATCATCGGGCCTAACCAAACGACTTTTTTAGCCGGGAGGCTAATTCTCGATGGTTGTCTTATTGCGAATGAAATAATTCGTGTGGCCAAGATTGAAGAGTACTGGCTTCTCCATTTCAAGGTTGATTTCAAGAAGGCCTTTGACAGTGTTTGTTGGGATTTCCTTTTTGATGTTATGGCTCAAATAGGCTTTGGAGTAATATTGAGGAATTGGAGTGGGTACGTATTATCTCTCCTCAGCTTCGATTTTGGTATTCAATAATGGCTCCCCCTCTAAGGAGTTTAAGATGGGAAGGGGTTCGTCGAAGGAGTTTTTCTTTCCGAGGATGGTACTAACATTTCCCTTTTGCAAAATGCGGACGATGACCTTTTCTGTGTTAAATGATCGAGATCAAATGCAAAAATCTTAATCTTATTCTTAAATGCTTTAAGGAAGCTTCGGGCTTAAAAATCAATCTTGCTAAAAGAAAGTAGACTTTTTGGTGTTGGTTTGGATCTGATTAAGGTTGAAGTCGTATCTTATTCCTTAAATTGCTCTCAATATCACCTCCTGTTTATGTATCTTGAGCTCCGGGTGGATAAGAATATGGGTTATGCTGATGGATGGGCGGACATGGTTAACCGTATTCGCATCCATCTCTCCTCTTGGAAAGCTAAGTCCCTCTCTATTGGGGGCGGCTCATGCTTGTTATTTTGGTCCTTAGTAGTATTCCCATTTACTTCCTCCCTTTTTGAAGCCCCCATAACTATTATCAATCTCCTAGCTTGAAGCTATTCACTGTAGATTCTTTTGTGGATTTAAAGAGGATCAACGAGGAATTAGTTGGGTAAAATGGGATTCCAGAAAGGGGCGTTTCATTAACATGCAATATTACTGAACATTCTGTTTGTTGTATTATGGTGTCTACTTTTTTGTTTCACAGCTGTTACAAAGACAAATGCTACTACTTGTATGATTTTTTATGTTTCTTATAATCAGTTGAAAAACACTTCGCTGTTTCTACAAAATAACCAAAGTCACTAAATTTTGATGACATTGGTGACTCAGTATTTGGCGTTGACTTTAGATCATTTGAATATCTTCGTAGCGAAGTTATTATTGTATCTATTTCAATTATAGTATATCTAACATGGTTTTTCTTTAATGTAATTTTTTGATGTAACCATTGAGGTGTTCTCGTTGCGGTCCAATGATTATCTGACTATTAATGAAAAGCCGGTGAAATAGATCGATTCGGTTTGAAATACAAAATAACATAGTTGTCAGGATCCCAATTCTGATCTTACATGTGATATTCTGTTTAAGATCTTATAGGATCTCGATCTTGACCATAACGATCTTAAGATCCAATCCGATCCGATTTTCTTTTCTTTGATTCAAACTAAAAATTACAAATATATGAGTTATTTTTTTTAGATTTCAAAACAACAAGTTAATCTTTTAAACATTTCATAATCATAATTTAGTACTCCTCCGTCTCATAATTATTGTCATATTTAGTTTTGGACGCCTCAAAATAATCATTCACTTTCCTTATTAAGTAAAAACTAGAGAATCTATTAAGAATATTCTATTTTAGTGGTTGTATATTAAAGTTTTAACCCACTTTTATTAAACATTGTGCATCTCGTCTCACTCATGATAATTTTGAGACGGAGGAGTACAACATTTCTATGAAGATTCATAGTATTTTGTGTTTATAATGTATAATAATTTGTAGATTTGTATGATATTACAAAACCATTAAGAAATAACATTAGAGTAAGATCTTAAGATCCCGATCACGATCTTGCAGATGAAAACGATCTTGGGTAGGATCCCGATCTCGACAACCTTGCAAAATACTACGTGAATTATTGCGATTCTTGTAATGGATAACTTATGCAAAAAAAAAATAAAACTCTCTTTTTTTCATAAACAAGACAGGGGACTTAAATTGTTAATCATCTTGTGAAGTTCCTATGAAGAGCAAGTCGATGTCACGGTTGGTGATAATATTAGTGAATAAATAGGCCCAAGCTCGATTTGTGATTTGTGAATTAGGTTTTTACTATTATAAATAATGATTATCAATAAAGTTATATCGACGGGGTTTTATAATGTTCTAACATGATATCATGAGCAGGTTCGATACCGCGACCTTTTAAGCCGCCATGAGCCGTCGCTTCTAGACCACCCGTCAAACCCTAGCCTAAGTCATGCTTTACCACCGACAGTTATGTTACTCGCAAACATCACATACGAATGTGAAGATGGATGTTGATTGGAGAATGGTTGATACAATCTGGTATATGATATTTAAATTACTTGATTGAATGATTTGATTGGTTTGTTGGTTTAGTGGCTCGGTGGCTATTATTGACTTTGTTTTGTTCCACTGTTTGGTATTATGAAAGGATACGAATTTGTTTTGTTCGACTGTTTGGATATTGAATTTCTAGTTATAGTTATTCAATTGTTTGCTTTTGTTTTATGTCGAATCCAGGGTATTAATTAGGGGACGATTTTGTCGATTGTCGAATCTGGGGTTTTATTCGGGGCACTTTTGTTTGTGTCGAATCTAAGGTTTTTATTCCCGGGACGACTTTTGTTGGTGTCGAATCTAGGGTCCTTATTCCCGAGACGACTGTTTGGGATACTTTGGTTTATCTTTCGGATAATTTGGTTATCCATAAACAAAAAATTAGAATACGGGATACTTTGGGTTATCCCGTTTTATTTTTGTTATTGTTTTATTTTGCTTTATTAGTTTACTACTCTAGTTCGAGCTTTTGCGATTTCACCTCTCGAACTGCGGTAGAGTATTAGTGAATAATTAGGCCCAAGCCCGATTTGTAGATTTTGAGAATTAGGGTTTTACCATTATACATAATGGTAATCAATAAAGTTATACCCACGAGTTTTATAATGTTCTAACAGAAAGAACTTCAATGGGTCAGCATACAATTTGCAAAACACAAAATCTATAGAGCTTGATAGTTTCAGTCATATTCCTTTAACGTCTTTTTAATACACATTAGGATAATATATGACAAAAATATACTTAAGATAAAGCATGCTACTTCGTGATTTAACATACGTAGAATATCTAACAAATATAAATATGTTAAATTACCATTTTTTTTATCGTTAAAATTTTATCTTACTTAGAGTACAAATCTTTTATTGTCACCTGCGAAACCCCGAATCTGTAATGCACAGTTTTCAGGCCAATAACCTTATACCTTGATTGTCTAGTGATTTTACAAATTGATACACGATACGATTCCTTTTTTTAGGCCAGTTTTCATGTTCTATTACCATCTTATAAGGTTCATCGAGGAGGTTTTCAAATGTGATACATAATTAGGTTGACTAACATGATGTTTCTGAAAACTCAAACCGAATAAGTTGATTTGTATAGCTGAATCAAATTTCTTTTTAAATATCAAGTGGGTCGTTGTCTAGTACCAACTACCAAGTTTTTTATCCACACACCAGAATGGGTCCATGCATGGGCACGAACAATTGATTGCTGTAGCAAAAGTGGGTGAATCTATGAAAATAGAGTAAGGAATGTAATTCAAACATCAAACACTTGCCAATAAAATCCTATACAAAATTATTAAAGTAACTTTCAACATATGATTTCTTATACGAATCATAAAAAGTAATTATACTGAACTAAATATGGAAACTAGCTAGCTTAGTAAAGGAAAAATCTACAGAAAGCATCAAGTTGTGACTTAAAGAGATTAAATGGAAGTATGTGAGAGCCACTTGAGATTTTTTATGTCGTAAACATATTTTGATATATATATATATAACTGTAGCGCGCGCTCATAATAATAATAAATGACTATGAGAGTGACAGATCGTTCGTTGTTACAGTATTAGCTTATGTTGGGATTTAATACTCATAATAATTATATAAAATCAAATAACATCATCAAAGCGCAATGAGTAATTAGGAATAATACAAATAAATAATTAAGAACGAAAGTCACAGCACTTTTAAAGAATTCAAGAATCAAACGATGATTGAACAACAAAAACCAAAACCCAAAACCCTAACTTTAGGGTTTATTATATTCGACCCAACCAAAGTCGACCACCAAGAATACAAGCTCAGCGTCATTGTCTTCCGTTCTTCAGACACACGCATTATTAGCGATTTGATGTGAAAAGCTAGTTTAACAATCACAAATAAAACCAAATATTTGTTTCTTTAGTTAAGCAAAATCGAAACCCTTATGGTGAGAAGTGTTCGATCGACCACAAAAGAAAGAGGGAGAAGAGGAGAAATTGGTATATTGGTGATCCAGGTTAGGAGAATAATGAATACAAGGATTGTATTTATAGTTCTCAAACTTGGTGACCAAGAAATCCCACCTCCTTGGGTTGGGTAGCCCACGACCGCCAAGCCATCCCAAAGGGATTCCTGATCCTTCTTGTCTACTAATTTCATTCTTAGTCCTCGTAGTTTATATTTAACGATCGTTAACCAAACCTCGTTAAATATTTAACTATCGTTATGTTTTATTTCGTGACTAATAATTAATAATAACATTTTATATATTAATTATTAACATCAACTCTCATATCGTAATGTGTGCAATCCCAAGTCTCGAGTTGAATCCGGTCATACTAATATTAATAATTATCCATAAACCTTTCACCCCACTGGATATTATTTAATATAGTAATGACATTGGTTAGTCTAGCTTCACACGCCAACGCCCCGCATCAAATCGAGTATGGTCTCCTCGAAAAACCATTTAATGATTCATCATTTTTACTTATCCTTTTGTTACTAATACTACATTAACTATGAATATGGATCAAGTCATTTCATAAGTTAATATTCATTCTCGTTGTATTTCGATTGAACAAGATTACCAAATCATCCGAACGTATTCCGGATAGATCTTGGGTAAGGCCTACAAACATCTTGCCAATCCTACGAGGGCCCAAATATAGTATTATGCTTTGAAACAAATTCAAAGGAACAAATTCTCTTGACTACAAACATAACTCATGAACTTTGTAACACTTCCGAAAATAGCCCTTATAACTACCAGCCACGGATAGCGTTAGACTATCTTACACAAATGCACTACATTCATACTTGATTATCCAGTATCTCAAGTCCGAGGATAAACACTTCATGATATACTTAATGACAAAGATCCATAAAGTATCATCATGTAAAGTCGATCGTCCATATTCAATTCATTGAATATCATGTGAATTGGCACGTCCCACGCATCAATATACTTAAAGTATATTCTACCAAAACTCGATTGTCTTAATTCAATGACATTCCCACATCATTGATCGACAACGGACTTTTAGAATAACATAAGTTATTCACGGATTAAACATGCAAATATAGGATATAATATTAAAAATGAAAAATAAACATAACCAATATTTTATTTCATTTAAATAATATTTGTTCATAACATCCCTTATCCAAATACTAAATAGATCAATGCGTGATAATACCTGGTAAATGAATTATGCCTAAGGTAATGAAATCCATACTTGTTGACAAGGCATAATTTCAACTAACTTTGATCTATTGGAATTTTGAGAATACTTATTTCAAGAATTCAACTAGTGAAGTTCTTGTATGTGTGCATTCAAAATATTTTGATATTGCCACATAATATTTCATATAGTGTGTGACATCCTCAACCACTAATTTATGACAATCAAACTTTCAAACATTTTAAAGTTTAAAGTATTCTTATTCTTTATTGTAAAATGCAACCATGCTCTTGGTTGAGCACAACTAGTTCACATGGCCATCCATAGGATGAAATCCTCCCATGACTAGTATTGAGTGTCATCTCAATTATACCAAAGATCATTGTATACAAACAACAATATGCTCTTTAAGAATTTCAGAACTTCAATATCTACAATGTAATGTTTGATGCCTTCCAAACTTTCAAGTTTGTTGGCTATGACAATTACATGAACCATTGTTGTATTGCTCATCAATAGAATTTTGAGAGCAAATCCAGTCGAGGAATGTAATTCTAGATTCAAACATATTCTATTAGAATATTCATTCTAATAACTTCATTAGATATCAATGTTGTCAAATCATCTTGCCTTCAACATGATACAACAATCACATGATGTTCATGAAAATCCTTGTGTCAAACTAAGATTTTATTCATGTTCTACATATCCATTTTACAAATGATATATCATGTTCTTTTAGACTCATTTATTTACCGCACATGTTTATAAACATATTTTCCAAGGTTGTATGTCTTAATTTCTAAATCTTTCAAGTGAAGTTCCATTCCAAACCGTAACTTAACATTTTATCTTAGATGGAATGTTACTACCCACATCATATAAGATTTTAAAGAAAATAAACATAATACTCCCACTAGCTTTCGTGAATACTTAGAAATTATCTTATTTTAATTTTTAAACCAAAACTTGGATTTAATAGTTAAACATAAGAATCATCTCCTAGATGTGCGATATATCCATTAATGGATTCTTGCCTTTTGTACATTTCCCAAGATTATGTGAATTCATAAACTCCTTTGTATTACTTATCGCCCTCGCAAAAGTAATCACACAACAAAAGTTTTGATATTCATTGTCGATTTCATATAAATTGAAATTAAGTATGACAATCATAATCATTATATATTTAATGTGCCAAGGAAAGAATATTCAATCACAGTTAATCGCTTAAGTGTGATTAATAATCTTGTCACAAGCCATGCATTAAACACATGTACAATTTTGTCCATATGATTTCTACACAAAGAATTTAAACCGCTAGGGTTTTCCTTCCTTTGAAGAAACTCATCTTTATTAAGATAAACTAGGTTTACAAAGTTGATTATCTCTTTGGACAGCATCTTAACATTCATAGTATGAATAATTTACCACAATTCAATATTAGGTAATATATCATTATGATTAACAGGTTTACCATGATCCTGTAATTCATATTTCCCATCACATCAAATATCTGAGATATCCTTGCGAATCTATGAATGAGAATTCCACCATCTTGAGGTCTATCAGATTTGACCTCATCATGATATTTACTAGTGTATTTTAGAAGATTATGTGTTTTATAATTGTAATTTAATCTCTTCAAGATCTAAACAAAACTCCCACTTGCTTTTGTAATTTAAAGACTATCTACAAATACTTCAGCAAGTAGAAAAACACCAAATTGTTTTCTTTTAGGATATTACAAAACACATTGACAGTTCGTAAATCTTGTTCGTTAATAACCTACTCCATAAGTAGTTTTAACAAATCAAAAAATTCAATACAAGACTCAATGTGATTCATCACATTCCATACTAAAATGGTGTCTTATTAATCTTCTAGGTTTGAGTTTTATTAAGTATATCCAATTAATACTCAATTTTCTAACCTTGATAGCTTTTGGAAGAAAGGAAGATATAGTTATCTTGAATCAAACAATATAACAAATGTTTGATTCTTCTAATCGAACATTCCATATACATACAAGATTTCATTAGAATTAATATTGAAGACAATCTAACAATATGTAAGATAAGCTTATTCCATTTTGCTTACCTATTTACCAACTAAGTCAACTTAATGGTATAATAGAATATTCAAGCCAATTGCATGCTTTATAACATGAGATTCTTTCGACCAAGTCAAAAGACATAACAGCTTATAATATCTTACTTTATATTATAAGTCTTTGTAATAATGAAAAGACTTCATGTTTCATGACTTTATACCAAAACACATAACCATGTACTATAATTTAAAGTTATTATGAACACCACACCATGGTTTCAATTAATTAATTTTCAAGTTAATAAACTATTTATGTCATTTCAAGAATACACAAATATTTAAAGTAGCATTAGATTACTTTATTTATTTATGTCATTCCAAGAAGTGTCCAACTTAAGAAACCGCAAAAGCATCCACGCCCGATCCCACGACAAGTGGAGATTTACCTGAGATTACAATCTAGCCAAGATCTCACTTAACCTAAAATGTAACTTCAAGTGTTTCTATAATTGAATGATATAAGACATAAAAGTAGTCTATGTTATAATCTTGACACATGTTCTAAACAAGTCAATCTTATTAGAACGTTAATCTCTTACCTACGATCAAGAGAATCCATTAATCATATTTGTATGTGTTGCTCCTTTGCACACAATAAATGCTTCTCCCACTTGTGCATAGAACAACACCATATAGTAGATAAACACCATGACATTCGTTTGTTTATGTGAGCAATATGATAGTGTCATAGATATATAAGCATTACAAGTAGATGTAGTATAACAACCCGTAAAATTCCGGATTAGTATAATAATATTTATTGCGACAGAATATTCAAATCGGCTATTTTCTGACAGTTGTCAATATTCAGATCCATAAACGAGAGGTCATTTCGTTCCTTTAGAAATAAGACACCGCACATACAATACTTGCCCACAAAGTATATGCGAAATTTATTATTTTCCAAGCTAAAATGAAAGCATATGTGTTTAATCCATTGTTCCAAAAGTTATTCCAGATATCTTGCAGCATTTAAGATACAAAACTAAAACAAATACTTACATAAGTGAAATATACACATTTTAACATTTAATGATAATTTACGAAAGAAAACGAGAGGTTATCTCGAATTTGTGAAGTTCACGACATCGCACGCAGCATGACACAAATTAAATAACTAGAAACAATTATAATCAATTTCTACGTAATAATAAACATATATTATTACACTTACAAAACGCTTCTAAAATATAATTTCTATATCTTTCTAAGATCGGAAGACGCTTACTCACGATTCGACAAAACACTGAAAGACAAATCATACAGTACCATGCACTAAAGACAAAAAGAAAAGGGTAAACTTTCCTACTGCCTTCTTGTTATTTTGTTTTCTTCTTCTTCTTCGTCTCTCTCCTCCCACGCTAAGACAAAAGAAAGATTTCGGATCTTTGGTATAACACATGAGCCACCCTAATGTCCTTCTCCACATAGATACCTATCCACCTAGCCTGTTATATCTGTTCCTCTCCCTCTTTCTGTACACGCAACATCCAAACCTCCCTTTCACCAATTTAGACCTAAACTTGTCCCCTTTAATGAAAAACACATTTGTCACCATTCCATAACAAGGTGAGCACAGCCTGGAGTCACACAAGACCTCCATACGTGGCTAGGAGAGAGGAAAACTTGAGCTAAGAGTAGTAAGAGATGAAGAGACGAAATTCAGATATGTCACAATCCCCTTGCCATTCTTTCAGCTATATAAAGGGGCACTTATCACTAATTCTCATCACTTCCAATTAAACTAAGAAAAATTAGGGTTCTAAGAATTAGGGTTCATATCAAAACAAAGGGGTTTTCGAAATTGATAAAGGGGTTTTGGAGTTGATGGCACAAGGAAGCTATCCTAGAAGTTAATTGTTCCAAATCACCTCGATTCTCCTCCAATTTGGTTTCTTTGTGTTCGGTTTTTCTTCCATTCGAGCCACCACCATTGTTGTAAGAATTATTATTTTTCTTTGGTTTAATGATCTTAATATTAAACTGAATTGGTTTTGTTATTTAATCTTTCATTCGAATGGAATATAAAAGAAAATAGAATTGAAAGAAAATGTGTTACTCTTTGTTGATATTGTTGTTGTTGTGGCTGGCCTAAGTTTAGTTGAAAAGATAATTACGATGTTTCAAATCAAACCAACTACAAGTATAATAAAAAGGTTCATTTCAATCATGATCTTTACGACAAACAAAAGCTCGGAACTTTATTATCCTTAAACTTCTTTTGATAATTTATTTATTTTATATGTTGAATTGGCTTAAATTGGTTTCGCTTAGTTCTTGACTCGTTTGTGTTGTAATCCGACTGAGAAACATATTCACTGAGGAGTGTGTGGAGTTTCATTTGTGGTTTGACTTGTATAGCTCATTACCATGAGAGTGTTAAGTCAAATGGCAAGCCACGGTAGTACCCGACTCCTAGTGTTTTGTTGCCTTGTTCCAGTGAACGTATAGACTCACAAGAGTCTTGCAACTGAAGTTGTATCAAAGTCACCATAGGATACGTGTGTCTTGCTTGTTTCGAGCCAAAGGAGAACACCTCGAGGGTGTTTCTACCCGACTCAACACTAGACCATGTCGTGGTCTTAGAAGACTTGTAAAAGTCTTGGTATATGTTGCGTTTTGTTTATTTATTTTCTGCACCAAGAGTTGCTAAATTCAGCCCCTTAAGGGTACGTTTACCCGCTGAATCTCCAGCTCCAAAAGGGTACGTTTGCCCACTGATTTCCAGCTCCAAAAGGGTGCGTTTCGTTGCCCATTTTCAGTTCAAAAAGGGTGCCTTGGATCTGTTTAGTTCAGCCCCTAAAGGTGCGAGTTGTTTGTCATTTCTGCACCATTTGGCGTTTGGTTCGCTGAATTCCTACTCCAATAGGTGCGTTTAGTTGCTGATTTTCTGTACAAAACAGGTGCATGTTTGAGGCCGTGATTGAATTTGAGTCCTAATTTCAAAACTAGTTCACTAAAAACTGCAAATATAAAGTGTTATAAAAAAAAAGAATAAAATCGGTTAATGCAAGGTGTTTTAGCAGCTGGGCCAAAGCCCTTTTAAAAATTAAGGGTGGCTTGGCTGGGTCACTTTGGGCCACATCCCATTTGCAAATAATCAGGGTGCGTTTTAGTATAAGGTAAAGTAAACTAAGCCTTACTTCCACTAGCTTAATATTAACACGTGTGTATCAAATGTTAAACTAAAATGCAAACTTGGGATGTGATTTGGGTTACGTTAATATTTTCCTTCAACCTATCTCGCATCTCATTCTCGAATCATCCATCAATTAGTTTTCGACATTATATCATGACACATCAAAATTTACTAAGCATATTTTTACAAACATATTATAGACTATTTTCAAAACTCAGATTGTGAAATCAATGGTCTTTTTCTTACATGATGATACTAGGCGAAACTTATTGTAAATTTTTATAACACCTAGTCACCTCATGTAATCAAAATCATATATATATATGGGTCATGCCCAAAATTTTGATAACCTATATATAATCATAGTCTACTACATTTTATACTCATCAAAGAGAAGTTTTATTCATTAGCTTCCACCCATCAAATAATTTAAATACAAAGGTATTTACTCTAAAGTATTACTTAAATATTGTTATTTTATGATATGCAAGGATATATATACAAAACTTACATATAGCAAATATTTACCTTTGACAATAAAATATATAATCCACAACGTCTAATATTGAGTGTAATGATTTTTTCAGACATCGTCATTCGGTTATCATCAAACCGCAATCTTGTTCATCCTTGATATCTCGTTTCCGTACCTTCCAAGAGTTATCATTTGGTCATCATTAAACCAAAGTCGAGACTCCTTCTTCGAGATTTTCTTCCATACCCTCATGTCGAGATCCACCCAAATCTTTGTAAATTGTTCTAACGTAAATGGTGCAACAACAACAACAACAACAACAACAACAACAAAACATTTGAAAACTTATAAAGTTAGTTAAACTTTATCGAGTCTTATACATAAAGACTAAATTGTCAGACATTAGGTTGCCTGAGCTGCACTATCACTCCTTGATTTAATTCCCTTTAGACTTCCTATTGCACAATGCCAAGGTGAGTTTCATAGCCCCAACTTTTAACCGCTTTATACTTGTTTTGGGGAAGATACACGCCATTTTACTTAAATCATTTTATCGTGCATTCCATGCATACTATGCTTTACATGTTTAAAGTCTTCATCATACATAGATGTTTTATAGAGCACACCAAAACCTTTGACCTAGAATATTACGCGGCTTAGCCTAAGTCTTTAGATCCCAAATTGCCTCTTCATGAACCAATCAATTCACGGAAGCGAATGTTATAAATAGATCTATCGAGGTGACTCCTCTCGTTTCGGTTGACCCGCTGGGTCAAGGCGAAACATATAGCATGTCGGGACCGAGTGTATTGGGATAAACACTCGCCATGGGCTCAGATTTGTATGACTTCTTTGTGCATACATGAACCGTCAGTAATTTCGGTTGTATTTAACTTAGTCTTAGCGAATACATTCAATATATGACATTATATTCGTTGTAATGTACATATACCCTACTTATGGTCCACTAATGAAATCTCTTTATGAAATCCTTTTATGAATTGAATTCATAAACTTTATGACATTACGCAAGACGAATGATCATCAAGAACCAAATTTGAAACAAAGTGATCAAGTTCCTTTTGAATAAACCTATGAACTCACCAACAGAAGTGACCCTTTTAGCATGTATCTTCGTGTTTTGAGGTGATAGCTTATCTTTGGGCGCAAGGCAAAGGCATGGCATGGCATAGTCATGTATTCGACTACGATTTATGTATTGGGACCACCTTTTATAATGGGCCATTTTCCGATCAAATCAAAAATGTAAACATTGTTTTAAGAAATGAATAAAAGTTTTTATGAAAACCAATTGTTCTACGCTTATGTTGTGATACCAATTTAGTAGCCTAATACACGTATGCTCCACCGAGTCATTTTGGGGTGTTCTGATTAGCATCGAGCCTCTGTTATAGAGAACGGGTATTTTAAAAACCTAGACTATAACCACTTTTACAAAACTAAAACCTATGACCGACACGTCGCCGCTAAGCCGATGCCTCACTTATGATCCTGTTGAGATCATACTTGATAAGATACATGTTTTATCACGCTTCACCTAATTTCATTATAGGTTATAATTACTTTTCCTACACGTATACTTACGTATCACAAAGACTACACCTTTTCCCTCACACAAAGAGAATAATTGTTCTAATCCTTCAAAACAATCTTTAAAAGTATCATGACATATTACTAGCGAACTAAGCTAAGTATTTCAAAATTCATTGAACCTCGAGTGAATGTGATCGATCACCTATATTCAACCAGTGGACGGTGACATAGCCCGATCACCTATGTCCGAGTCGAGGTGAATTTTGCGATTTAGGATAGTTATAATAGCTTTATGTCCAGAGGAAGATGATAATATTTTGATAAACATGTAACATTTCAATAAACCACATTGACGGTTACCCCGAAGCCACACACCGGCATCACACTATCCCCTAATCACAAGCCACTCATCTAAGATACACTAATCACAAGCCACTCATCGGCATACACTAATCACAAGCCACTCACCGCATACCCTAATCATAAACCACTCAACGGCATTTCCTAAACATAAACCACTCACCGGCATTCCCTAAACATAAGTCACTCAACGACATTCCCTAATCACAAGTCACCACTGGCATTTCTTAGTCATAAAACACTCACCGCATCACAATATCTCTTAATCATAAGCCACCACCGCGCCATACTACTTCTTAATCATAAACTTTATAATTTCATATCACAATCGGGTTATGTTATAGTCACACCTACCCCACACCTTACACCCATGAACAAATCAAACCATTCTGAGCAACCTTTCAATGACACCTATGAGAAAATACAATAAACCTTTGAAAAATCCGGAAGGGCATGATAAAGGACCTATCATCCTACGTAAACTTGAAAACTTTACGCCATACCGCGAGAATTAAGAACCTAGAAGCTCCACCCACCTCTTAAGAATAACAAATGCTTACCTTATCACCTTCCTACAAACGAAATAAAGAGTTGTCATACAAACTATTTCCAATTATTCCTTAAACCATTATAATCAAGATACTTCATGAATCACTTCATGAATTATTCTACAAACCAAATTACCACCTTACCATTCTACCATAAAATAAACTACAATTCTACCCATACCTTACCAAAATAAAGTGTTCCTTAATACTTTGAAAGGTATCCCGTAACCACTCACATTGGTTACTTATTTCCCGAAATGTGTTTTAAGTTAATACCCATAAATGAAATGATCAATGTCCTCCTTGGTAACTAAGCCCCGACCCTAGAATATATCCTACTACCGCTACCTAAAACCATAGATAACCATGAGGTTCAACAACATTAAATCCTGACCTACCCAACTTAGACAAACTAAACCCACCGTAGCTATGGGTAAATGTTATATCCTCGCTACACATCCTTGCTACAATATATTTTCCAAATTTGAGGATTCCCCTTTTAGAATCCAACAATAATACTTTCCAAAATCCCTCATTAAAATGAGACAAAATGCTGAAACACTAAAAGTTTCGCAAAATTTCCCTATACACCCCATAATTTAGAACCAGTTTTACAATCTTTTAAAAATATGTCATTTTTACATCTTATCGATTTTGAAATATGGTCTTAGTCAAACTTGTACAAACATTTAGGGAAATTCGAAAAAAATGTTTCTCCATCCTTAAGAATCAATCCATATACTTAGAACCATTAAACACAAAAAAAATGGGTACGTTTGATAAAACCAGAAGTTAGAGATGCTCACACTAACAAAATGGTGAAACCTCATAACATCAAGAATTAAAACGCTCACTCAATGAACCTACCCCGAAAAATCATGGCTCCTCGGATAGAGGATGTCGTCTTTGCATAACACCTAGGTACCCATACCCTAAAAGAGGAAACCCTAGAACAACCTAGGGAAAATTCGAAACTTGTTCCAAATACCATCACCGCTCCCGACACCCTATCGGATATCGTAAACCGAGATCCGGACGGATCTCACGTAAGTGGGTAGACTATAACAACCCGTAAAATTCTTGATTAGTATAATAATATTTATTATGCATGAATATTCAAATCGGCTATTTTCCGACGGTTGTCAATATTCGGATCCATAAACGAGAGGTCATTTCGCTCCTTTAGAAATAGGACACCGCACATACAATACTTGCCCACAAAGATATGCGAAATTTATTATTTTCCAAGCTAAAATGAAAGCATACGAAGTTTAATCCATTGTTCCAAAAAGTTATTCAGATATCGCAGTCTTAAAGATACAAAACTAAAAACAAATACTTACATAAGTGAAATATACACATTTTAACATTTAATGATAATTTACGAAAGAAAACGAGAGGTTATCTCGTGAATTTGGAGTTCACGACATCGCACGCACCCACACAAATTAAATAACTAAGAAACAATTATAATCAAATTTCTACGTAATAATAAACATATATTATTACACTTACAAAACGCTTCTAAAATATAATTTTTATATCTTTGGTGCATCGGAAGGACGTTACTCGCCGATTCGACAAACACGGAAAGACAAATCATACAGTACCATGCACTAAAGACAAAAAGAAAAGGGTAAACTTTCCTACTGCCTTCTTGTTATTTTGTTTTCTTCTTCTTCTTCGTCTCTCTCCCTCCCACGCTAAGACAAAAGAAAGATTTCGGATCTTTTGGTATAACACATGAGCCACCCTAATGTCCTTCTCCACATAGATACCTATCCACCTAGCCTGTTATATCTGTTCCTCTCCCTCCTTCTGTACACGCAACATCCAAACCTCCTTTCACCAATTTAGACCTAAACTTGTCCTCTAATGAAAAACACATTTGTCACCATTCCATAACAAGGTGAGCACAGCCTGAGTCACACAAGACCTCCATACGTGGCTAGAGAGAGGAAAACTTGAGCTAAGAGTAGTAAGAGATGAAGAGACGAAATTCGGATATGTCACAATCCCTTGCCATTCTTTCAGCTATATAAAGGGCACTTATCACTAATTCTCATCACTTCCAATTAAACTAAGAAAAATTAGGGTTCTAAGAATTAGGTTCATATCAAAACAAAGGGTTTTCGAAATTGATAAAGGGGTTTTGGAGTTGATGGCACAAGGAAGCTATCCTAGAAGTTAATTGTTCCAAATCACCTCGATTCTCCTCCAATTTGGTTTCTTTGTGTTCGGTTTTTCTTCCATTCGAGCCACCACCATTGTTGTAAGAATTATTATTTTTCTTTGGTTTAATGATCTTAATATTAAACTGAATTGGTTTTGTTATTTAATCTTTCATTCGAATGGAATATAAAAGAAAATAGAATTGAAAGAAAATGTGTTACTCTTTGTTGATATTGTTGTTGTTGTGGCTGGCCTAAGTTTAGTTGAAAAGATAATTACGATGTTTCAAATCAAACCAACTACAAGTATAATAAAAAGGTTCATTTCAATCATGATCTTTACGACAAACAAAAGCTCGGAACTTTATTATCCTTAAACTTCTTTTTGATAATTTATTTATTTTATATGTTGAATTGGCTTAAATTGGTTTCGGCTTAGTTCTTGACTCGTTTGTGTTGTAATCCGACTGAGAAACATATTCACTCGAGGAGTGTGTGGAGTTTCATTTGTGGTTTGACTTGTATAGCTCATTACCATGAGAGTGTTAAGTCAAATGGCAAGCCACGGGTAGTACCCGACTCCTAGTGTTTTGTTGCCTTGTTCCAGTGAACGTATAGACTCACAAGAGTCTTGCAACTGAAGTTGTATCAAAGTCACCATAGGATACGTGTGTCTTGCTTGTTTCGAGCCAAAGGAGAACACCTCGAGGGTGTTTCTACCCGACTCAACACTAGACCATGTCGTGGTCTTAGAAGACTTGTAAAAGTCTTGGTATATGTTGCGTTTTGTTTATTTATTTTCTGCACCAAGAGTTGCTAAATTCAGCCCCTTAAGGGTACGTTTACCCGCTGAATCTCCAGCTCCAAAAGGGTACGTTTGCCCACTGATTTCCAGCTCCAAAAGGGTGCGTTTCGTTGCCCATTTTCAGTTCAAAAAGGGTGCCTTGGATCTGTTTAGTTCAGCCCCTAAAGGGGTGCGAGTTGCTTGTCATTTCTGCACCATTTGGCGCGTTTGGTTCGCTGAATTCCTACTCCAATAGGTGCGTTTAGTTGCTGATTTTTCTGTACAAAACAGGTGCATGTTTGAGGCCGTGATTGAATTTGAGTCCTAATTTCAAAACTAGTTCACTAAAAACTGCAAATATAAAGTGTTATAAAAAAAAAGAATAAAATCGGTTAATGCAAGGTGTTTTAGCAGCTGGGCCAAAGCCCTTTTAAAAATTAAGGGTGGCTTGGCTGGGTCACTTTGGGCCACATCCCATTTGCAAATAATCAGGGTGCGTTTTAGTATAAGGTAAAGTAAACTAAGCCTTACTTCCACTAGCTTAATATTAACACGTGTGTATCAAATGTTAAATTAAATGCAAACTTGGGATGTGATTTGGGTTACGTTAATATTTTCCTTCAACCTATCTCGCATCTCATTCTCGAATCATCCATCAATTAGTTCTCGACATTATATCATGACACATCAAAATTTACTAGCATATTTTACAAACATATTATAGACTATTTTCAAAACTCAGATTGTGAAATCAATGGTCTTTTTCTTACATGATGATACTAGGCGAAACTTATTGTAAATTTTTATAACACCTAGTCACCTCATGTAATCAAAATCATATATATATATGGGTCATGCCCAAAATTTTGATAACCTATATATAATCATAGTCTACTACATTTTATACTCATCAAAGAGAAGTTTTATTCATTAGCTTCCACCCATCAAATAATTTAAATACAAAGGTATTTACTCTAAAGTATTACTTAAATATTGTTATTTTATGATATGCAAGGATATATATACAAAACTTACATATAGCAAATATTTACCTTTGACAATAAAATATATAATCCGTCAACGTCTAATATTGAGTGTAATGATTTTTTTCGTACATCGTCATTCGGTTATCATCAAACCGCAATCTTGTTCATCCTTGATATCTGTTCTGTGTACCCTTCCAAGAGTTATCATTTGGTCATCATTAAACCAAAGTCGAGACTCCTTCTTCGAGATTTTCTTCCATACCCTCATAAGCCGAGATCCACCCAAATCTTTGTAAATTGTTCTAACGTAAATGGTGCAACAACAACAACAACAACAACAACAACAACAACAAAACATTTGAAAACTTATAAAGTTAGTTAAACTTTATCGAGTCTTATACATAAAGACTAAATTGTCAGACACTAGGTCATGGCCTGGGAGCTGCACTATCACTCCTTGATTTAATTCCCTTTAGACTTCCTATTGCACAATGCCAAGGTGAGTTTCATAGCCCCAACTTTTAACTGCTTTATACTTGTTTTGGGGGAAGATACATGCTCATTTTACTTAAATCATTTTACTGTGCATTCCATGCATACTATGCTTTTACATGTTTAAAGTCTTCATCATACATAGATGTTTTATAGAGCACACCAAAACCTTTGACCTAGAATATTACGCAGCTTAGCCTAAGTCTTTAGATCCCAAATTGCCCTCTTCATGAACCGTCAATTCCTCGCTTGAAGCGCGAATGTTATAAATAGATCTATCGAGGCGACTCTGTCGGTTGACCCCGCTTGGGTCAAGGCGAAACATATAGCATGTCGGGACCGAGTGTATTCGATAAACACTCGCCATGGGCTCAGATTTGTATGACTTCTTTGTGCATACATGAACCGTCGTAACCGGTTGCATTTAACTTAGTCAACAGAATACATTCAATATATGACATTATATTCGTTGTAATGTACATATACCCTACTTATGGTCCACTAATGAAATCTCTTTATGAAAACTTTTATGAATTGAATCATAAACTTATGACATTATGCAAGACGAATGATCATCAAGAACCAAATTTGAAACAATGTAATCAAGTTCCTTTTGAATAAACCTATGAACTCACCATGTGTCGACCCTTTAGCATGTATCTTCGTGTTTTGAGGTGATAAATTATCTTTGAGGCGCAAGGCAAAGGCATGGTATGGCATGATCATGACGACTCGATTTATGACGGACCACCTTTTATAATGGGCCATTTTCCGCATCAAATCAAAATGTAAACATTGTTTTAAGAAATGAATAAAAGTTTTTATGAAAACCAATTGTTCTATGCTTATGTTGTGATACCAATTTAGTAGCGCCTAATACACGTATGCTCATTGAGTCATTTTGGGGTGTTACATGTAGAACACTTAATTATCAAGGAAACGCTCATGACTATCCTCGAGAATATGAATGTCTACATTTTTGAACGTAATGTATTATTACAAGAAAATCTACCAAGATAATAAATCTTGTAACTCCCATCGAATTAGACAACGTTACAATAATGTCTTATTCAAGAATACACCACAATACTCCCACTAGATTTGACAACATTGTGTTGTTTCATTAACCGGTGAAAATAGCGCTATTACGCTACTACCCCTTTGTAAGACCATTCGAACAATTACTTAGGTAATAAAAGAGTGTATTCTACTTTGTAGATGATGAATCATCCATCAATGCTATTAACTTGAAGAATTGAGCATGCAATTTCTTCCTCAATGGGTCTACCATCGCCATAATGATGTATAGCACCTTCAATTAGTCAAAACAAAACAACTAGATAAAATATACTAGTTTGTCTTTTACCAATTTTGCGGTAATTAGTCTAGACTCTAATGTAATAACTCATATAATGTCAAACATGTTTTCTAGTTGACCAAAATGTCATATAAGAATTCAATCACCAACAGAGGGTAATGAAATCTCTTAAGGAAAACATGGTGTGCAATTTTCTTAACTATTAAAGTTGTTATGAGTTATATTAGAATTTAGACAATTTAATGTTCCTAACATACCTTTCTCAATCATGAAAAGGAATAGATTGAGTCACACTCTTCTTCCATGGAAAGAGTTTATGTTTGTCTTTTAGTAAATTTTTCTTGATCAAGCATTCGCTTGAAAATGTAATCAGATCAATTTACCAAAGCCCAAACTACGTTTACGGTTTAATGTTGCATTAATACAATCAAAAGAATTAACAAAATTCAATTTTAGTATTTTCGATAATTAAATCTTTCAAGAAAATAAAATACCCTTGGTCAATATTCATATTAACCATAGAATTTTCCTTGAATCTAGGACCCTCATTATCATAGTTTCACCACATCATTGATCCGCTAGTGATAAAAGTATAGAATAGGTAATTGTCGAAGAACAATAATTGACAAACAAGTTTTCAATTCCTAGAAAATATGGGATTTACAATTTTGCCAAAACAATTAATGCAAAATGTAAGCATGTTTTATCCCATCTTATGCCTTAAGTCATAGGTCTCACTAACTAACTTAATTGTTGTCTAATTTAGAAACCGCAAATCATTGTCGAGGTCTCACACAACAAAATAATTCACCTTGTCATTGTAATCTAGATCAAGGTCTCACATAACTAAATTACAACTTCAAGTGTTTCATATCATTAGATGGCATAAACTTAAATTTAAAGGGTACAATTTTTTTCGTAATCAAAACTTATGTATAAAGAAGCATGCATACAACTTTATAACAAAATATTTTCGAAAACCTTACATAAGATTTTGGGAAAATGACAAAAAACGATCAAACTCGACATTGTTGTCATTGTGTGTAGCCAACTATTTTTGTTTTCATTTATACACAAACCTTTGAATTTTTGTCATTGTATGTAGCAGCCAGGTGAATTTGTGTTATGTATGTACCCAGTCGAGCTTAGCGTTACATCGCTAGTCCTTTTATATTAATGATGAGTTAGTAAATAACTTAAAATTTCGTTCTCTTACGTTTTATTCGCTTTCATCCGTTATTATACGCTTTTGTCCGCTTTTATACTTTTTCGTCCGCTGCTTTTTCCCGTTTTTACGTTTTCGTCATTTTCTTACATTCTCGCCCGCTTTTCTTACGCCGTCCGCTTTTATACGCTTTCATTCGCTTTTATACGTTTTAGTCCGTTTTATAAGTTTTCATCCGATTTCGTCCGTTTTCATCTGCTTTTATCGTTTTCAATCGTTTTCATCCGTTTTATATTTTTTCGTCTGTTTTATCGTTTTCGTCCGTTTTAAATGTCTTCGCCGATTTTCTAACGTTTTTGCCTGCTTTTATATGTTTCGTCTGTTTTTATCTGTTTTATACGTTTGTCTTTTTTGTTTTGATCTTTTTTACACCTTCATCCATTTTTATACGTTTTTGTCCATATTCTTAAGTTTTATACATTTTCGTCCGAAAAGTAAGAAAATGAACGAAAAGTAAGAAACCAACGAAAGCGATAAAAAAGATGAAAATGTTAGAAAACGACGAAAACATAAAAAAAAGCATTTAAAATGTATAAAACAGATTGAAAACGTAAGAAAACGGATGAAAACGATAACACGAATGAAAACGTAAAACGGACAAAACGATAAAACGGATGAAAACGAAGAAAATGTATCGAAAACGTATAAAACGGATGAAAACGATAATAACGGACTAAAGCGTAAGAAAACGTAAGTAAACAAACGAAAATGTAAAAACGGATGAAAGCATTGGACCAAAATGTATAAAACGGACGAAAAAGTATAAAAGACGGAAACGATAATAACGGATGGCGAATAAAACGTAAGAGAATGAAATTTTAAGTTATTTACTAACGACCATTAGTAAATAAGGACTAACAATGTAACGCTAAGCCGACTGGGTACATACAATAACACAAATTCACCTAACGGCTACATACAACGACAAAATTCAAAAGTTTGTGTTATAATGAAAAAAAATAGTTGACTACACACAACGACAACAAGTGTCAAATTCGACGCATTTTTTATCATTTTCCTAAGATTTTAATTGCTAAGATTAAATTCTACAAAGTTTTTAATCGATGCGTTGAGAAACTTACAACTTTGCACTAAGATGCTCGTATATAGAATGGTTATACTAGGTAGCTCCAATCGAACTCATTGTAGAGGACCGGTAGTCACCGAGGCATAACCTTAGACATCCATTCGGTGATGTCGCACTTCTTTTAACCCCTTTTAGTTTGTTCTAGTGGGTGAGTGATGAGTGTCTAAATACTCATCATTTTTGTACTATTTAAACCGCAAAACATCCGAAAACACTGTAAATGCATCAAAATGATAAAAATACCACAAATAAGTGTTTTATGTGTTTTAAATGCAAAATATCAAAATCGGTGAAAACGATAAAGTTTGCATAATTGGCGCTTTAGTCCCCAAGTTTCAAAAGTTGTCAAAATAGTCCCCGGTAAAACAAAATAAAGAAAAATGTTATTCAAGGTCCTCAAATATTTTAACTTGTCAAAATGGTCCTTGAATAAATCTTTGAAAATGGCGAAAAGGTCCACTGAACTTTTGAAATTGTCAAATTTGGTCCACGGAATTTTGAAATGTCAAAACAAGTCCTTGTACTTTTGAAGGTTGTCGCTTTAGTCCTTGTAACAACTTTGGAAAATGGCGAGAATGGTCCTTCAAGATTTCAAAGAATTACATGTTTAGTCCTTATCATTAGTACTTATCAATGCCTTGTCAAAACTAAATTGGACCATGTCTTTAAACCTTTTGACCCCGCCTTGTGACCCTTCCCATGTTTTTGACCCCTGGTCAAATCCGGTCAAACAAACACAAAACCCGCCACCTCCTCCTTCCTCTTCTCCACTACCGCTCTGTAATTGCTTCTCCCAACTCCCATCCCATCACCTTATCTCTCAAAACTTCACCCACATCATCATTACATCTAGCCACCCCCCCACCGCAAATTCGAGCTATAAGTCAAATTTCACATTTCCGCCAAAACACATCAATGGCTAAACCGAGCAAACCTCCCATTGGCTCTCAAATGAGGTGGGATTTGATCTAGAGGACACGGAGACTTTTGAATTATAAAGAGGAAGAAGAAAGAGGAAACAAGGGTAGTTAGTTTTCATTTTTTAATGTCGTTTTTTTAATATCTTAGTTAATGCAAAAGCTTGTAATTTCGGTTTCTAAGTGTTAAACTTTAGTTGGAAAATCATTGTAATACATTTTGAAGTCTCGCTCAATGCTTCATTTATAATCCATGTTTTAAAGTTTCTTTGTTGAAAAGTGTAATTTCAAGTTCTCACATTTAAGTCTCTATTAACTTATTTTAAGTTAAAAGGTTAACTTAAGCTTGTTAAAGCTTTTGAATAGCTTGAATGCGGTTTAAATCATTTCCATCCATGGTCAACGAAAGTCAAATGCAAAATTTCAATTTGGTTCAAGCAGTTAGGAAATGAAAATGGGTGATGCAGAGTTGGTATCAGTTGAATTTGAACCGAATTGGTGTAGGTTAGGGATTCTATAGGTTAGAGTTCATTTGTTTCATCTTTGGCAAGCCATAGTGGCTAAGGAGTATTGTAAGTTTCATATCCGCTTTTGATCATTATATCCGATATTGAATCATCATTTAGTTATCATTGGTCCGCTTGATCCGAATTTGATGGTTGTTTAGTGAATCTAGTCATAATCTGTTAGTTACTTCTTAAATCAGTAGTTAAACTTGTGTTTGGATTAGCTTAATTAACTGTGATAGAGGATAGCAGTGTAGTTAATAATAGTTGATTCATACTTTAGTTGTTATTTGATAGTCATTTGAGGACTTTTGTCATAGCAGTATTCTTCAAAAAGTCAAAATCATCTTATACTTAATCTAGAATCTGTTATCTGTTAAAATCAGTAGTCATAAGTTGCATACTAGTTTAAAACTATTAGATCTAGCTTATTATCATAATCATTAGGTTAAAAACATCATAATTAGTTTTATAATTTGGATTAAATCTCAGTTTGGTCAAAGTTTAATAGTGTTCTTCATAAAGTCAAATCTGTCAAAACCTTTCAAAACAGTTTTTCAACAAACTTGTGAATCAAATTTCTGCTTAATTTCTAAGATTCAGTGTTTCAAATTGTGGTTAATCATAGTTCAACTGGTCTAGTACTGATATTCATTTTTTGTTTAAACTGGTCTAGTCAATTTGAGCTTCAAATAAGCTCCTCATTCAGATACAAACTCCCCTGTTCACACTCAGTATTAACTGAGTGTGAACCAGGCAATATTGCAGTTGTTGCATTGATCTTATTTCTAGGAGTTAGAATCTGGTTTTTGGCTCAATTATAGCTGGCCAGGTTGTTTACAGGACTGCACTTTTGGATTTTAGAATAGCTTATTGGATAAGCTTGTAACCAAGCTTAAACAGTAGGGGGTCTTAACTGTTTTGCTCATTAAGCAGTTAGCATTAGATCAAGGTTCTGAGCTTGTAGCTTGTTAAGAGTAGGTGTTTTTAGCTGCTAGTAGCTCATTTTAGCTTACCTTAGCTTAAGTCACTTTGTTTGGTAGCTTAACCTTGTTTAGCTTATTTTCTACTTTATTTCTAGTAGTGATACACTACAACTTTTATATTTCACACATAACCTGCTTGTTTCTCATTTTTCATAGATTCATATTATCAATTTAGATTTTTCCTGAGATTTTTATAATTTTTGGTCTTTATTTGCTATTTTTCTCATTTTAAAGTAGTTTTAATCAATTTTTAATAGCTTTTATTGCAAATTATTGAGAAAAAGTTCCAAAAAATTAATTTTCCAATTTTCTTAGTTTAAGAAAAATAAAAAAGACATAAAAAAGATTTTTCCTTATTTTTCCATTTTTATTTGGTATTTTTCACAATTTTAATTAGATTAAAATAGTTTTAAATTAGTAGAAAATAGAAAATAATCGTAAAAATACAAAAATAGTTTTGAAAATTCTAGTTTGTTATTTTAGACTTTTCTAAGTCTTAATTTTATTTTTCTAGCTTTATTTCCTAATTTCTTGTATTTTAGGTAATTATTAAATAGTTAAAAATAGTTTTTAATTATTAATAATTAAATAAATAGTTATAAAAATAATTTTTCTTTTCTATAAATTTTCTTTTATCATTAGGATTGTAAAATGTATTTTCATATTTTTAGGATTTATATTTTGTAAGTTTTACGTTTTACTCAGACGTAACGTAGTTTTTAATTCCGCTTTATAAAACATAAAACAAAAACATCATTTTAAATATAGTGATAGCGTTTATTTAATAGATTTTATCTTTTAACTTTCTTTAATTTTCATTTAAGCCCACGTAGTTTATGGGCTTTCTTTAGGTATAGATCAACCACAATCTCCTTTTCCGCTCAAATCTCCGATCACTTTACGTTTGACTATTCTCGCACATTTCGTTGAGACTTAACGACTGGGAAACACTATACTCTCCGATCTTCATTGCATTCGTGTTTGAGCGGTTTTTGTCGAATACGATCCGCCATTCAAGTGGCGAGCTTGAGTGATTTAGCTTGACTGCTTACGGATCAAATTTTAAGCGCACGGGGAGCGATGCTAATAGTCTTACGTTTAGCGATTAGTGATTTGACATCACTACTTGTTTATACCATCTATAGGTTCATATTTTCTTTTATATAATCCAAAAACCCAAAAAGATTTTCATTCTTTGTTTTTGCATCATGTTTTTCAAAAATACCAAAATATTCCTCTTTACCCTCCTACCCTTTTGATTCTTTATCCCTTTACCCTCTATACATTTGATTCTAAACTTCTATTCTCATGGAATCTCTAGAGAACGACTGGGACGGGTGAAAAGCTTGGACTTTATCACAAATGTCTAGAATTCGTGTTGTTCGTGAAGATCCATTAATTCGCTTGTCGAAATGGAAAGAAAACCGGGGTGACAAAGGACCGTACTTCCTCCGATAATGGAAGTGCTAAACGTCCAACCCACGGTTATCCAAAGATCTAATCCTCAATTGCTCCTAAGCCGCCTAGAATTGATTCTAAACTTTCACGGTTACGGTTAAAAGCAAACATGCGTAATTCATAACACACCCGAGATTTGTCTTGATCACCTCTGTCGTTGGTGTACATGTGTGCAGTGTGGTAATGATAACTCCCAAATTGATAACTCCCAAATTGATCATGACACACGAGATTTGTCTTGATCACTTGCTTAAATGATGATATTCATAATCCCGAAATTATGGATCCTCCCATGGATGAAGATGAGTTAGTCATGATGTTTATCATGATTTTCTTTTCTTCTTCACCTATCCCGTAGCTTCTCCTGTTCTTCACTCCTTCGAATGAAGACATTATCTTTGACCCTGCATTTCCATGTACCATTTGGAGTCGGTGCATCAGTATCTCATCGGTGTGGAACTTTCACGCACTTCAATGTTTATCCAAACATCTTGAATGAAAGTCCGATGGAGATTGTCCACCACTTACTTCCCATGAACCAATTAATTCGGGTCGAGTCAAGCTAGCGACTCGGTAATCAAAACAAGAGCTTAACATGGGTTTTCACCCGTGTCCCACCCTAGTGTGGGGAGATACCCACATGTTGTATATAGATCTAAAAATGAATGAAAATTGTAAATATTGAAAAGAGAATAATTGTTGTGTTTCTACACTTAGCTAGGTTTATTATCTTTTACGTTCTAAGTTTCGCATAACGGTAGGTACTTTGAATATTGAGGACAATATTCATTTCTAAGTGTGGGGAAATCGCAAATTTTGATCATAAATATACTCTTTAGTCCCTTTTCCCCAAAATGGCCAAAATTTTAAAAAAATTTTAGTGAAGTACTATGTACTAAACACAACAAATGGTAATCATCCACCATGTCTAACCCACATAAGGATTGGCTAATCCAGAGCAAACGGCTCTTGGTAAAGATATCTCAAACCGTTGACGGACTTAATTTGCCCAAAATTGTATGGTATTCACCACCATATCCTTAAAAGTGAAGAGTTGGCTAGCCCGCAAGTTTATGGCTTGTGGTAAAGGTGGAAAAACCATAATTGGTAATCACTCACCAAAGATAATAACGATAATTTATCTAAGAGTTGGCTAGTCCGTAAGGGTACACGGTAAAGACAAATCAAATCCGTTGAAAGTTTGGTGGTTTGCTCAAAATCACATGGTTATCGATGTACCATGGTTCTTACTTGAAGCTGAAACATTTGGCTACTCCAAGTAATGGCTTTTGGTAAAGAGATAAAATCCATTAATTTTCTCAAAACATTGCTAGGGACTAGCAATATCTTAGTGTGTGGGATTGATGAGTGTCTAAATACTCATCATTTTTGTACCATTTAAACTGCAAAACATCTCGAAAACACTCGAAATGCATCAAAATGATAAAAATACCACAAATAAGTGTTTTATGTGTTTTAAATGCAAAATATCAAAATCGGTGAAAACGTATAAAGTTTGCATAATTGATGCTTTAGTCCCCAAGTTTCAAAAGTTGTCAAAATAGTCCCTGGTAAAACAAAATAAAGAAAAATGTTATTCAAGGTCCCTGAAATATTTTAACTTGTCAAAAATGGTCCTTGAATAAATCTTTTGAAAAATGGCAGAAAAGGTCCCTGAACTTTTGAAATTGTCAAATTTGGTCCCTGGAATTTTGAAAATGTCAAAACAAGTCCTTGTACTTTTGAAGGTTGTCAGTTTAAGTCCTTGTAACAACTTTGGAAAAATGGCAGGAATGGTCCTTCAAGATTTCAGCAATTACATGTTTAGTCCTTATCATTAGTACTTATCCATGCCTTGTCAAAACTAAATTGGACCATGTCTTTAAACCTTTTTGACCCCCTGCCTTGTGACCCTTCCCATGTTTTTGACCCCCTGGTCAAATCCAGTCAAACAAACACAAAAACCCGCCACCTCCTCCTTCCTCTTCTCCACTTGCCTGCTCTGTAATTGCTTCTCCCAACTCCCATCCCATCACCTTATCTCCTCAAAACTTCACCCACATCATCATTACATCTAGCCCCCCCCTACCTGCAAATTCAGAGCTATAAGTCAAATTTCACATTTCCCGCCAAACACATCAAATGGCTGAACCGAGCAAACCCTCCCATTGGCTCTCAAATGAGGTGGGATTTGATCTAGAGGACACGTGGAGACTTCTTGAAGTATAAAAGAGGAAGAAGAAAGAGGAAACAAGGGTAGTTAGTTTTTCATTTTTCTTAATGTCGTTTTTTTTTTAAATATCTTAGTTAATGCAAAAGCTTGTAATTTCAGTTTCTAAGTGTTAAACTTTAGTTGGAAAATCATTGTAATACATTTTGAAGTCTCAGTTCAATGCTTCATTTATAATCCATGTTTTAAAGTTTACTGTTGAAAAGTGTAATTTCAAGTTCTCACATTTAAGTCTCTATTAACTTATTTTTAAGTTAAAAAAGGTTAACTTAAGCTTGTTAAAGCTTTTGAATAGCTTGAATGCGGTTTAAATCATTTCCATCCATGGTCAACGAAAGTCAATCTCATGACTCAATTTGGTTCAAGCGGTTAGGAAATGAAAATGGGTGATGCAGAGTTGGTATTGGGTTGAATTTGAACCTGGAATTGGTGTAGGTTAGGGATTCTATAGGTTAGAGTTCATTTGTTTCATCTTTGGCAAGCCATAGTGGCTAAGGAGTATTGTAAGTTTCATATCTGTTTTTGATCATTATATCTGATATTGAATCTGTCATTTAGTTATCATTGGTACTGTTTGATCTGAATTTGATGGTTGTTTAGTGAATCTAGTCATAATCTGTTAGTTACTTCTTAAATCAGTAGTTAAACTTGTGTTTGGATTAGCTTAATTAACTGTGATAGAGGATAGCAGTGTAGTTAATAATAGTTGATTCATACTTTAGTTGTTATTTGATAGTCATTTGAGGACTTTTGTCATAGCAAAGATTCTTCAAAAGTCAAAATCATCTTATACTTAATCTATAATCATTATCCGTTAAAATCAGTAGTCATAAGTTGCATACTAGTTTAAAACTATTAGATCTAGCTTATTATCATAATCATTAGGTTAAAAACATCATAATTAGTTTTATAATTTGGATTAAATCTCAGTTTGGTCAAAGTTTAATAGTGTTCTTCATAAAGTCAAATCTGTCAAAACCTTTCAAAACAGTTTTTCAACAAACTTGTGAATCAAATTTCTGCTTAATTTCTAAGATTCAGTGTTTCAAATTGTGGTTAATCATAGTTCAACTGGTCTAGTACTGATATTCATTTTTTGTTTAAACTGGTCTAGTCAATTTGAGCTTCAAATAAGCTCCTCATTCGATATCTGAACTCCACATTTCGCGATAATGGCGAGTGTGAACGTGCAATATTGCGATTGTTGCATTGATCTTATTTCTAGGAGTTAGAATCTGGTTTTGGCTCAATTATAGTGGCGGGTTGTTTACTGTGGACTGCACTTTTGGATTTTAGAATAGCTTATTGGATAAGCTTGAACCAAGCTTAAACAAAGAGGGGTCTTAACTGTTTGCTCATTAAGCGGTTAGCATTAGATCAAGGTTCTGAGCTTGTAGCTTGTTAAGAGTAGGTGTTTTTAGCTGCTAGTAGCTCATTTTAGCTTACCTTAGCTTAAGTCACTGTTTGGTAGCTTAATCCCTTGTTTAGCTTATTTTCCTAGCTTATTTCTAGTAGCAGTTACACTACAACTTTTATATTTCACACATAACCTGCTTGTTTCTCATTTTTCATAGATTCATATTATCAATTTAGATTTTTCCTGAGATTTTTATAATTTTTGGTCTTTATTTGCTATTTTTCTCATTTTAAAGTAGTTTTAATCAATTTTTAATAGCTTTTATTGCAAATTATTGAGAAAAAGTTCCAAAAAATTAATTTTCCAATTTTCTTAGTTTAAGAAAAATAAAAAAGACATAAAAAAGATTTTTCCTTATTTTTCCATTTTTATTTGGTATTTTTCACAATTTTAATTAGATTAAAATAGTTTTAAATTAGTAGAAAATAGAAAAATAATCAGAAAAATACAAAAATAGTTTTGAAAATTCTAGTTTGTTATTTTAGACTTTTCTAAGTCTTAATTTTATTTTTCTAGCTTTATTTCCTAATTTCTTGTATTTTAGGTAATTATTAAATAGTTAAAAATAGTTTTTAATTATTAATAATTAAATAAATAGTTATAAAAATAATTTTCTTTTTCTATAAATTTTCTTTTATCATTAGGATTGTAAAAATGTATTTTCATATTTTTAGGATTTATATTTTGTAAGTTTTACGTTTTACTTGTACGTAACGTAGTTTTTAATTCGAGTTTATAAAACATAAAACAAAATATCATTTTAAATATAGTGATAGCGTTTATTTAATAGATTTTATCTTTTAACTTTCTTTAATTTGCATTTAAGCCCTGTAGTTTATGGGCTTTCTTTAGGTATAGATCAACCACAATCTCCTTTTCCGTTCAAATCTCCGATCACTTTACGTTTGACTATTCTCGCACACTCGTTGGGACTTAACGACTGGGAAACACTATCTCTCTGATCTTCATTGCATTCGTGTTTGAGCGGTTTTAAGTCGAATCTGATCCGCCATTCACAAGTGGCGAGCTTGAGTGATTTAAATGGATTTCTACATGGATCAAATTTTAAGCGCCACCGGGAGCGATGCTAATAGTCTTATCGTTTAGCAGTTAGTGATTTGACATCACTACTTGTTTATACCATCTATAGGTTCATATTTTCTTTTATATAATCCAAAACCCAAAAGATTTTCATTCTTTGTTTTTACATCATGTTTTCAAAATACCAAAATATTCCTCTTTACCCTCCTACCCTTTTTGATTCTTTATCCTTTACCCTCTATACATTTGATTCTAAACTTCTATTCTCATGGAATCTCTAGAGAACGACAGGGGACGGTTTAAAAGCTTGGACTTTATCACAAATGTCTAGAATTCGTGTTGTTCGTGAAGATCCATTAATTCTTCTCGTGGAAATGGAAAGAAAACCGGGGTGACAAAGGACCGGTACTTCCTCGATAATGGAAGTGCTAAATACGTCCAACCCACGGTTATCCAAAGATCTAATCTCTCAATTGCTCCTAAGCCGTCTAGAATTGATTCTAAACTTTCACGGTTTACGGTTAAAAGCAAACATGCAGAATTCATAACACACCCGAGATTTGTCTTGATCACCCTGTCGTTGGTGTACATGTGTACAGTGTGGTAATGATAACTCCCAAATTGATAACTCCCAAATTGATCATGACACACCCGAGATTTGTCTTGATCACTTAAGCTTAAATGATGAGATTCATAATCCTGAAATTATGGATCCTCCTATGGATGAAGATGAGTTAGTCATGATGTTTATCATGATTTTCTTTCTCTTCTTCACCTATCCCGTGGCTTCTCCTGTTCTTCACTCCTTGGGAATGAAGACATTATCTTTGACCTGCATTTCCATGTACCATTTGTGGTAGGGTGCATTCGTATCTCATCGGTGTGGAACTTTCACGTACTTCAATGTTTATCCAAACATCTTGAATGAAAGTCCGATGGAGATTGTCCCTTCCACTTACTTCCCCATGAACCAATTAATTCGAGGTCGAGTCAAGCTAGCGACTCGGTAATCAAAAACAGTAGCTTAACATGGGTTTTCACCCGTGTGTCCCACCCTAGTGTGGGGGAGATACCCCACATGTTGTATATAGATCTAAAAAATGAATGAAAATTGTAAATATTGAAAAAGAGAATAATTGTTGTGTTTCTACACTTAGCTAGGTTTATTATCTTTTTACGTTCTAAGTTTCGGCATAACAGCCGGTACTTTGAATATTGAGGACAATATTCATTTCTAAGTGTGGGGGGAAATTCGGCAAATTTTGATCATAAATATACTCTTTAGTCCCTTTTTCCCCAAATGGCCAAAATTTAAAAAAAATTTTAGTGGAAGTACTATGTACTAAACACAACAAATGGTAATCATCCACCATGTCTAACCCACATAAGGATTGGCTAATCCAGAGCAAACGGCTCTTGGTAAAGATATCTCAAATCCGTTGACACAATTTGCCCAAAATTGTATGGTATTCATTTCACCATATCCTTAAAAGTGAAGAGTTGGCTAGCCCGCAAGTTTATGGCTTGTGGTAAAGCGATGGAAAAACCATAATTGGTAATCAGCTCACCAAAGATAATCTCGATAATTTATCTAAGAGTTGGCTAGTCCGTAAGGGTACGCTTCGGTAAAGACAAATCAAATCCGTTGAAAAGTCGGTGGTTTGCTCAAAATCACATGGTTATCGATGTACCATGGTTCTTACTGAATCGAAACATTTGGCTACTCCGAAGTAATGGCTTTTGGTAAAGAGATAAAATCCATTAATTTTCTCAAAACATTGCTAGGGACTAGCAATATCTTAGTGTGGGGATTGATGAGTGTCTAAATACTCATCATTTTGTCTCATTTAAACTGCAAAAACATCCGAAAACACTCAAATGCATCAAATGATAAAATACCACAAATAAGTGTTTTATGTGTTTTAAATGCAAAAATATCAAAATCGGTGAAAAAGCGATAAAGTTTGCATAATTGGCGCTTTAGTCCCCAAGTTTCAAAAGTTGTCAAAATAGTCCTGGTAAAACAAAATAAAGAAAATGTTATTCAAGGTCCCCAAATATTTTAACTTGTCAAAATGGTCCTTGAATAAATCTTTTGAAAATGGCGAAAGGTCCACGAACTTTTGAAATTGTCAAATTTGGTCCCTGGAATTTTGAAAATGTCAAAACAAGTCCTTGTACTTTTGAAGGTTGTCAGTTTTAGTCCTTGTAACAACTTTGGAAAAATGGCAGGAATGGTCCTTCAAGATTTCAGCAATTACCTGTTTAGTCCTTATCATTAGTACTTATCCATGCCTTGTCAAAACTAAATTGGACCATGTCTTTAAACCTTTTTGACCCCCTGCCTTGTGACCCTTCCCATGTTTTTGACCCCCTGGTCAAATCCAGTCAAACAAACACAAAAACCCGCCACCTCCTCCTTCCTCTTCTCCACTTGCCTACTCTGTAATTGCTTCTCCCAACTCCCATCCCATCACCTTATCTCCTCAAAACTTCACCCACATCATCATTACATCTAGCCACCCCCCCCCCCTACCTGCAAATTCAGAGCTATAAGTCAAATTTCACATTTCCCGCCAAAACACATCAAATGGCCAAACTGAGCAAAACCCTCCCATTGGCTCTCAAATGAGGTGGGATTTGATCTAGAGGACACGTGGAGACTTCTTGAAGTATAAAAGAGGAAGAAGAAAGAGGAAACAAGGGTAGTTAGTTTTTCATTTTTTTTAATGTCGTTTTTTTTTAATATCTTAGTTAATGCAAAAGCTTGTAATTTCAGTTTCTAAGTGTTAAACTTTAGTTGGAAAATCATTGTAATACATTTTGAAGTCTCAGTTCAATGCTTCATTTATAATCCATGTTTTAAAGTTTACTGTTGAAAAGTGTAATTTCAAGTTCTCACATTTAAGTCTCTATTAACTTATTTTTAAGTTAAAAAAGGTTAACTTAAGCTTGTTAAAGCTTTTGAATAACTTGGAGAATGCAGTTTAAATCATTTCCATCCATGGTCAACGAAAGTATTGTCATGCACTCAATTTGGTTCAAGCGGTTAGGAAATGAAAATGGGTGATGCGAGTTGGTATTGGGTTGAATTTGAACTGGAATTGGTGTAGGTTAGGGATTCTATAGGTTAGAGTTCATTTGTTTCATCTTTGGCAAGCCATAGTGGCTAAGGAGTATTGTAAGTTTCATATCTATTTTTGATCATTATATCTGATATTGAATCTATCATTTAGTTATCATTGGTACTTGTTTGATCGGAATTTGATGGTTGTTTAGTGAATCTAGTCATAATCTGTTAGTTACTCTTATCTAAGAGTTAAACTTGTGTTTGGATTAGCTTTAATTAACTGTGATAGAGGATAGCAGTGTAGTTAATAATAGTTGATTCATACTTTAGTTGTTATTTGATAGTCATTTGAGGACTTTTGTCATAGCAAGATTCTTCAAAAAGTCAAAATCATCTTATACTTAATCTAGAATCTATTATCTGTTAAAATCAAGAGTCATAAGTTGCATACTAGTTTAAAACTATTAGATCTAGCTTATTATCATAATCATTAGGTTAAAAACATCATAATTAGTTTTATAATTTGGATTAAATCTCGTTTGGTCAAAGTTTAATAGTGTTCTTCATAAAGTCAAATCACAAAACCTTCAAAAAGCTTTTTCAACAAACTTGTGAATCAAATTTCTGCTTAATTTCTAAGATTCAGTGTTTCAAATTGTGGTTAATCATAGTTCAACTGGTCTAGTACTGATATTCATTTTTTGTTTAAACTGGTCTAGTCAATTTGAGCTTCAAATAAGCTCCTCATTCAGATACAAACTCCCCTGTTCACACTCAGTATTAACTGAGTGTGAACCAGGCAATATTGCAGTTGTTGCATTGATCTTATTTCTAGGAGTTAGAATCTGGTTTTTGGCTCAATTATAGCTGGCCAGGTTGTTTACAGGACTGCACTTTTGGATTTTAGAATAGCTTATTGGATAAGCTTGTAACCAAGCTTAAACAGTAGGGGGTCTTAACTGTTTTGCTCATTAAGCAGTTAGCATTAGATCAAGGTTCTGAGCTTGTAGCTTGTTAAGAGTAGGTGTTTTTAGCTGCTAGTAGCTCATTTTAGCTTACCTTAGCTTAAGTCACTGTTTGGTAGCTTAATCCCTTGTTTAGCTTATTTTCCTAGCTTATTTCTAGTAGCAGTTACACTACAACTTTTATATTTCACACATAACCTGCTTGTTTCTCATTTTTCATAGATTCATATTATCAATTTAGATTTTTCCTGAGATTTTTATAATTTTTGGTCTTTATTTGCTATTTTCTCATTTTAAAGTAGTTTTAATCAATTTTTAATAGCTTTATTGCAAATTATTGAGAAAAAGTTCCAAAAATTAATTTTCCAATTTTCTTAGTTTAAGAAAATAAAAAGACATAAAAGATTTTTCCTTATTTTTCCATTTTATTTGGTATTTTCACAATTTTAATTAGATTAAAATAGTTTTAAATTAGTAGAAAATAGAAAATAATCGAAAAATACAAAAATAGTTTTGAAAATTCTAGTTTGTTATTTTAGACTTTTCTAAGTCTTAATTTTATTTTTCTAGCTTTATTTCCTAATTTCTTGTATTTTAGGTAATTATTAAATAGTTAAAAATAGTTTTTAATTATTAATAATTAAATAAATAGTTATAAAAATAATTTTCTTTTTCTATAAATTTTCTTTTATCATTAGGATTGTGAAAATGTATTTTTCATATTTTTAGGATTTATATTTTGTAAGTTTTACGCTTTTACTTGACGTAACGTAGTTTTAATTCAGCTTTTATAAAACATAAAACAAAACATCATTTTAAAAATAGTGATAGCGTTTATTTAATAGATTTTATCTTTTAACTTTCTTTAATTTGCATTTAAGCCCTCGTAGTTTATGGGCTTCTCTTTAGGTATAGATCGACCACAATCTCCTTTCCGCTCAAATCTCCGATCACTTTACGTTTGACTATTCTCGCACAACTCGTTGGGACTTAACGACTGGGAAACACTATACTCTCCCGATCTTCATTGCATTCGTGTTTGAGCGGTTTTAAGTGAATACGATGCGCCATTCACAGTGGCGAGCTTGAGTGATTTAGCTTGACTTGCTTTGCGGATCGATGAGCCGTTCTAACCATTTAGTACAATCGATCAATCGATTTAAAAGTTCAAGAATAATACTTAGATAACAAATCAGTTTCGCCATTATTTAGTCCATTTAATTTTCTTCATAAAAACCCTTTTTGCTTACTAACATGTCAAACAATTATATAAACAAAAAAGCATTTTAATAAAAATTAAACACACTCAAATAATATAAACATATAACTAAACAATTTTAACATATGTAAAACAATTAGCCACATGCATAATTATTTCAATAAACTCTAATAAACAATTCTAGGCGTAAATAAATGCATACATTAACTAGTGCTTTCATCTCGCGAGAAGATGAGCCACATACATCGACAAGTCGATTGCGTAAGCCAAAGTTAATAATATACCAATTAGCACGTAACGAATTTTTATTAGTTATAATTGAGGTCTTCCCCAATTCAATAATTATCAAATAAATAGAACATGTGTGTATCACTTAACAATTAATCAATAAACAATAAACAATACTCCATGGCAAAACATGCATGTTCCACCATGGATTCCGCATAACAATTATCACCCAAGATACGCATATTACATGACACATAACAATTATTCATTAATTAACCACATAAAATTAGCATGCTACCTAGGGTTTCTACAAGTTTTACAAAATTAAAACCTAATTAAATAAAATAAGGGTAATCGACCTATAATAAAAATTAGGGTTTCAAATTCAAAACCCTAGAAACCATAAAAGCATGCATATAATCATAAAGATTCAATTTTATGTGTTTCGTAATTAATTACATCATATTAACGGCTCGTGATGCCATCGTTGGGATTTAATACTCATAACAATTATATAAAATCAAATAACATCATCAAAGCATGCAGCGGAAGTAATTAGGAATAATACATGTAAATAATTAACCGAACAAGAAAGTGCGTACCTTTTAGCAATTCAAGAATCAAACGATGATTAGAACAAGAACAAAAACCAAAACCCAAAACCCTAACTTTAGGGTTTATTATATTCGACCCAACCAAAAGTCGACCACCAAGAATACAAGCTCAAGCGTGCTTGTCCTTCGTTCTTGTACACACGTACTATTAGCGATTTGATGTGAAAAGCTAGTTTCTTGAATCACAAATAAAACCAAATATTTGTTTCTTTAGTTAAGCAAAATCGAAACCCTTATGGTGAGAAGTGTTCGACCGGCCACAAAAGAAAGAGGGGAGAAGAGGAGAAATTAGGTATATTGGTGATCCAAGGTTAGGAGAATAATGAATACAAGGGATTGTATTTATAGTTTCTCAAAACTTGGTAACCAAGAAATCCCACCTCCTTGGATTGGGTAGCCCACGACCGCGAAGCCATCCCAAAGGATTCCGGATCCTTCTTGTCTACTAATTTCATTCTTAGTCCTCGTAGTTTATATTTAACGACCGTTAACCAAACCTCGTTAAATATTTAACTATCGTTATGTTTTATTTCGTGACTAATAATTAATAATAACATTTTATATATTAATTATTAACATCAACTCTCATACGTAATGTGTGCAATCCCGAAGTCTCGAGTTCGAATCCGATCATACTAATATTAATAATTATCCATAAACCTTTCAGCTTACAACTTTTTAATAGAATACTCGAGACATGAAATTATTGTGACACACCACACACAAAAAGCCATTGAAAATATAGTACATAGATCCATGCAGGAGTAATATTTTGTACCAACCCACTATCTTATGTGTTTATAACACAATTTAATGTACCCCTCTCAAATATTTATTTTCATTCTATATTATTTTATGTTTTGGGATTCTAATATATGATTAGAAAGAGATCCTATAACAAGAATAACTAAATTAGAAAAATTAAAAAGAATTACAATCACGTATTTTATGTGTATATAGGTGTAAAGTAAGTGCGAGTGGAGAAAGTTAGTAGTTTAAATTGTAGTTAAGTATATATTAATATTCAATAGATTGCATTAGGGCTGAGCATCGGGCCGGATCCCGACCCGACCCGTCCCGACAAGGCCCGATCCCGAAAGTCTTCCAATTTCTAAACCGAATCCCGACCCGAGAAGTAGTCGGGTAAGTCGGTTCGGGATAATCGGGGTTCGGTATGCTCGGTTTCGGGCTTGTTTGGCTTGTTTTTTTCGGTTTTTGGCTCGTCCCGACCCGCCCCGTCCCGACCCGAAACCCGAAATGGCTGAAATGGTGAACCGAGGCCCGACCCGATAAGCTACTAGTCGGGATCGGGATGATCGGGCTGTGTCGGTATCGGTTCGGTTGTCGGGTCTCGGGCGGTTTTGCTCACCCCTAGATTGCATTATCATACTATCTTATAATGTATGAAGACCTTTTAAAATTAGAAATACTTAAAATTCAGCATTGTTTATTATAGTAATATTCAATAAATTGCACATAATTAAAACATAATTATTGTGGTCAAAATATTTAATGTAATCAATTAATTAACTGGTAAATAAATATAATATGAGTTGTGGTGGAGATGACATTGGAGATTTGGTGTATAGCATTTTTTATCCTAGATAGGCTAGAGCCATTTGAATACTTGCGATATTAAGATTTGTGTATTTGACAAGTGGTGAGTTTAAGGTGGTGACGGGTTTATATGATGGAGATCTATCACCGAATTTTTAAAGAGATAAAAGAGTTAGTGAGAGAGAGTAGTGAGTTTAATGAAAAAGGAATAAGATCTACATTTGTGTTTATGAGGTGTAAAAAAAAAGGATGGACAGGTGGACATCTTAACATGCTTACGTGGACAGAATGACCGGCTAACCCGCAGACGTAGCAGTATTTTGTACTTGGTAACCGGTTATAGCTGGTCACCTTTGAGCAAGTTGGTGGTATTTGAAAAAAATGTAAAGTTTGGTTGGTGATAACGGTATTTAAAGAGTACATTGCCCGTATTTAAAATTTTGGAAAGTTCGTTGGTAATTTAGGTCCTTAACTCTTAGAAAAATAGTAGACTCTCTTAAAAAAAAAGTTTGAGTTGCACACTATCAAAAAATTTATTTTTATTTTTAGTGTTTACTCGTGTTCTTTTAACTAGAGGTGAGCACAAAAATCGAAAATGAAAAAACCAAAAAGACCGCCCCGAAAAAATCGCACCAAATGAAAAACCGGCGTGGGCAGTTTTGAGTTTTAGGAAAACCAAATGTTTGGGACGGTTTTAGTCAGATATGAAAAATCGAACGAAAACCAGCCCGCTTAACCTTTATCTATTTGAAAGATTTAAAATACTCTTATCTACTTAATATTTCAACGAAAGATTTGGTACATCCCTTGAATTTTTGCAAAATGAATAAATAAATAATAAAATAAAATGCTAAAACTTGCATTTCATATTTCTATGAATTTTTATATTGTTTTTACATATTTTATTTGATAGTTTTGGATTGTTATATATTATGCTACTATTAATCTCGTTATAACAATATTATGGGAAACAATTTCGATGTTTGAAGAGTAACTTGTTAGTTATTATTTTTGTATTGATTAAAATTGAAAGAATGACAAAGTAGGTTAAAAGTTATGATGGTTCATAACTAACTAGTTTATTTATCTGTAGATCCAAATCTAAAAGAAAAAAACCGAAAGAGAAACCGAAACCAAACCGATTTAATGAAAGAAACCGAAACCAAGCAGTTTGTAATTAAAGTTTTGGTTCGAGGTTTGATTTTAACCAAAAGCAAATCTAAAGCGTCCCATACTCACCCTTTGAACAACCTAAACAAACATACATGTTGTCGATGCCGGCCGCATTACAAGTCTCAAGTTCGAGTCTCTTAGGCTAGTCTCAATCGTGACCGGAGATCACCCAGGTTACCAGCGTCACGTCAGCTTTCTCTCTCCGATGACCTGATGACGATCAAGTTGCCACAGTCGGTGACCAAGTAAAAAAAGCGTGGGCGTGTAAAATCGGTCGAAAAAATGACCGACTTTGGACTCGACCGAATAGCCACAACCACCACAACCGATTTAAATATCGGTCAAAGGTGGTGCCCAACCGATTTCCAATCTTCGATTGGGACCAACCTTAATGGCAAATGTCATTTTTATTTTTATTTTTTATTTTTTTTCTGCTTTGGCATAGTAAGCAAAATTTTAGACATACCAAAATATTAGTCGGTTAGCCCACAGAGATTTTGACAATTATATTAATTTTGGGAAAATGATAAAAGAAAAAGTTTTTCTTTAGTCTCCAAATTCTTTTCTAATATTTTTGATATTTTAAATTAGACTAAAATACACTGTTGGTCCCTAAACTTGGCAGGACGCATCGCGATGGGACAAAACTCGGCCTTTTCATCGTGGTGAGTCAAACCTTGGCCTTTAAATGCCAAATCGGTCCTTTGACCAATTCTATGTTAGTCAAAGTCACATTACGTCCCCATGTGCCTTGCACATGAGGGTAAAATAAATCATTTCATTGTTTTAGTTTATCACCCTTCATCTTCATCTTCCTCATGTTTAAACCCAAATTCCGGCGACCTTAAACCCAGAATCCGGCGACCAAGAAAAGTTGTCATGTGTCATCTATGATGAGACGTATTATATCCACAAGAAAAGCACATGTTGGATAACAACAAGTATATAGACTATTGACACCTCTTCTTTCGTCATCAACTTTACTAGGAGATAGATATTATAAGGCTTTTGTTAACACACATATTATGTTAAAGAAGGTGATATATATGTTTATTCTCTTATTTTTGCAAGTGTTCAAAGATTTGGATGATAAAGTACAAATATATTTTATTCGTTACACAAATAATAAGAAACAACATAAATAACAAACAATTTTGAATGGTGGGTCACTTTGGTGTTTATTAGTGATAATTGTGAAGATATGCTGGCGTTATAATGTGGGTGTGAAGGCAACAAACTAGCAATATAGATAAATAGTGATGATGAGAACGCCATATGCACACATAAACGGAAAAAATAATGCTAATCATAATGTTACTTAACATTTCATTATACAACCATTATTAAAGAAATGGAGGTGACATAGCACAAGATCTTGCAACCTCCTCACGGCAATCTCAAATCATCCAACATCCTCCTCGGGTCCGATTTGAAGTCACTTGAGCAATCTAACGGTGACATAACAAGTAAAACTACGGCCATAGACCTCACCGCAAGACTCATAGAGCTTGGTATAATTGGAGTTCGTGCTCATGAGTAATTTTTCGCCATACTAGTTTACATTCTTTCAAATTAACCATGTATGAACTTGGATAGGTTGATAAGATATATGAAACCCAAAAGTGAGGGAGATTGAAATAAGCATACATCAATCATTGCGATTCTACAAAAAAAATCGTTGGATCGATTACAAATTTAAGGAAGAAGATGAAATCACAAATTGATTACAAAATTACGGAACAAGATGAAATCACCAAAACGGTAGACATATCCAACCTATAACTTGTGCAAACACCATACATGTAATCAAAATGATTTTAGAATAATTTCACAATCTTGATTACTTGTATCAAAATCAAATCAAAACCATCTTCATGCAATCAAAACAACCTCTCGATAGATTGGGTAATTTGGATTGGTGCTTCAAATTCAAGTTGGGTCTCGACGATGTATCAAAACCCAAACAACCCGAGTCAAATAGCTTTAAACCTGCTTGAATAACCATCTTTTCTTACAAAATTTACTTGAAGAAACGATCTGACTAAACATGAGGTGTCAACAGTCTATATACTTGTTATCCAACATGTGCTTTTCTTGTAGATATAATCGTCTCATCATAGATGACACATGACAACTTTTCTTGGTCATGGGATTACGGGTTTAAGGTCGCGGAACAGGTTTAAACATGAGGAAGATGAAGATGAAGGTGATAAACCAAAACAATGAAATGACGATTTTACCCTCATGTGCAAGGCACATGGGGACATCTGATGACTTTGACTAACAGAGAATTGGTCAAAGGGACTGATTTGGCATTTAAAGGCCAAGGTTTGGACTCACCACGATGAAAAGGCCGAGTTTTGTCCCATCGCGATGCGTCCTGCCAAGTTCAGGGACCAACGGTGTATTTTAGTCTTTAAATTATATTTGTTGGTGCCACTTCTTTTCTACATTTACTAACAGATTTTTAATAGAATATCAGCAATTTCTTTTGATAAAAAATGAGGCATCTGGATAAGACAATCACAATTTTGTTGTTTTTGGCCTCTTAAGAGGCATCTACAATGCATCGAATTTTTGAAGATTTGGTGCATTTAATGCATTTAATGTAAATCACATTTAATAACTAAGGTTTTTACAAAAGACGTGATGTTTATCAAGATTTTGTAAAAAGCTTTTTAAAAAGTTTTTGTTGTAATGCAAAAAATCTTATCAAAAACCTTTTTGAAATAGTGAAAAAGTCTTTCACAGCTTTATTCATTGTGAATGCTCTAATCCTTAAATGTGTGATTAGCTTCTTTTTTATATCGAAAAATAAACGCCTGTATGCAATAAGTTTTTACATTGTCATATCTTTAAAATTTTGTTTTACAAATACAACTATTACAAGTCTATAAGAAAGTTTATTTACACCAATGCAATAGATTAGTGAAAAGCTTATATCAAAGAAAGTCAACATGTTAAAGTTTTGTATTTGTGATAGCGATTAAGGATTAACAGTTGCAAATAATGTTAACGATTCATGCCGGCGGTGAAGCCCGGCTTCAACTAAGGTAAAGAACAGAATGACTAGCTAGAATTTAGTCTTGTTTAGCATGATGATACAAGGGTTATCAAACCTTGGTAGATTGTTACTTTGATGTGTAGTTTAAATCCTCTGTTAATTTCCACGCTAGCTTTTAAATTTTTTGGTTTTAATATACAGTAAGATAACTCGTAATGATTCAGTTTGTCTCACTTCCAAGTTCTGGCTAGCACTTATTGTTAATGGCTCATACCCACGATGTTTGTATTTTGAAGGTTTTGGGGTTTTGTAGGATGCGTTTGATATGCTGTTATGAATCACTATCGGTATAAGTTTGATAGGACCCACTCATATTTAATGGCAAATGTCATTTTTATTTGGTTTTATAATTAAAATTGGATATCAGTGATAGGACCCACTCATATTTAAAATGTTCCTCACAATTTTTATAATAATAATAAAAATAATAATAATGGCCATATCTTGGGTGAGTGAGGGAATCTGAAATAGCATTATTGGTACAAGTACGCGTCGCGTCGCATCATCACCTCCCAATAACATACCAATAACTAAAACACTCTCAGAATGTACAATTAACGTGTTATTGGGTCACATAATCTGCATGAGAAATCACCATTTCACAAAACAAAAAAGAAAGAAAAAAAAACACACAAGAATGCAAATGGCTTGAGCCATTGCATTGGCTCAAACGTTGACTCACGAATGGCGCGATGCTCCCGGTATGGTTGGCACACGAATAGCGTCGATTTTGACACCAATAGACCTCATCACATTGTCTTCTTAGAATGAAAACTCCATTCCCCACCCTTTTGGCACCTTTCAAGTATATCACATATTCACCATTGATTTTCATTTCATATTCCAACATACATTGATTAAACAAACAACATCATTCAGAATGAAAATATTCCATCATTCCGATTAACGCTTACCAAACGCACCCTTAACTTTCTTTGTACCACCCAAACAATGAAAACCGTTTTCACTTTGCCAGTTACGTTTTTTTTTTTTTTTTTTTTTTTTTTTTTCTTTCTCCTCTCAAAGACCTCAATAATATCAATTCTAAGCTACATTAAAAAAAATCAGTTACATATTTTTGAACCATTGGGTTAGGCTGGGTTGGCCATCGGCTTCTTTCTAAAAGCTTGGAGGAGGTTTCTGGGAGTTCAAGTCTCAAACACAAAAATCAGGGTTTTCCTCTGTCTGGCCGTGAGTTCAGGGGTTTCTTGCGAGTCTCTCTAGTGGTTCGGATCCCGAGGCACTGCCCGTTTGGATGGTTTAGCTGGGGGTCGATTTGAATGTAGTGTTGTTCTTAAAAATAAGAAAAAAAAAAAAAAAAAGTTTACACATCTTTGAAATGGTGATAAACGCATTTCTTTTAAATAAAACATAGATAACTTTCAATATGTCTTTACCTCCGAGTAAAAATGATAAAGTAAAGGAAAATGATAAATGGGCCTAACTTAAAGGCGCAAAAGGAGGCACTGTCGTAAATGTATTATGCAAGATGTAATCTTGTATGTCATTATCATTAAATCTCCTTTTAAGCTATTTAATTAGGCTCATGTATCATCACTCGTAAGTAAATGACCACAACCACAAATAGAAGCTTGTTGTATTAAATGTTACATTAAACGAGTCAATCTACCACTCCGACACACCCATCTGTATATCTTCATTTCTAGTACACACTTTTCAATACACATCTATAAAATTTTGAGTTTGTCCAACAAATGTGTTTAAGACGATTGCGAAAGGTATAAAACAGGAAAATATGAATTTATTAACTTAAAAATCATCTTTAAATAAGATGATTTATAAAGTATATTTGGGTTTATCTTTACTTCTTAAAATCACGCAAAAAGTCGACCCTGACATTGCTGCTCATAGAAAATGTTGTTTCATTATTTAAAAAGAGAGATTTAGGCTACAAAGTGGTGACAAACCGACAACGGCCACTAGCAATTAACATTTGCCGATGTAAATAGGTGTTCTCCTAAAACTTATCGGCCAAATTTCAACCGATAAATTTGGTAAGAAAGTAACCAAATTGGGCACATTAGCTATCCTAAAACCGCCACTTTTTTTTCGTTAGCCATAACTAGAATGCTTCAGTCCTTTGCATTAGACCAAATGACCAATCAACCTGCACGCAATGTATCGGCCGAGACATTTCTACTTTTTTTGTTTGTACTATTGTAAGCCGTTTATTTGTACTATTGCAACAAAATAAAATAGAAAAGTGTAACTTGTGACTAATATTTGTACCTTTAACTGAGAAGTTATAGAGTCGAGCGGTTCTTCGGTTTCGGAACCGATACCCGCGATTTCGGACCGAACCGAACCGAAAACCGAAATTTAAAATATCAAAAAATTGAGAACCGGACAGCGGTTTTAAAATGCGGTTCAAGTTAGGTCGATTCCAATTCGATTTTTAGTCTCAATTTGATTCTCGATCCATTTGCTCACCTCTAGATAAAATTGACAATTATCATATCGTGACATGTGAATGTTTTTTCTTCTATTTTAGAGCATGGGTGTGGTGGTGTTCAAAGCTCTTTCATTTAAGCCTACGTGTCACATCATCCAACACAGCCACTTAAAAATACGCTCATGATCACAACTAACCCAAACCTCTTCATTTAGGTACGCGTCCATCGTTTATTTCTTTTCGTATTTTTCAACATGATAAAATTCGTTTCGTTTAAATAAAATTACAAAATACAATAATAAAAAAAAAAAAACAAAATTTATGAATATGGAGACCACTGTTGTATTATAAAGAGCAATATTCCATAACAAATACCTTGTGTGAGGACCGTCAAAACTCACTAGACAAGGATAGCAAAGTGTCCCACTTTAAATATGTATCTTAATATATCAGACCCACGCTTATTGATGCCAACCATGGGTGCAATAGAAACAAAAGAGCATCTACACTCTTCCCCTAGATCTGAAACACAAAACGCATAACACACACTAAAACACATACTCACACACACTGAAACTAAAAACGAAATTTAAAATCAAAAAAAAGAAAATAAAGTTCATTACAAACTTTGTCATATTACTTGTCTTCTAGCGTGTCGTTTGAGTGGCGAGGGGTGATGGTATGGTGGCGGAGAGCGGCGACAAACGGCGAGGGTGCTTGCATAAGAGTGGCGAGTGCTGCTCGTTCACGATCGCCGTCGCCTTGAGGGCGCGCCCTTATTAGTAGTGGGGACAAACAAGGTCCTCGTGTACCATATATATAAATATATCATTTATAGTAATCTATTAAATATAATAAACAAGAGTTTTGTACTACCCTTTAAAGCACCTAATGCAATTAATTCTCTGATGTGTCAAAATTTTGATTGGGTAAAATAAAAGGAATGTACAACATCTACAATACAATACAAGACTTCTTTATTAAAGTCTAATAATCCCATTCAACAAAATCCACAGTAACTTCTTTAATTATATCGCATTCAAAACACATCCAAAAATAACATTGGCTTCTTCTGTAAGTTTTATTGATTGAAAGTATCATTCAAAAAATCGTCGTGTTCTTAAGTCATTCAAATTGGGTGTTTCAATGTAACATTTAATGTCAATCCATTCAAAAAATAAACAAAAAACCAGTTACATTTTTATAAAAAAAAAATTTGAAATCTTATGTTTGATTCCATCTTTATGTCAAACTATGAATTGAAATCATAGTTTTTTGTGAGCTCCATTCAAGATGTGCCAAAGATCGTTTCTTCTTCATAGGTATTTCTCTTCTCTAGCGATTAAAAATTCAAACAAAAATTTCATGATTGTTTAATTTTTTTTCTAAATCCTTTTTTGGCATCATTTACGATATATGTTGTAATCCGGTAAGTGAGATTATGTGGTTTCATCCTTTTGATTATTAGTCACTTATCAAGTGTAAACATGAATTTCTTTGTTGTATAAAAGTAAGATTTTCAATTTGTTTGTTTTATTTATTCTGCAAAGGTGGGACTTGAATGATAGCACTTATACTCGATGTTAAAAAGATGGTACTTCACGTAGATCATTCGTAGTATTCTTCCTGGTATGTCTTCTACTAATTCTAATTCATGATTATTTAATTTTTAGATTATCCTTTAGCTATTATTTTTTATTGCAACTTTATTTTGCACTTAACATGTTTGATGAAATGCTTGTGCTGTATAAGATGTCAACACGTGTTTTGAGCATCTATTCAAACAAGATAATTGGAGATCCATGATGTTTGATTCAAAGTTAAGCATCTATTCAAACTAGATAATTGGAATAAAAAGGCTATTTCTTTGCATGAAGGTGAGATATACCCAATCTTATTCTCTAATAATATCTCTATCTCTATCTCTATCTCAGTAAGCATTCTGATATTTTGTATGGTTAATGCTAACTGAAAAGGGAATCCATCTTTGCTTTGCTCGACTGGTTTCGAGACCATTGGATCCACTAAAGATGAACATAATATTAGTGATTTTAGTTATGTCGCCAATTCCTCAACTCTTGCTCAATGCTACCAGCTCCCTAACAGTTAAAAGATTTAAACTTTGTACTTCTAATCATATATAGATAATAAAATTCAATATGTGACATCAAAGCTCCTGAAAAACTAGCAGAGATAGATAACTAAATCATTGTCATTGCTAGACCGGCACTATAACTCAGTTTATAGTTACTTTTTTGCCATTTATATTTCTATATACTATATGTCTTCTTAACTAATCAATGCATCACATAATGGAGCAGATATGTAATAACGAGGATACTTAGAAGCGCACCTAAGACCAACTCTCGACAACAAAAGTCATAGTATTTGCATTGTGATATCCGAAATGAGAAAGTCAACCGCCTTAAATCAATGTATCGGAAAGGATTAAACTTCTTAGTATACCCTGCTAAAATTGAAGAAATATAGCGGGAACAAAGTGGGAACAAGGTGAAGTATCAACCTAATGGTTGTAGGCTCAACTATTTATTGGGACATTCATTAAATTTCACAAAACATCTCATGTTCCTCAAAATTCTGATTTTGGTGCTATTAAGTCTTGAGTTGACTTTTAATAATAAGTATGTAGGTTCTGCTTGGGATTATAAACATGATTTCAAATTTAAATGGAAATTTGGTCCAATAGGTTTAGTTTATGGTAAGTGTAGCTGTTTACGCAATCTAAGTAGTTATTGTGGGTATTGTGACACAAATAAATAGTATTATTTTTTTCATCTTTGTTATTTATTTTGTTAAAACTACGATTATATAGTGAATCTCTAAAATGAGGAGGTGTGTGTATCTTTTGCTTTTTAAGTATCGGGTTTAAGCTTGTGTCTTCAAATGTTATTTTCACGAATATAGTTTTGTTGGGGTTCAAAACTTCGGTCCTTGATAAGTTGCTAATTCTACTGTAGTAAGTATTTGAGTTTCAATGGGTGTGGTCTCTGGTCCCACATGATTCTATTGTAGTAAGTATGTGGCATAGGTAATGCTTATTATCTAGATCCGTTGACTCATTACACGCATAACAGTACATGTGTCAACGTAAACGGCCTGGCCCATACTTATAAATTCCACAAAAGGTGTAGATTGGCGGGAACACCCTGACCCCGGGCCCGTACTTATAAATGTTCTGTTGTCCTAAACTACCTTTGACAGGTTACATAAATGGCCCATACAACAAATCTGGAAAAGTAGATTATGAATTGCTATAAAGAGTCTGATTGAATGAGTGATACGAGACCGCGTTTATAGTTAATTGAATGAGTGATAATGTGTATGATATTTGTTATTTCTTTCCTTTTGGTATCTTCTTTCAAAACCCATGCCTTAAGTTTCGGTTTCGCTCAATGTCTATACTAATGTGTTGTAGGCTAATGAATGGTAAAACATAACAAGTATAGTTTCTTTTTATTATTTTGCACTGGAACATAACAAGTATAATTTATTTTCTTTTTTCTTTTATTTTTTTTTGGATATGCTGATGCAAAACATGTCTATACTAATGTCAAATGCTTTGATATTACAGGCTTGCTTTAATGCTCCATGGTGCCAGCAAAGTTGTTGTGGCAGTGCAGTTCAAGACTAACTACCCGTTGAAAAAAATGAAACATGCACGTTTATTATTTTAATAGTTACAAATCGAATTGTTTATCAAATCATTGACTTATCACTTATTATTCCCTTAAAAAAATAATGAAAACTGTTTACGTTCGTTGTGTTTTCTTACTTTATTCACACACGTAACTTCTTAATAAATAATTACTTAAAAAATTCCCGTGATTCCACGGGTCTATAAGTTAGTCAATTAATAAGCAAAAGTTTTGCTACTGTATTTAATTGCATTGATCATTAGGTTTACCCTACTAATTTATCACTATTTAAAGGGGAAAAAAGAAAGAAAGAAAAGGGATGGTAAGTGAAAACGTGTAACTTATAATAGGCAAGTTTAGTAGTTTAAACTTTAAAACATATATGAAAAACGACATAACATAAGTTACTGGTTCTGCAATGAAGTGGGTTTCGCCTCTGAAACACGAAAAATGATCTAATCTTTAACAACACTAGCCGGGTACTCACGCACAGCGGCGGCGATAAGTATAGTTATATGTGTTTGTTTCGTTTAGTGAATTCGTTTTAACCCGAATGTATATATGTTAGTTGTAAGTGTTTGTTTGGGTTAAGTAACTTTCCGTAGCTTTCAGCGACATCATTATTCCGCATATAAAATACGCCGCAATCTCTTACACGTCAAAACACTACCCCAAAAGTATATGATTTTGATGAATCAGATTATATTGATTGAAATAAAGGTTAAAGTTGTAAAATTTGAATTAAAATAAAATAAACTCATTAAAAATATAAAACTAAAACTCATAAAAATATATCAAAATGGATGTTGAATTAAAGAGCATAAAATTTTAAAAATATGGTGAAATTAGATTATAAAAAAATAAGTAGATAAAAGATATTTTAATTTAAAATAAAGATGAATTTTAGTTAAAAAAATGGCATGTCGTTTTATAATTGGAGCTCTTTATCTTAATTTTAGTGGTTAGTAGTTAGGTTTGAAGTTTGTTAGAAGTTAGGTTTGGAGTTTGTTAAGAAGTGACATATGTAAATCTCTGTGATTGGGCTCCTTATTTTAATTTTGGTTAGAAAAACTCTTTCCATAATAAGCAGTAAAAATCAATTTTTAAGCTAATTTTAGAAGGCCTAAATCGTTATAAAGTAGTATAGATATAGATATAGATAATCTTTAACAACATAATGCTTCTATGATCCTATCAATTTTTCATCTCCTCTAAAAGCTAAAATACAACAACAACAATCACCAATTCTGTAAAGACTATTAAAGCTAAAAATATCTTCTTTAAATTGGATAAGAGCGTGGTGTCGTGTGACTTCGAAACCGTTTTCGTCTTGGCTCATTGCCACGTCAGTCCTATTTTTCCATTATTAGCAATAAACCCCTCCCCACTCATATAACATCGGCCTTTTTCGTTTAGGTACATAGCTCTGGCTTTTTTTTTTTATTCATATCCAAATAAACTAAATTCATTTTATTAAAATAAAAATACAATTTATACTAAAAAAAAAAAAAAAAAAAAAAAAAAAAAAAAAAAAAAAACCTCTTGTTTTGTTCCTCGCTTCTTCCCAAAATACACACACACACAAACACACTTCTTCTTCCTCCTTGATTACACACACTAAAACACACATTAAAACACACACAACAATACAAACACACACTAAGAAACACACACATTACACACACACATATTTAACACATACGCATATTAACACATATATTAAAGCGGTATAAATCACTTTTTGTCGAATCCAACTCGTCGTCCCCACGATATTGTCTTCGACGACGACGGCAATGACGGGCGGTGTGGCGGTGGCCCGCGAGCCTCCACCGACCAGCGGCGAGGACAGCGATGTCTTGCCGGATCTCTAAGCGGTTTGATAATCCTTGTAATATTTTATCCTCGCCACATAACTCTTTGTTGGCTTTTAGCTAGTCTTTTAATATCATTCCCATTCATATTAGAAAAGAAAAACAAAAAGAAAGCTAGTTGGTCTTTAATTAGATATCTTTGTGCGCATGCCAATGAATTTGAAGTCAGTTAGAGTGCACGTTGTAGGGAGTTTTGGCACGTCATTGGCAAAAATTTTGACGTGGTAGTGTACCGGGTAGCCACGTCATTCGTCCCTTCGTTAATTGGTTCACTTGTGGCTGTTGTTCGCATTTTTCTTTTTCTTTTTTTTTTGTGAGTGAGTGAGGTATTTTTTGTGATGTGTTATGAGACCAACATGCACCAATATCGTTGAGAAAGTAGTTCGGACGGCAACATCAAAACAAGGTTTTAGATTAGCTAAGAGCGAAGAACGATCAACCCAAACTAAACGAGCTCTCAGCCATTCATCCTCACCGTTTACCCTAAACCTCCTCAACACGTACTTAACTACTTATTGTCAAACTTTTATATTAACTTAGAAGACCACCTTCTTATAATTCACAATGAGCTATGCCAGTTTAGTAATTGCCTTCATCATCAGTGTTCTGTAGTTGAAAGTACATTCAACGTGTTGAAAGTACCATTAAACTAGATACTGTATAATGTGTTAGGGAGGAGGGAGTGGTCTCGGGTACCCTTACCCGAGCGGTAACACCGCCGCCACCACCTAGGGTACCAAAATCGGATATCAATTTCGGTTTTGGAAGCCGACTGTTTTAATTGATGGAGCGTTTGTTTTTTTGACCGTTGGGGAGCCAAACGGCTAGTACATGGTTTCAATAAAATAAAAAAAAAAATCCCTTTAAAACCAAATAACTTACTCTCTTTATTTTCAAATAAAACACACACTAATCTCTCAAAACAAAAATAATTACCAAAATGTCTTCGATTCTTTCGAATTGAATGCATTATTCCGTCTTCGTCCGAGCGAGATATCCACGGGTAGCTTCGTTGCAATTTATCTTCAAAGCGGCTCGATTATCTTGAAGACACGGCAAACTCTGGCCGAACTAAGCGTAAATCGTCTCGGAAATAGGTCTTCAAACGTTAGAGAATGATTGGTTCGTTGAAACACCAAAGTACAACGAAGAGTACTTTAAAAAAATTCGAATGGAGAAAAGCGTGTTTTTGCAAATAGTGGGCGACATTGAGCGAGATACCATATTTTCAAGAAGGCTACGACGCGAGTTCGAAAAAAGTTTCACGTGAAACAAAAATCACTTGGTAGTTAAGCAACTCATGACCGCAATCCCGATGAGTATGATGAATATTTATGCATGGGCGCAAGAGCGTCACGTGAAAGTCTTGATTATTTTGTGAGGCCATCATTGGGTTGTGCGGTCGAGTACCTACTTGAGAAGCCGAGCTGCGACACTTGCTCGCATTTTCCAAGCCCATGGTGACATCACCTCACAGGATCTTGGTAGCATCGGTATCTGCGTCGAATGGAAAAATTGTCTAGACATTTGAGAGGGCAATATCGAGAGGTGACTATGGTGTTCCCATTATTATGCTTGAAGTCACCGCGTCGCAAGATATGGTTGGCATGCTTTTTGGTCCACGGGGTGAACAACGATATCAGCGTGTTAAATCGATCGACTTGTATCTTACGGATCGAAATGGAGCAGCGATGAGCAGTTCATTCACGTGAATGGGCGACTTTTACAAGCAGCGACTACTATTTGGCGGATGGAATCTATCTAAGTGGTCGCGTTTGTTAAAGCATCGTGTCAACCGACCCGAAGGAAAAGAGATTTCTGAAGTTACAAGAGGCGAGAAAGGATGTCGGCGAGCTTTTGGTGCTCTCGAAGGAAAATGGAAAATTCTCGATCGACCTCTCGAGCTATGACCAGCGGTGCCAATCGGGTTAAATGCGTGTGTTATTTTGCACTGATATGGTTATAAAGCGAGGGAGGCGATCTCCGGTTCATATAATGGATGGCCGGTCCGTGCGTGTTCGACGACGGTGTGGTAGCGGAGTTACTGAGCGAAGTTCTCCATGGCCGTCTTGATATGATCTCGCGGAGCGCGTGGCACGTCAATCTGCGCGTCGATGATTAGTGTGTTTTTATTTTAATCTAGTTATTTTTAAGTATTATGTTATGTTTATTTTTTAAGTATTATGTAATGTTTTTCTTTTTAATGAAATGGTATGTTTTATTTTAAATATTGCATGTGATTTTATGTATGAAAAAAAAAAATAATAATAAATAAATAAAAAAATTGGGTATTAGGTGACCACTCCCTCCACTTAAGGTAGTGTTAGGGTAAAATTGGGTAGTTTTGAGTTGGAAGGTTTTTATTGGATAGAGTTGATGTGGCACCTAGGGTATTAGGTGACCACTCCCTCCTCCCTAAAAGTCCTACACAGAAAAGCTGTATCCTTATTGTTTCGTCTGTACTTGAGCAAATAATTGCCGGCCATTTCTCTTAAATATTTTTGAGACGTGTCGAAAATACCATTAAAATATGACCTGTCGTAGGACATGCCATTAAATTGAACTTGTATCGACAATAACAAGTCATGAGCAGATTAAAAACGAAATGACGAAAAGACAAAGTACAAATGAAGAAATAAAAAATAAGCTGTCAACTATGTCATGAATAATGCTGTTCAAAAAAAAAAAAAAAAAAAAAAAAAAAAAAAACTATGCAATAAGTAATGTCATTTCGTATTGTAAAATTCTTCTCATAATAGAGCTATCTACTGAGATTTCAAAATTTTTGCACGATTATATCAACTATTATTCATTTAATATTAGCTTCGGCATTATAGCAAAACATAAATGACATTGTAGCTCACAGGGGATGGAGGCCCGTCTGCGTATGATTGGGTCTGTGATTTTTTGAGCCGTAATACGGAAAGTGGAAACACATTTGAATGATGGGTGCATTTATTTGGAAATATCGGTGTTTTTTCAAATTAACCTACGTCAAAAAAATCATGGGGTCAGAGCGCGCACGGAAACCACTAGCTCAAATCCTGAGCTCACCGTAGTAACTCTAGACGGTTTGCAAATACAAACATACACATAAGTACACTAAATCATATTGTACCTTCAATTTTGTCAAAAGACGCTTGCTTCTATACGTTAAAACAGATAATTCTACAAACTAGAATATCTAGTAGCCAGTACCACATATGATCGGGTGCACAAATTTTTTGATGCTTCTTGATTTCTATAAAATGCATACATAATACAGATAATTCTACAAACTAGAAGATCTAGTAGGCATTGTTTCTGCATGTACAGGCCTCAATATGGATAGATGTTATATATAACAAGAGACTCGTGGTATATAATTACCTTCTGTTTCGATCAATGAATGAACAAAAACTATCTGCTTACCGAGAAATGGAAAGGATGGACAAGTTGGTTTGTCCTGAAACGTACTTTAATGAAGGGTTCTGTATTGAAGGTAACTTGTCAAATGAAATGAAGGGTGAACGTTAGCAGTTAAACAATCTTCAGGGGAAGCTATGCACCCTTCAAGAATGAAAGGAAACTACACAAAAGGATTAAAAATGGAAAAGTGTAACCTTGTATAAAATAGATTAGTTAGAATCTTATTTTCTCTGTATTGAAGGTAACTCGTTTTATCACCAATTAGGTGAATGCAAGTTCGAATTTCCACAAACTTATGAATTAGTTTATCGATATACCTTTTATAGTTTTGCTTTTTGTATGATTGTCTAAAGCCCAACTATGTCTACAATTGTCCTATTATAATGAAGGGCCCCTATAGTGAAAGTAGTCTATTCAAGATATTTGATCAATGTTGCATTATAATGAGAAAGGGTACATTAACATTCCTATATGTTACAGAAAAACTTTAACCGAGATATGATGAAAATGCTAACCTCATACGAGCATCAATCAATCAATGTGAAGATTGTAGTTATCAGTTCCCACATCAATCATTTGTGAAAACATAATTGGCATCAAGTCTTATTGGTTACCAACTTGTCATCGGAACTGAAGAGATGATGCTCTAAAATTGTTTCAATGAAACAAAACATCAGTTAGAAGACTAAATTATCATATGTTTTGATCATGTGATAGATCCTAATTCATATCATTGGCTTGAGCCATGCCGGCATCTGTTAGCTATGCAGCATCATATATTAGAGACCGTCTGCAACCTGTGCTGCAACCAGGATCACTTAAAGATTTATTAAAGCTCAATGTTAAAATGTCTATTAACATCTATGAAATTCAATTTGACCTGCCCGCCAACCTTTTCCTGTAACATTCTGACGAAAACGAAAAGAAGCATACAGAGAAGTAAAATATGTGAGATGCACATACAGAAAATACAAAAAAGAGCATGTTAGTGATGGTTTGAAAAACTACACAAAACAGTTCTTAGTTTACACGCACTTCACCTTTGAATGCTATATTATCTACGGACTAAAACTTTGGTTAGCAAAACTAACTAATCTGATTCCATTGGACAAGGCTAGTGAGAAGTAGAAGCAACTGTATGTACTTATATGGTGACACTGTGTTTCCAGGATTTTCGTTTCTGCACGATGTCTTTTTGTCGCCACCAAGAGGAAGTTGAACAATTAAGAATCACTCACAATGACATAAATGATACTTATACATTGACATGGTGAATATATAGGCTACGAGTTACATTTAGATAGCCTTTAGATGATTAGATCTGTGCTAACCAGAGTTCATGACACATAGTCTAATGATTGTCAATGCCATATTCTTCCCAAAAGAGTAACCTTTTCCAAATAAAAACCAACCAAAACTAAGAACGTGTTATTATCTTCCCTTCCCTTCTCATGAATACCCAAAAAACACATACGCTTAGCTTGTAGTTTGACCATTTTTTTTAAACTTTTACCTTGCTTCTGCACTAAAAGAACATAAACAACAGAGACAGACACTCTCTTTTAGATAATCATAATTTAACCAACAGAACTAGAATAAGGATTGTTCTAACCACACAGTTCCTTGAGTGATTTATGTATAATAACGAAAGCCTAGATCAGGGTATAATGGCATACGTTTATAGGATAGAGTTGTAACCTTATGCTTTTGATGTTGATAACATAAAATAAGGAATTGTAATTAGCGCCACATAACTTTCTCTGAAGTCGGCGATGGAATATATGTTCAGGATTGTTTAGGATATACTAAACTGTGTCTGCTCAAAGACAAACAGTATTAAGGGCGTTTTGGATTGCTTATCCAAAATGCTTACATGTTATTTGTAATTGAGATAACTTTATTTTGAATAAGTGACTTGCATATTCTTACTGGAAAGAGCTTCCTTAAAAAAAGTAGTAAGTGAATAAACAGTTATAAGGGAGTTTGGGAATGCTTATATGTCATTATTAACGGTGCTTCCGATTGCTTATCCAAGATGCTTATATGCTCTTTGTGATTGAAATAAGCTGTTTTGAATAAGCGACTCGTAACTGCTTACTCAAAAGAGCTTATTTGACAGCATGATGAGTAAATAAAAAGTTTCAAGGGTGTTTGTGATTGCTTATTATGTGAAAGGAGCTTAATTTTAAGTGCCTATTTAGGGGGTGTATGGGATTACTAACTTTAAACCGCTATCTGTATAAAAAATAAGGAAATACCAACATTCATATAGCATAAGCATGTAACAGGTTTGATCTAAGCGCTTAAGCTTATCTGCTATAAGTAAGAAGGCGATAAACACTCAAGTAAGCAATCCCAAACACCTCCTACGTGGCGTAATCACCCTTAAATCTTATACAAGGAAACAAATCGAACAATGAAAACACTAAAAAATTGTGTTATAATAGCTCCAGGTACAGTCAAATCAAAATTTTAAATGTACAATTTAAATCAAATCATAACCTGTGTCTGCAAGCTATGAAAACAAGATCAGTAGAACATTTGATAAGGTTTGAATGTTTAAAATGTGTTTTAACATCTGTAGACTTCATTTTGACCTTCCAGTCAACTTCTTCCGGTAACAATGTAACATCCTATGAAAAATAAGTAGAACATACGCAAAAAGCAGAAACATTGCAGAGACAGATTGTCATTTATATGTGCAGCAATAGATTGATTATATGCAGGCTATCTGAATCTAACTTGGGCGAACAATGACACCATGATTAACCTTTAAACATCTGCTAGTTATCGTTAATCACATTGGCATATATTGTTTAATTATTGTCAATTGTCATTTACTTTCTAACAGAACTGAAGTTATCAAATAAGAAACCAACCAAAACTAAGAAAAGCGTGTTACTAGCTTCTGTTCCAGTTCTTCAGAGCCCAAAAACACATACGCTTAACTTATGTTTGTGAATTCGTGTGTGTTATACACTTATACTTTTATCTCTTTTCTTTAATCTTGCTAAAAACATAACACCTCACTAATTTTACTTTAAACCGAATAACCAACAATGATAAAATAAGGTTGCTCTAAATAAACAGTTTCATGAGTGGTTTCTTTGAAATAATAAATCGTTAAATCACGGTAATAATGGCATACGGTTACAAGATAGTGTTGTAATCCAACACGTTTGATGTTTCATAATAAAAAACAAGGAATTGTTATTGGTGCCAAAGAACTTGCACTGTAATCGGTGGTGGAATCAATTTTCAGGGGTGTTTGGGATGGCATAAAAAACTGTTTATCTACAGATAGAAAAACAATTACAGCTGCTTATCAGCTGTACAAACAAGAGAGGAGAAAACACTTAAATAAGCAATCCTAAACACCCCTAATTAAAGGCAAATGACTATCAATACTATATAGTTCCTAAAGCGAATGACTATCAATACTATATAGTTCCTAAAAAGCAAAGTTTCACAAACCATAAACTAAGATAAACTAGAAGGCGTTAGATGCGGTGCTAGATAATGTTCCATTTCTTCAATACACAAAAACACATACATGCATAAGTTATGTTTGTCCATTCATGTGTTTAATACTTTCATCTATCTTCTTTTATGGCTTTATCATGCCCTGCATCAACATCACCTCACATATTCTCTGCTAGACAATACAAAACAAAGTTAGAATTGGGATACACAGCTTCATGAGTAGTTTCGTGAAAATAATAAAGGCCTAAGATCACAGTAAAAGTGGCATATGGTTACATGATAGACTAGTAATCTTAAGCCGTTGATGTTGATAAATAAAACAAAGAATTGTAATTAGTGCCACAGACCTTCCACTGAAATCTGTGTGGAATATATGATCAGGGTGTTTGGGATTGTATTAAGACTCTTTATCTGCAAACAGACAAACAGTTTTAAAGGTGTTTCGATCGCTTATCCAAAAGTTCAAATGTTATTTGTGATTGAAATCGCTTTTTGAACAAGCCACTTGTAACTGAATACCCGAAAGAGCTAATTTCTAAAAGTAATAAGTGAATAAACAGTTTTAGGGCTGTTTGGGATTGCTTATATCAAAGTGTTTATCTGCTTTATAAATACGCAGATACCATCCTGCTAATTTGAAGTGCCTATTTAGGGGGCATTTCGGATAACTAATTTCCATCCACTTATCTGCCAATAAAACAAGGAGATACCAACATTATTATAACATAAGCATATAATAGATGTTATCGAAAAACTTAAAAAAAATAATTATCGTCTTTAGAAACAAGGGACTAAGGGAGGTAAACACTTAAACAAGCAACTCCAAACACCCCCTAATGAAAAGGCCAATGAATAAAATGCATAAATGACTAACATATGTTTGCCCATTCATGTGTTTTATACTTTTACTATCTTCTTTTACGGCATTATGGTACTTTGCAGTAAAAAACCAACGTCACCTCACATATTTTCTTTTAGACAGAAGTCGGAACAACCAACTGCACTAGTATAAGGATCATTTAAGCTTCAAGAGCTGTTTTCATTAAAATATTAAAGGCATAAAATCAGAAAAACAATTGCATACTGTTACAGGATAGAGTTGCAATCCCACACCTTTAATGTTGATTATGAAACTAGTAATTGTAACTAGCGCTAAAGAACTTCCACTGAAATTGGTAATAAAATATTATTCAGGGGTGTCTGGGATTGCATATTAAAACTAGTTATTTGCGAATAGACAAACAGTATTATGGGTTTTTCAGATTGCTTATCCAAAATGCTTACTTGTTCTTTGTGATTGAAATAAGCTGTTTTGAATAAAAAATTTACAACTGCTTGCTCGGAAGAGCTTATTCAAAATGTAATAAGTGAATAAACAGTTTTAGGGGCGCCTGGGAATGCTTATATCACAGTATTAAGGGTGCCTCCCATTGCTTATTTAAGATGCTTATTTGTTCTCTGTGATTAATATAAGCTGTTCTGCGTAAGCAGCTTGTAACTGCTTACTGAAAAGACCTTAATATCAAAGTGCTCAACCTGCTATAAAAATATGCAGATACCAACTTGCTTAATTTCAAGTACCTATTTAGGTGGTATTTGGGATTACTAGTTTCAAACCACTTATCTGCTTATATAAAAGTATCTTTTTACTCCAGCATAAACATATAACTATATAAGTAGTTCATTCAAACACTTCAAATTCCTTATCTGATTAAAAAAAAACACGCCGAAAACTCTCAAACAAGCAATTGCAAACAACCCCGAATAAGCAATCCTAATCACCCGTAAAATTAACAAACCAAGAAACACAAATTCAACAATGAGAAATCTATAAATTTCACTATAATCTATATCTATACTACTTTATAATGCATTTAGGCCTTCTAAAATTAGAAGGCTTAAAAATTCAGACTTTTTTACTTGCTTATTATGGAAAGAGTTTTTCTAACAAAAATTAAGATAAGGAGCTCAATCATGAGATGACATGTGTCAACTTACAAACTCAAACCTAACTTATAAACTCCGGCCTACTTCTGTGGCTAAAATTAAGATAAATAAGCTCCGATTATAAAATGGCGTGTATCGTTTCATTAAAATTCATCTTTATTTTAAATTAAAATATCTTTTATCTATTTATTTTTTATAATCTAATTTCACCATATTTTCTAAAATTTTATGCTCTTTAATTCAACATCCATTTATATATATTTTTATGAGTTTTAGTTTTATATTTTAATGGGTTTATTTTATTTTAATTCAAATTTTACAACTTTAACCTTTATTTCATTTATTTCAATCAATATAATCTTGATTCGTCAAAATCATATACTTTTGGGGTAGTGTTTGGCGTAAAAGATTGCGAGGTATTTATATGCGGGAATAATGATGTCGCGCTACGGAAAGTTCTGGGTAACAAAAACTACAATGCACATATCATTTGAAGTGTTGTGAAACGAATTCACTAAGCGGGTAGCAAACACATATAAACTATCTTATCATGGCCTTGCGTGTCACAACTATCTTTCAAGTACATTCTAAACAAAACTTCATACATCATTGAAATCTTTATATACCATTTAACTGAAAAACTCAAAACCATCCACCCAACCTCCGAAAGGAGGATCTACCGGTTTAAATCTGTTTAACGGTGGGGTCCCAAACCCGGTGTATTAGTCGGTAAAATGAACCCTAAACTACAAAAAACATATAATCCTCCTCACTTACAAAATCCTTAAATCCTCATCCAATCTACTAAACCCACCAAGCAAAAACCCATGATTATCAATCATAACAGAATCAACAACCTCAGTATCCCTAGCTAGTAACTCAAACTCGTGTTTCTTTTTGAAATAAGCACTTAATGCAGCTTCACATGAACCAAATTTACCCAAGAATTCGCGCGAATTAGTAATCGGGTTCCGAATACGAGCAACCCATCTCCCATTTTTCCTCCAAACACCTTTGTAACGTTTTCTTATGGAATTTGATTGGTTTTTCGATACGATTGTTTCGGTTTCTTCGGGTTGGTTTGGGTCGTTGTTGTAGCCGTATATGACCGTTATTGTTTCTTCCTCCATTGATGTATTTGTTGTGCTCTTTAAATTTGAAAATCTGTTAGTATCTTGTCTAGAATCCCAAGTTTCTAAATTAAGGTCTTGCTAAACATTCAGATATTTTTATTACACTATTTAAGTAGCTAAATGATTTTTTTTTTTTTTTTTTACTTAACATGTCTTGGTGGGCGTGTTAGAAAATCCTTTTTATACCTAATCTATATTTTTATATCTATATCTATCTTATCTTGGAAGCGCGAGTATCGTGGATCAATAACATTATTAATTGTGATGCCACCCTCGACGTCATCATCTGGCTTCCGATAACATCTACGTCACTCAAACACCTCTCCATCATAACACATCACTAACGTGTTATTGGGTCACAAAATCCTCACTAAAAATATCCAAACTCATTTCGCGTCTGATAAAAAGAATTAAAAAATAACAAAGGTACACAATTTTCTCTTTGGCGTGAGCCAATCTAATAGCTCATTTCTTTGGCATGAATTTGGCTCAACTGCGTGGTATGGTTTGGCGTGTTATTGGTTCGAAAAAATTGCATTTGGCATGTTATAAAACAACCATACCCTTTGCTCTTATATATAGCATTTAAGTTATGGTAAAAAATTAACATAAAAAAGATGCAATCATAACGGACGATATATTCTTACCAATTTAAAAATAATCTTTATTTTCAAATTGAAATATATATTTTTATCTATTTAATTTTTTATGATCTAATTTCATTATATTTTTTAAATTGTTTTTTTAATTTAATATTCATTTTGATATACTTTCATAATTTTTAGTTTTTTTGCATTTTAGTCGGTTTATTTTATTTTGATTTAAATTTTTTACAACTTTAACTTTAATTTGAATCGATACAAACTTGATTCGTCAAAAATATATTTATGGAGAGTATTTGTGATTAAGTGAGTGAGGTCTTTGTACATGTTTAAAGAGAGTGAAGGTCTTAATTTGAATTGATACAAACTAGTGTTCTGGCGAGCCGGTGGCAGCGTCTTGGATCTTGTCCCAAAAGTGGTGATTCGTCGAATGTTTTGTTAAACTCATTGTTCTTCAAACTCGTTTTGCAAATTCTCGAGATACCCAAACACACATAGCAAGTAAAACCATAAAACAATTTTTTAAACGGATTCATGCAATGGACTTGGATACATTCAATCTCAAGTCGACCATAGACCTACTTTACCTACTCCAAATATAAGATCTTCAACCTCATATAATCAAATACATTCTTTTCAAAACAATCAATCTTCATCGAAGAAACTCTTATAACAATCAAAAGTCTTCACATCATCAACATAAATCTTACCAAAAGAGACAACTTCTACCTAAACCAAAAATTTTTAGACCACAAACACCTCAAAACTTTGAACCAATATTTAAAAACCAAAGTAATGTTTAAAATAATCACTTGTCTACTTTTTTAAAGTATGGTCTTTACAAACTATGTGTCTTGCTTCAAGACCCAATGATGTTTAACTTGAGCACTTAAATGCTAACCCCGTTGGACCCAAGAAACAATGGGTACCAACGTATTGAATTACATCTTTGGTTGTAGGTTTGCCTTAAATGTGATCTATGGCCGAAAGATTGGATTGTGGATAGTTGATGTACAGAACACGTGATCGGGAATAGGAGATCAATGATGCACGTACGGAGCGCGTTCGGGGTCAAAGGAACTTCCTTTTCGTCGAGCAAGTTTTTCAACCACCTAGGCACTGAACCTAATCTTTGTAGTGTAGTATTGGGTAAGCCTCGGGGATTGATATCGTTCTCTAGGGGACTAGGAATCCTAGTAAGAAATATATGACGAGAAGGTGGGGTTGAGGATGATTCTTTTTTTTATCTTTTTATTGGTTTTTTAGAAAGCTAAGGTAAAATCTCGGGGCAATTGGTTTGGGGGATGGTACTTCTACCGATTACTCTACTTATCTAATTATCTAGTTTATCTAATTACTACGCGTAGCTATGTCTATTTTGATGTGTGCTCGTATGATGATAAAAAATGTGTTTACCTAGATACTATTACTCCCTAGTTATCTTTTATTGGTAGGTTGAATTGTCACACCTTATCTTAGCGCGTTGTATTCCTAAGGTCGTAGGGTGTCGTAGTCCCTAGTTCTTTGAGGTTATCTCTAGATTTATGACATACTGAAATCGGCAAGCCTAAATTATTTCATTCATAAGCCACACATTTATAAAGCATACTCGAGCATTAAATACAACGAATGATGCCTAGTTGCACTCTAAGCCATTTACAATTAAGATAAAAACGACCTAACAATAATAAATAACTAGGTTTCATAGATCTAAACAAACACACAAGAAATTTAGCTAGACATGGTAAACAAGCAACATACACATAATCAATCGAATAAGGGATAGACATAATGTTACTTTGGATTAAAGACTTATCTCGATGTGTAAAATAGGGTATGGGACCCTAAGATCTTGTCAAATTCGGACTACAAACGATTTAGGGTTTTTCTCCAAAGTCTACCTCTAAATGCGAGAAAAATCGAATTCTATATATATAGATTTACAAATCGACGCGCACCTTTTGCATGGGGCGCCGTCATCTCGCCGTCATTAGGGTTTCGTCAGGCTAAGTCATCGATGAGGCGGCGTCGCTTAGAGTTGTGGCCGTCGGTCTTTAGTTGGGACGTCGTCTTGATTCTAGATCCGGGTCGTCTAAGTTGAAAATGTGAGATGCCCTCCTTATTTAAAGCGTTACGAGTCGGGATATAAGACCGAATTTTCATGAGTCGTCGGCGTGCATGTTTTGATCAAGTCATCATAGAGGGATGGCGTCGCCTTTGTTTGGGGCGCCGTCGAATCTGTTGATCGGCTTTGGTGGCTTCGATCTTGACTTTGCCATTTTCTTCATGTATTTGCTCATTTTCTTCCAAATATGCTTCATTCCAACATTTTGCTTCCAAGAGACCTAAAAAGTGAAAAGAAAGCGAAATTAAGCGATGTGGATATAAAATGATCGATTTAGGGCTTAAATGACCCCCTAAAAGCGTACGTTTTAAATCCTTATCAAATATCCCTACAATTGGTATTTGCTTGTCCTCAAGCAAATGTGCTTTAACCCGATCAATTTATAAGTTAGGGGCATGAAGCATTGTTTTAAAATAGTTCATAACAAGTAAAAGCATCACAATAGTCATAACAAGCATGAAAATTATACACTAGCACCTCAAAAGGGGTGTTTGGATTCTCTCATCTCGAGTTTATATGAAATATAATAAATGAAAATGGAAGATAAACACTCATTACCTGGCATAGTACATAGATTACCATAAGCTTGAGACTAGATCAAACCTCCACCGCTTTGGCGTAAGCACCTAGGAACAACTATCTAAGAGGTCTTTGCAAGGGTTGTAACGTTAGGCTTACGGTAGGGAAACAAAGGGTTTTGTTGGATATGGGATATTTAGTGGTGGCAAGTTAAAAATCTTATGTTACAAGCATGAAAAGCGTCCCGTTGCTAAGCCAAGACTCGACTTAATAACTCTAGATAACTTGAAACAAAACAAACATAAATTTAAAGACATAAACATAAAGATAGATGTCGGATGGTAGCAGTTTGTTTTTTCTTCATTTTTTTCCTATTTTTAACACTCTTTTTCGATTTTTTCATACATTTTACTCTACCATCCTCTATGATAACATCAAAATATAAGAGATTTATAGGAGCATCCCTACACTTGATTTTTATGTCTCTAACACTAATTGACCCGATTTGAAAAGATCAAAACACTTGGGTATTTAATTACGTAGACAAAGGAATTTGAATTTATCGTTCTTTCGTTACTCCACAAAATATTATTTTACTCATGAGTCTCAATCGTCCCAAAGCGTGTACAAAAGATATGACTCGACTTAGCAACCATGCAAGTAACTAGATATTTGAACTAAAGTTTAGTAATGATAACAATAATGCACTAAAGGTGAGTGCATACAAGGTAAGCTAAAGCGATTTGGGTGTACATTTGGGGTGGATTGTAAACAATGTTTTCAACGATATTCGGAAACCGAAACATCACGAAAACCGCGAAAAGGATAGGCTCGAGGGGTTAACTAGAGGTATCGTGTACTAAGGATGAGTACATCGCAAGGGTGTGGGTAGTTACTCGACCGATGTGAAGAATTAATTATAATACGGGGTTTCAAACAAAGGTTATCCTAATGTCTCTTTTCATTTAGTTATTCCTAACTACACAAGTGTAGTCTCACTAGCGATCTCGGAATGCATCACAAAACAAGTTCTAGAATCTATTATACTATGGGTACACTCTCTAAGCATTAAAGATGAATGCTTTTATTGCTAAAGATCTAGGGGCGAACCTCGCATTTTGGGGTGGAATTTGAGTGGTAAGCGGTTTTGTGCTAGTCATATAACTCCTATCCATGAGGCGCTTTATTAAGACTAAATTTTAGCTCGTACATGTCATAAAAAATTAAATTTGGTGCTAAAATTGCCCTAACAAATATTTCTCATAGTTTATTACACAAATTACCAGGACAAGACAAATAATCAAGTGAGTGAATAGTTTCTAAGTTCCGTTTTATTCTCCTCTACACTTAAAGCGAACATTGTCCCCAATGTTCCCCAAAATATCAAAGTTATGATAAAGGAAGGTAAGTAAGGAAAAGAAACTAGTACTCCCACGATTAGCTCGGTGAGATCCGTGTGAAGTTGCGGTTAAATTCTTTTTCAAAAGAATGCATAAGTGATAAGCTCCATCCAATTTTGTGTTTCTTCTTCTTGCTAAATATAACTCGCACACTTAAGAAAACAAGCGAAATCTTGGCGTAAATCGGCGGTAAAACTATATATGACACGACTACAGAAAGCAAGTAAGATATAATGCTTATGGAATGGATGTTTGCGGTTTTCTAGAAAATTAAGACACTGTGAATTTCAAAATTTATAAGTAACCGAGAAAGCGAAAAAATGATAAAGCATTTCGCTTAACTGGCGTCGTCGGGTTGTCTGACAAAAGCCGGTGCATTGCATTTTTACGGAAAAATTACATCTTTAAAACACGAAAATATTTTTGCAAAACATCCATGATGACTCGATACAAGCATTTGACTCTAAGAAACACATATATATCAATTTCACTAATTGTAATTCTCATGTTCATGTTCTTTTAAAAACGTATGTGATCTTCCCTACACTTATCTTTTTGTAAAATACCTTTATATGTAATTAAAACGAAGTTAAAGACAAAATAAAGCATTTTCACAAAGTCAAACATGAGAGTAAACAACAATGAAAAGATATAAGACACACAAACAAGCAAACAATAATCATAGGTTGCCTCCCATGAAGTGCTTTTCTTTATTTATGAGTCTTGTATCTAAACTCGAAGTCGTGCTCCTACCTTGTCTCATGCACGCTCACGTGCCCATACCTAAGCCACTCTAGTGTTTTCTCATCTTTTTGTAATCATCTCCTAATTCTAGGCATTTTTATAGTACCTTTCATTCTTTTCATAAGTATGTTTAAGTCCCGTTGTTTGTCCCTTTCGGTGAAATGCGGGATGGGAGCCATCGATTACATGCCTCTATATCTTGTGTTTAAACCTAAGGTGCGTACGGGGCATTCGATAGACAAAATCCTCAAATTCACTAGAGAATGTGACTAAACCATCAACCATCCGTTCATTCAACTTAGTCATTCTCTTAAAGGATGTTCCAAATATCACTTGAGTGAGACTTCCATCAATGGATTCTCCTAAATTTTCTAAGACCATGAATTCAACCAAATAGGCAAAACTTCCAACAAACACATGCAAGTGAGTGACCGCATCAACAACATTGTCCCCTTGATAGGCTAACTCATTCAACTTAATTTTATTATATAAGTTCTTTGAGATTACGTTTAAAGGTAAGAATGAATGCAAGTAATCATCAAAATTTTTGTTAATACAAATAAGCCGTAAAAGCGTTTATTTATATTTTACGATCTTAATGTTTTGTTGATAACAAAAGTAAAATCATATTGTGAAACAAATAAAATACGTAAATGGTTTGAACTAATAGTTTTCTAACATTTTCACATAAAACACTAAAACAAGTATAAGTGATTTTATGATCTAGATATATATGTACAACAACTAGTGTTTACATATTGGCTTAACAAGTATAAGTGATTTTATGATTTAGATATATATGTACAACAACTAGTGTTTACATATTGAGTTAACACATACTTAAGCTAAGTATACTAAAATGGGTAAAAACAAGTATATACTAAAATGGGTAAAACAAGTATATACTAAATAGATAAAAACTAGCAAATGGTTTTGACCCATAACCCGTGGTTTATATATACCACTTACACAAGTTCAATGTATCCTTAAGGTACATTGTATCTAGAAAAAAAAACCATGGATCAACCCATAACCCATGACCCATGACCCATAACCAAAAATACCCATGGGTAAAGAGGCGTTCCACGGATCCCTAGCTTTGTGCTAGCCGGATCCCAAGTGTAAAGGATTCGTGGGATCCGGGAGCGATGGGATTTTTCCTCTATAAATAGTGAGCCATTTCTTCATTATTTCTCACCCTTTCAATCCTCTTTCTAACACACTTTCTCCACAGGTTAGATCTCACTAACCTTAGATCCAAGAGATCTATGTTTGTAGTTTGTTTTGTGTGATCTTTTAGGTTCCTCTTAAAGGCAAGATCACCACCTTTGAAGTCAAGCAAGCTCAAGTCCATGAGTTGCCATGCTTCCTCATCATCAAGGCTCTTGAAGTCTTCTTGTTGATGATTCCTTTCTTTGTTCAAAGAAGTGTAGTGTTGAAGACATTAGTGAAAGATGTCTCAAGTGTCAAGGCGAAGATATTAGTGAAGGGTATCTATCGTCTATAGGATAAGCACTTGTGGTAGGTGCTTAGAAGTCAAGACAAAGAAGCATTAGTGAAAGGTGCTTAGAAGTCAAGACAAGGAAGCACTAGTGAAGGTGCTTAGAAGTGAAGACACAAGACATTAGTGAAAGGTGTCTTGTAGATCTAGTCAAAGGCATTAGTGAAGGTGCCTTAGATGTACAATCGATATGGTGTGTTTCGATGTACAAGATAGACTAGTATAGGATCCAAGGATATTGATATCCTTGATGATGTTATAAAGAGTAGATCTCCTTTGGGATTAGTCGTTGGTGTAGTGTGGTAGTAGTTCCTCCATTGCAATGGAACTAGGTGCTTAGCCTAGTACCTAATAAAGAGTAGGCGGCGTTTTGAAGGTGTTGTTCACCTAAGGTGTGAAAGAACTAGGTACTTAGCCTAGTACCTCATAAAGGGTAGGCGGCGTTGTGTAGGGTGGTTCACCTGGGTGAAAGAACCCGGTGGTTAGCCTAGTCCGGAAAAAGAGTAGGCGGCGTTGTGAAGGCTTCTCCGCCATAAGGAGCTTGGTGTAGTGATTCTGAACTCTCGAGTAGGTGACTCGGGGGTGGAGTAGGGCAAGGAAGGTGACCTTGTGGTGAACCACTATAAATACTTGCGTTGTGGTTTTGTGCTTCTTACTCTTTTCTTCGGTACATATCTTTATATGCTTGTTTATCAACATCAACACACACAACCAAATAGATTGACATAAGTCGATCTAAACAAATTAAAAGGAAGTTTTAATTGGTAAAACTATTCAACCCCCTCTAGTTTTCCACAAATTTCAAATCCTATTTTACAAGGAATTGCATGTTGAAGGGGCCATCAATCTCAATTCTACACATAGGGTCAAAACATTGGGAGGGTCTTCTTATCTCAAGCCTAACTTCATTGATGACCTCCCGTTGTCGATTGCCTCTCCGCCATCAAATTCCTCATCGAATCCGAATCGTAAAAGGACTATTAGGTTGCCAATTTATTTCATTATGCCTAGGTGATTTCCAAAGTGGTGAAGGGTGAAAGGTTTTGTGGGATTGCATTTTCCATTGAGGGATTAGGGGCGGGTAGTGCAAAGTTTCTCCAGTGAAGATCTGAATCATGGTGGTGATGAGATTCTGAACAAAGACACGAAGAAGAGGATAGACTACAAGGAAGCTAATGAAAATGAGAAAAAATCTTACTTGATAGAAATCAAGCAAGGGAACCTAAATGAGATAAAGATCTAACTAGCTATTCTATTCCCCGGCAGCGGCGCCAAAAAATTGATGCGCGTACGGAGCGCGTTCGGGGTCAAAGGAACTTTCTTTTCGTCGAGCAAGTTTCTCAACTACCTAGGCAGTGAACCTAATCGTTGTAGTGTAGTATTGGGTAAGCCTCGGGGATTGATATCATTCTTTAGGGAAAGAGGAATGCTAGTAAGAAATGTATGACGAGAAGGTGGGGGTTGAGGATGATTCTTTTTTTATCTTTTTATTGGTTTTTTAGAAAGCTAAGGTAAAATCTCGGGGCAATTGGTTTTAGGGAAGTACTTCTGCCGATTACTCTACTTATCTAATTATCTAGTTTATCTAATTACTACGGGTAGCTATGTCTATTTTGATGTGTGCTCGTATGATGATAAAAAATGTGTTTACCTAGATACTATTACTCCCTAGTTATGTTTTATTGGTCAGTTGAATTGTCACACCTTATCTTAACGCGTTGTATTCCTAAGGTCGTAGGGTATGAGTAGTCCCTAGTTCTTTGAGGTTATCTCTCGTTTATGGCATACGAAATTGGCAAGCCTAAGCTACTTCATTCATAAGCCACACATTTATAAAGCATACTCAAGAATTAAATACAACGAATGATGCCTAGTTGCACTCCTAAGCCAATTTACAATTAAGATAAGAAACAACCTAACAATAATAAATAACTAGGTTTCATAGATCTAAACAAACACACAAGAAATTTAGCTAGACATGGTAAACAAGCAAGCATACACACAATCAATCGAATAAGGGATAGACATAATGTTACTTTGGATTAAAAGACTTATCTCAATGTGTAAAATAGGGTATGGGACCCTAAGATACTGTCCAATTCGGACTACAAACGATTTAGGGTTTTTTCTCCAAAATTCTATCTCTCTAAATGCAGAAAAATCGAATTCTATATATAGATTTACAAATGTGTGGCGTCACCTTTTTCATGGGACACCGTAAGCTCACCGTCATTAGGGTTTCTTACGGGCCAAGTCATCGATGGGACGAAGTCACCTTAGAGTTGTGATGTCGTCGGTCTTGATTGGGACGTCGTCTTGATTCTAGATTTGGGTCATTTGGGTTGAAAACTATGAGTGTGACATCCTTATTTAAAGCGTGTCGTCAGTTATAAGATCAGAATTTTCACTGGGCCGTCGCGTGCATGTTTTGATCAAGTCATCATAGAGGGACGGCGTCGCCCTTTGTTTGGGACGCCTTCAGGTACTGTTTTGAGTGGCTTCGCTCTTGACTTTGCCATTTTATTCATGTATTTGCTTCTTTTCGTCCAAATATGCTTCATTCCAGCATTTTTATTCCAAGAGACCTAAAAAGTGAAAAGGAACCAAAATTAAGCTGTAACGGATATAAAAGTGGATGATTTAGGGCTTAAATGACCCCTAAAGTGTCGTTTTAAATTCTTATCAATCATTAACTTCATACAAGGGTATGATGGTGACAAGTCGTATTTAAGAGAAACCTTGGAGGCAAAGTCATCGATCGATGTAATGTCCTTCATGACTTCATAGAAATTACCAATGTTAAGCATGTTAGTGGTTTAGCTTTTAGTTTGATTAGTGTTATGTGATGATGATTGCGTAGTTAAGTTTACTATGGTAGATTACACCACTAGTAAAGATGGTAAGACACTAGCTAAAGGGATTAGGAAAAATAATTTGTATACTTGCAAGTTGGGAGATAACTCAAAACAACACATATGTCTTGCATCCATGGTAGATAACTCAACACTTTGGCATAAAAGATTAGGTCACGCCAATATTAGGTTAGTCTAAAACTTAGCTTCAAAAGAGCTAGTGAAGAATCTACCAAAGTTGAGCTTTGAAAGGCATTTTTGTGATACTTGTAGTTTAGGGAGTCAAGATCATGCAAACAATAAGGCTAAAAATGAAGTGTCAACTAGTAGGGTTTTCGAGTGCTACACTTAGATTTATTTGACCAATCTCCTATTCAAAGCTATGCAGGTAACTTCTACTCTTTGATGATTGTTGATGATCACTCAAATTACACTCGGGTGTTGTTTTCAGAGTCTAAGATTGAAGCTTTAAGGAAATTTGAAATATTAACTGAAAAGTTTGAAAACCTACTTGATTGTTCTATTAATTCAATTGAAACTAATCATTATAGCGAATTTGATAAATTGTAATTTGGAAGCTTTTGTGATCAACATGGAATATTTTATAACTTATCAGACTGTCAATTCATGATCGACGGATTGTTAAAAGGACAAATCGTAAATTATGTAAGATGAGTCGTGCAATGCTGGCGAGCAATCCATTCCACTAAAGTTTTGGTGTCATGCCTTAGATCCGCTTCTTATATCTTTATATATATATATATATATATATATATATATATATATATATATATATATATATATATATATATATATATATATATATATATATATATATATATATATATATATATATATATAGTTAGGATCAAATAAGAAGAATAATAAAATAAGAAGGATAGGAAGTAACCACAACCACTCATTCTAGATGCACCTACAAAAATGGATGCATCTTCATTCAAATTTCCTCTCGTATTAAAATGTGTGGCTAGAATTACTTCTTACCTTCTCATTTTAATTATTCTTCTTATTGATCCCTATATATATATATCTCTATATTATATATAACGGGAGGCGTTACACGTAGATAATGCCACGTGGCGCCACCTCATTGCCCGATAATTCATTATCGAGCCATGTCATCACAAATTAATGCCACCTAAGCAAGCTAAAATCGTATTACATTAAAAAATGAGTTTGGAAAGAATCAACCGGGTTGTTTGCAACAACATCAAGCGCATCCACCGGTGAAACAACACAATATTTATGATACAATATGCAAGTGAAAATTTATAAAGCTCTCAAACCAAATACTTTTCAGTTTTTAGGCCCAATCCGATTATGAAACTCTTGGTATGCCTCTTTCTTTCTAAAAACCCTAATGACCTCTCCAAACATAACAGAATCATCATTAATCCACAATTATTTTTTTCTTCATGGTTCATGAATTATGTTAATGATGAAGTTGAATCTATAATCTCAAATAAGGTATGTTTGAATTTCAATTATACTGATTAATTAAAAAGAATATTAATTGAGTCTGATCTTTTTATTTAGTTTTTCCTAATCATTCAAATCATGATTTATGGTGGTTACTCAGGTATTGTATTATGAAACGATTGGGTTAATTGTCCTTTGTTTGAGATAGTAGCTTGACATATATGATGCACTATTCTAAGCGATTTAGCCTCTCATTGTATCCTTAGCTCTTAACACTTAGATCGTGTGCTTTGTTTTTAGTAATTAGCTCATTTGAATGATTGTTTTGGTATAAAGCATAAAGAAACTTTCACGAATTATATTTTGTTTGGCATATAACGTGTTGTTATAGGCAGTTACAAAAGCTTTATGTCTCCCAATATTTCAATAACTGGTGACGATTCGTTCGACCTTTCTAGGTAAATGTGCTCATGAGTTTTTGTTAGTAGATCATTGTAGGCGGGATATACTTAATGTCTCGATTTTATTAGTCTTTTGTGAGCTAGCGATGTTATAGGTTTGAGTTAAGGGCCGGTGTGCTACCGATTCGCATGGGAATCTTTGACGCAAGCGTTGTATGTCTCAAGGTAGGTTAAGCATTAATTGAATTTAAAGGTACGTAATTCTTGGTTAAAAGAAAAGATTACTATTGATGTTATAAAACTTTTCAAATCGACGAAAACTACTCGATTGCACTTTTGATCGGTTACCCAATGTGACCATTTTGCCATTAGTGACATACTTGTATATGTATATATGTTATCGGGATCGATGGTTATGTGTTATTTTCGAGAACTTTTGACTATTTCGGGACTCTCGTGCGATGGACCAAAGGATTCTCTATTGATGACATCGACACATAGTATCGCATCATTAATGTTACTTCTAATTATAAATTAAGCAAATTTTCTCGAAGGGTATAAGCATAACATATGTTTTCTAATATCTGGGTTGGTCGGGATGAAGTTGCAGAACCGGCACAATCAATGAAAAGAAAAAGGTCGGGATGTTAGTGATGGCATGTGAATTGGTGATCTGTCCAGGAGCTTTACTTGTGACCCATTTGGGATGTATGGTGAAGAAAATTGCTTTTAGCGATGATGGTTCTCGGTACATCACAACATCTTCAAGTTGCCTTTTCCTCGACCTTCAATTTTCAATATTAATATATCTCTAATGATGTAGGATTTTTACAGTGGGCATAACCCAGTCGAAGCCTTTGTTACAAGAATGGACGGATGTGGAAGTCGCATGAAAGTCAAGCGGAACTACTACGGGCTTGTAGAGAGGAGTGGGTATCGGTCTCATTTGCCCGTTGTGGCGGGATCTTGGCGATGGGTCATGATAATTCGATGGCGTTTGGGACATTGATCAAGAAAAGCCCGTGTTTACTAAAGCGACACGTTGTAAATTATCGGTATGTTATAAAATTCTATTTATATATGTGTTTACCCAGGTACATATCTTCAGAAATATTTTTCTTTCAGGATTTTCCCATACTCCGGTTCAGCAAGGAAGGCGTATTTTTGGCATTATTAGCATCTAATATGATGATATCGAAACACTATGATATTTATTTATATGGTCCAAATTCATAAATTGGCCCTCTTCAAATGCCTCAAAATCACATTATTTGAGCTTGTGGTTTATATGATCCCACATTTATATATTGAAGCCAATTTATGGTGCTTCAAAAATTTACAAAAAATCTACGTGTATGTTATTTAAACACTATGATTTATGATTTTCCAGTCATTGACTTTTATATCTGATTTCTTTATATGGTTTTGTATCAATATTTTATATAGAAATGACACGAATTAATGGGGACGGGTTGTATAATGGGTCAAAATAAATATAATCTATTCATTGGTGAGGCTGGCGAGACTTGCTGACCCATAATACTTTAAATCGACAATGTGGGATCAACACTTGGTGCAGGTGGTGATCTCATTTGTACAAAGCTTCATCCATTGCGAGCAGCTTGAGGTGAGGATCCTTTTTCTTGACATTTTTTGGTTATATTCTTCATAAGTAATCTCGAGAATTCTTTAATATATTACGATTTGGTTCGACTTTTTAGAATGACATATATACTAATCATATAAATAGAAAATGCATTAATTGGTCCATAGCTCTTCTTCTAACAAAAGAAGTGATGAAACATAGCTAACATTAGGATTCTTCATCATCATGAAGCTGAAAAACGTCTCAGTTCTCTAATTCACTTCGGAGTTTGAAATTCTTTTGGTCTTATATGCCTATCAACATATGCTTAGGAGGCACATGTTTTCTTTTTACGATGGGACAACCCAGTTAGAGAGTGTTGCATTTTTTTGTTAACGGATTAGTACTTCAAAAATATCGGTGACATTCAAAACAATGGGAACATTGCCAATTTATAATGACACATAATGAATTGAGACATTCTTCTGGGTCAATCTTGCTTGATTTTGGCTCGGGTAGTGTCCACGAAACAATATCTACTAATTAGTAACAGATAGAACAATCCGGCCTCATAGCAGTTCAAAGCGCGGGCTATTTTTTTATTATTTATTTATTTAAACACAAAGAAAACATACTTTATATGATAAAGCGCAGACAAGCGTACACTATCCATTTAGACCCGTACAACATCAAAATGGGTCATTTGAGCTAGAGTGGCGCTATGCCAAACACCCAGTAAATCTTTAAACACAACCTTTTAGGCCATGGAAGTACAAAATAGAAAGTATACAATGAAGGTTCAAGCTCTTAGTAAGGGATGAGTGGACAAGTTAGAGTAAAAAAGCGAAAGTCGTTATGTTCAAGACACTCGCTTCTTATCGGTGTTTGTTTTGGTGTCTGTGCTTTTCGAATCTTTAGTTTTGAAATTAGAGGATAACCATACATTAATGAAAGCCAAGGTACTCTCTTGCATTTGCCTCTTTAAATAACAAGTTAAATTTGTAAATTTGGTATGAGTCACTTGGTCACGTCGGGTTGACCCAAAAGCTGTCGATATCTGGTGGTCATAGGTACTGAGGCGACATTTACATGGTTTCGAGTACATGGACCATGACTTATGAGGCCTTTGATCGACACGGAATGCAATTTAGAATTCCCAATTAAGGTATTATAAATCGTTTGGTGCAAGTAATAACACTATTATCTACAACGGTGGCGGTAGGGATGGGTTAGATATCAAGATAAGACGAGGTTTGGGTCAAAATGAGGCACTTTTGTATGGGTCAAAAGGTCGGGTTGGGTTGGTTGTTAGAAAGCGGTTTTTATAACCATTTAGTGTCTCAATATGATTAGAAATTTATATATTAGTGTCTCATTTAGATATCAAAGATAAAGACGAGTTTGGGTCAAAATGAGGCACGCTTTTATATGGGTCGAAAAGGGTCGGGATGGGTTGGTTGACGAAGCGGTTTTATAACCATTTAGTGTCTCAATATGATTAGAAATTTATATATGCTTTTGGTTGTCTCTGCCTGCCATTTGATTATAAGTAATTTTTACATTTTAGTGTTACATGAGATACTAGATATAAGTATCATTAATCCATCATTTACTTTAACCACTTTAGGTATTTTAGTATAGCATCCACCAAATCCATTAAATTCTTTCATAAATGACATTATTATTTGTTAAAAAAATTGTAGTGTAGCCACAGAGAAGAGTATATTATTCATGACTTTGATGCTTTTAGCGATCTGATTTACAAGTCTTGATTTACTTTGATCTTTCTAATTTTCATGTATAATTTGCGATCTTGCTAGGCTTACATCCTTAAGATTTATCTTTGTCTAAAATCGATGGTTATCTAACCTTTTCTAATGGATACCTTATAAATTATCCAAAGTTCACATAGTTCCATGTATTTTGTATCACCCGTTGCTATTTATCATTCCAAAGTCCTTAATGCTGATTCGGTTTATTTTATATGCCATATAAAGGATCACAAATTTGAATATTGATGTTCAAGAACAAATTAGATATTATGAGATATAAAAACACAAGGTAAAGAGATTCGTTGAAGTAAATAATCATGAGATACATCTTGGTGTATCGGGAAGTGCGGATAGGCTTGAGAAAGAGTATTATGCGACCAAAGTTGAGGAGGGTTAACAAAGCGAGAAGCATGTGCCAAGATCGACCAATGCCGCTAGAGTAAGGCGCCATAAAGGCAATCTGAGACATAGATGCACCACATGACTAACTATGATGGGCTTCCTGTCACGAGTGGTGCAAAACTTCCATCATCTTTCAACCAACCGCTTGAGTTCAAAGTTCCTTTTTGTTGTCTTGGGAAAATGGTTAAGGGTGTTTGCATTAGGTGATTTTCACGGCATATGGGCTCATTTGTACTTGAAAAAGCTCACCGGTCACTTTTTTAGTTCACGAGGCTATTAGGTCAAACTTTTGTACTTGAATAACTACATAAGCAATTTGAGTTGAAATGTAACGTCTTTGCTTGATTGACAACAACCTTATTTCTTAAATAAAAATATGAATATTTGAACTTTCGTATTGCCCTTGACATAAAGTTGAAAAAGACACAAAAACTCAAATACATGAATAGTTTTAGATATATTCTTATATCAAGTGTTCGAGATTGCAATACATGAATAATTTTACATATAAATCGATATTTATATGTTGCTACATAATGTTGCAAAAATTATATATGTTGTATTATTAATCATCCGCATAAACCATACAATTATTTATAATTATTTAAAAAAACAAAACAAAAACAAAACTAAAAATCAACGAAACAAACTGTCTTATAATATTATTTGACAATTTTAAAGAATGTATTTAAGTTAAAAAAAAACAAACAAATAATTATAAGTCATGCCCGCAATGGTGGGCTTAACATAGTATATATATATATATATATATATATATATATATATATATATAGGGAAGGGTTATTTTAGAACTAAATAAAATCGACAGGCATCAACCAATGATTTTTTGAATATTAATTTTGTTATTTAATTCAAAAGGGTATGATGGTAAAATTACTTTTATTTTCTTTTGAATTTCTTTTTAGTAAAACCGTTTTTACTCCTAAATTTCAATTTTTTTTTTTTTTTTTTTTTTTTGTATTAGACATATTTAAAAATACGGTATGTGCACATGTGTTTTGTAAAAATAAGGTTAACTATTAACTACATTATGACAATTTTATTTTCGTTTATGCATAAGTATTTTGTATATGCACATGTATCTTTAAAATATTACATAAATGTATATACAGAAATAAAACTTTACAATAGAAATAAAACTCTATTGATATGATATTCAACTTTAGTACTAACATCATTATGTTTACACTTGTATTGATTTGTTACAAATATAAGAAGCATGCACATGTGCATAATCTAATGTCTTTAACGATTGGTTCATCTTTTTGGCGTGCGCATGTATTCCTCATTGGTTCGAAACACATAAAATCGCACATGTGTACAATGCACATATACATTCTTCGTCTCTATCATTTCGGTGCATTTGTATTCTTTGTCTTGAGCATAAACACGGATATTTGCAACCAATATTAATTCACAACAATAATCTGAAAAAAATTATGGATCGAGATTGTAAAAGTTATAGACACACTTGTTATTGATACTATTTGTAAAACATATGTGCACAAAACTTAAAACATATATGTACACATATACCAACTATAAAAACACTTTCTAAAACACATATGCACCATTCAAGCGATTATATGTATAAAACTTAAAACTCGAGATGCATACATATACCAACTATAAAACACATATGCACCCTTCAATTTTTAAAAGTTTTCACTTTTTTAAAAGCTTCCTTATTAGAAAAGATATCTTAAAAGGATGTGTCAAGTTAAAAGATCAAGTAAGCCCAAACACCCCATAATCAGAATAATGCAGGCACCAAGCTTTTGAACTTGAGCATGTTATTTATAAAAAAAATAACAAAATGAATAAAAATGAGTATTTGTTAATAAAAGAAACACGTTATTCATAAAACAACAATACTTGTGCACATATGTTTTGGGATGTATATATGTTTAGTCTATCATGTTTACTCTTTTATCAAGCACGCTTGGTATTTGTGCGCATGTATCCGAGGATGTTCACAACATCCATCAAACCAAACCTGGAAATAAACTAAATAAAATTTAAGTTGATTAAAGCTTGTGTACATGTGCACGAGTATCTACGTTATCATCAAATATTAGTTATCATCCTTATATCAGAACTGAAAACATATATGCAATTTTAATACAGTTAAACTCCGAAACTGTAAAAACACATATGCACAGAAGGCATAAAATTCACCAGAACCTATGAAAACACATGTTCACTCTCAATATTTTTATCCAAATGAGCCAAAAAATATATATGCACCATTCCTTAAAATACATATGCACACCCCTTGAAACATATACAAACGATTATAACACATATGTACACATACTTTTCAATGATTTTATATTAACTTTTGTTGAACATGCGGAGTAACAAATAAAATAAACATAACAAAAAGAAAAGCAAGCTTTAATAAAAGATATTTTATTAATGTATAAACAAAGCGACAAAGAGATAAACATAAATACACTTTTTGTCTGAGGCCTATGTTGTGTTGTTGGTTTGTATATGAATATGTTATTAGCTCGCTTTGACGAAACAAATAAATAAAAAGCGTCAACAATCGAAAGCAACATAAAAGACTATTTAATGTAATTCAAATAGATCTACAACCTAGGGATGAGCATTTGACCGAATCTCGAAGTCAGCAGTGCAGATTCTTGAAATACGATGCAGTATCAGGACTACGAAATAAGGTGAAAAGAAAATTGGGACCATTAATTGATGCGGGACCGGTACCAATCGAAATTCACGAAAAAAGCGGGAAAACTTGTTTACGGTACCACTAATTTATTTAGGAAAAAATCGGTACCACTAATTCGGTATGAAATCGGTACGGGACCGGTACCGTGCTCATCCCTACCACAACCAATTTCATGAAAGATTGCGAACAACATTTTATTTAAAAATCATATAATTCATCTAAAGTGTCAGATAAAAAACGGGCTTTAAAATATTTTCTATTTAAATTATATCATGATAAAACTCTATTACTATTGTATGAGTTTTCAATACTATAGTAATAACATGAGATCAGTTAAACAAAAACTAAATTACATGTTAAACAGTAGGTTAAATTAAATAACGATTACCATCATCACATACGGAATTCAAGAAAAAAAAATGTTAATAAAGAAAACCCGATGCATACCAAAAAAAATATGAATTTTAACATACCAATGTATAATTAAGAAAATCATGGCTTAGGCATAATTGGATAGCGTCTTCATAATGGATGAACCAAAGGTGGATATAAAGAATTAATGAATATAAATTAGGCATATTGAGAAGAAACCATAGGAGAGAAAAATAGTATGGAGGTGGTGAAGTTTTGAAATAAATCATGGTGGTGGAAGTTATTAGGTTAAAGTAGGAAGAGATATAAATTGTGAGAGAGTAATTAGTGGTGGAAGTTTTCCAAGAGGAGATGTTAAGTGCTTAAATACCTTTCATCATTTCTAGGATTACACATTAAGTTTTATTTAATTACTTTTATGCCATCATTAATTATAGCCATTGATCAAATAATCAGCGGTTTTAGATGGGTTCTCATGATTCATAATTTTTGGTTCGACAATAACCTTACATATATATATATATATATATATATATATATATATATATATATATATATATATATATATATATATATATATATATATATATATATATATATAGGGAAGGATCAAATAAGAAGAATAGTTAAAATGAGAAGGGTAAGAAGTAATTACAGCGCGTTTTAATATGGGAGGAAAATTTGAATGAAGATCGTCCATTTTGTAGGTGCATCTAGAATGAGTGGTTGTGGTTCTTCTATCATTCTTATTTTTATTATTCTTATTTGATCACTTCTATATATATATATATATATATATATATATATATATATATATATCTATATTATATATAACGAGGAGGCATTTGGCATTAATGTCACCTCAATGACACCTCAATCGCCACCTCAATGCCACTAAGCATTATATCACTAAGCACTAATTTTTTAATTTAATTAGATTTTATATAAATTTTTTGTAAATTTGGATTTTTAAGCACTAATTTTTTAATTTAATTAGATTTTATATAAATTTTTTTTTGTAAATTTCGGATTTTAATAATTATTTTTGAAAATTGTTTTTAAAAAGGGCCTTGCAAGATTGAACCTTGGTCATTTGGATAAATAACGTGTGTTTACCCTTAGGCAACAAGTTATTTTGATAATTATATTGCATATTATAATATATAAATGCCTATAATTATATTGGAATCCTATTCTAAATACAATTCTTAGAAATCTATATATCATACATATATAAAAAGAATATTAATTCCGGATTTATTAAAGATATGTACGCCTATTTTCCCTCAAAACCCTAATTGCTTTAATGTCACATTATGCATGGCACATATAACCGATTATGGTTTGAAAATTTATATATAGTTATTTACTTTTTATTGATGTGTAGTTATTACTTATTATGTGATTTGTTCTTTTGAATCTTTCTTCGTGTAAGGTTTTTTTAAACTGGATTGTTATATTGTGTTGATGTTCAAAAAGCTATTTGGTTTTTTAACTCGATTGTTATATGTGTTGACGTTCAAGAAGCTATCCATGCCTTTATTTTTAAATTATTCTCATTGTTGCTTCCTTTTGTATCTGAGACTAGAATCTTTCGATGGACAATCTGAGCTCTATAGTTTTCTCCAAAAGCGAGAATTGTTCTATCGAGAGGATATCCTTTGTACATGTCAAGTTTGTGCTAAAAGATTTGTTTTTTTTCTATTTTGTCTTGGTGTTAGGTTTCCCATTTAGTGATTTATTATAATCAAATATACCTTGGTAAAGGTTGCAAAGAAAGATAAAGCTTTATGTGTATTCTTTGTTTTACTTGCAGTTGAAGTTTCGAGTTGAATAATGATCCTAGACCCGTGTTGGACAATCAACCACCAGTTGGTGGTGGGTTTGACGGAAGGCGTAGTGGTAGCTTATGGCTCAACCATCTGAGGAAGCACGAGTAGCGGTGTTTTGCAAGTTTATTTACATCATCAGCGCATCAGTTTACAATCCTGACCACCTCCATGACCACAACTTCAACCTCGAACAAGCTGGATACAAGACCTAATGCAAACCTTGGTCAACCTACGCAAACACTGCAAATAATATTTAGAGATAAGTGGTTAAGCGCTCGGTGGTTATTGAATATGAGAGAGAAAAAAACTAATTAAGACATGTCCAGAAAATTCTTGAAGCGACTTGTGGATTTGAAGAGAAGTTGGGGACATTATGCGATGCGAACCGAGGGATAAAGGTGTTTTCTTTTTCTTCTTTTATATCGAGCCTTTACAAAGCATCACATTTAGTATAATTGAAGTTGATGTAAGAATACATTAATCAGACACTCAAAGGCCAACAAACATCATAAATTTGTGTTCGGATGTGGTTTTAATCGAAATACCATTCCACGGTTCTTGAGTTTCAAGTTTCAACCATTTGATCACACCACCATGTTCTATTTAAAGGTAACAACGTCTTAAGTAAATTCTTGATAGATCTAATATAACTTATTACATATCGGTTAAGCCTTGATCCATTTTGTGCAAGAGGATTTATGTTGTTGTCTTGCCATTGCCGAAAAGCTGCCTTCGATCTCTAAATTTAAATATCGAGGTTTGTTTCAAAGTGTTAGTATATTTTATGATGCATGAATCTTTATATAATGTGTGGAGTAGTACGCCGCTAATTTTAGACATGTTTATCTCAATTGAATTCATATATGTATTTCCCTTGAAAGTAGTAGCAAGGTTATCTGCTTAATGTTCTTTTTCTTTCTTTAAGCAGGTTGGACACCACACTTTCGGGATCGGTGAAACAAAGAAAGTGCTTTTAAGCATATTTAAATCCTTCTCGAGGTGGCAACATGGAGAATTACTAACTTCGATTACACGATGCATCTCGACACACTTGCGGTCGTGGGTAAAGATTGTGCAAAATAAAATATAAATTTAAATGATCCACGCGATATGATATGGTATGATCAGATGAAATAGTATATATACATGGTCTCTTGTCAATATAATTCTTCATTCCTCAAGTTTCTTTAGGCGATCATATTAGAAATGGCTTACCCGGTTGTTCTAAGGCGACTAATTGCCTCAGTCTCCTGACTAATTAGTGTATAAGCTAATCGAAACCTCACTTAGGGCATGAAAGCTTGGAAGATCGTGATCAATTCCTAAGATCCGTTAAATTTTTAGATATAGAAGAAGTGATCAATTTTATTGAGTTGATTTAGTGTCCTTGTTCTTAAAGGCAGAAAACCTGACATTTCAATGCACATTTGGATCTTGAAAAAGCAAAAATAGAATTATTTGTATTGGCGGTCACCGCGGTAATGTTCATCTTGAGGTTGAGTGTCTATTTGGAAATCTTGGTTGATATAAGTTTACAACTAATTATTTGATGTATTTGAATAATAATTTTAAATAATTAGTCATACTGATCGAAGATTACGGTAATGTGAAGCTAAAACTTTGTTTAGTAGCCTCTTCTTTGCTAATATATTGTCCGATATGCATATATCTTATATCGATCATAATCCAACAAGGTAATGCAAATATATTTTCCCAACATATTTTTGGCTTTCAAAAGCGTGTTAGGAATTAGAAATTCCGGTATTAAAAGTCGGTCACCTCAGTATATGTAATCGTTAAGCTCGTAGTCGTAGTTCTTTTAAGTTAAGTAGTAATTTAGTTAAGTAACACCGTGGAGGACAGACGGGTCTTTACCCCCTTGTATGCACGATCCATTCTTTGACCCATAGTGTGGCGATTTATGTAAGACTATAAATACTCTCTACCTCCCAAGGTAGAGTTGGAACTCATAATAATATCTTTCACTTTCTCTCACTAAGTTCCTAAACCTCTAACTTTCTCTCTCTAGAATTCCATCTTATCGCCACCTTGTGTTATGGTTTGATGTGTATGTGAAAAGTTATATCTTACAATTGGTATCAAGAGCCATGGTTAGATCATATCTTGCACATCTTTGGATTTATAGTGGTTTTAGGTGGTTTTGAGTTTGAAAAAGTTTAGTGGTTTTGCATCATTTGGTTGATTTCTTGTGTTAAAGTTTGAATTTTGTTGGTACTTTTGTGTTTGGAATCATCAAAAGTGTTTAGGTTTTCATTTGGTAGCTTGAATCATCTTGGTTGGGTTGTTTTGGATTGAAAAGTGATATTTATATGGTTTTCAAGCTAGCGAGTTAGTTCACGGATAACCTTTCTTCATAGCGACTTGCTTCATTATTTTGTAGCGACTTACGGTGTTAAAAGCTAGCGAGTTAGAGCTAGCGAGTTAAAGGACAAGTAGTGGAATCTCCACTACGGGTGTGATTGGCTAGCGACTTGGTCGATGTGAGTTGCTCTTTAGCGACTTGTGTTTCTAGCGACTTGTGTGGCAATTCTTGCCAAAATTTGGCTAGCGACTTGGGTATGTGAGTTACTACTTAGCGACTTGCTTTCTATCTAGCGACTTGGGTTTCTAGCGACTTGGGTATGTGAGTTACTACTTAGCGACTTGCTTTCTATCTAGCGACTTGGGTTTCTAGCGACTTGGTACATCTAGCGAATTAGCGGTAGCGACTTAGGGCATTTATTTCTAGCGACTTAGAGCTTTATCATCTAGCGACTTGAGTGATTGTTTACGGTTTTCTCTTGATTTAGTAAAATCCGTGAAAGAATCTATTTCCGGTTTAATCATAGAGTTATAAAATCCGTATAATCATTAACATGTCTACCAGCGTTCCTCATGTCATCTCCCTTTGTTGGGGATGTTCAAGCGGTGGCTCGGATACTAAATCACTGATGCTTGCCAGGCGACTACGATTCTTGGGCTCAGCGAATCAGATTGTATTGCCTTGGTAAGGAAAATGGTGTAAACATTCTCAAATCCATTGATGAAGGACCATATCGGGTTGAGGCGACTAGAGACATACTTGATACTAATGAAGATGGTACTCTGTCTCGGAATGGGCGGACCTAAGATGTACAATGAGCTTGATAATGAGGAGAAAAAGAGATTCGATGCGGATATCGGGGCTTGAACATTGTTCTTCAAGGTCTTCTAAAGACATCTACAAGGCGATCAATCATAACAACGATGCAAAAGCGGTTTGGGATAACGTTAAGATGCTTCTCTCGGGTTGAGAATTAACTATGGAAGGCGAGAGAATCCCGACTCTATGGCAATTTGAGCACTTCAAGATGAAACCGGATGAGAGTGTTTATGAGTACTATGTGAGATTTCATAAGTTAGTGAATGACATGAGGAACATCGAATGACTATGCCTAATATTAATTTGAACTCAAAGTTTGTGAACAACATGAATCCCGAATGGCACAAGTTTGTCACATCTGTGAAACTCACTAAAGTTGAAGCATACAAACTATGAGCAACTCTATGCCTTCCTCCTTGAGAATGAGAGACATGCTATGTTTGAAAAGTTGATTCTCAATCGGTTCAAAACCAACGAGGGTGAGACAAGTTAGTCTAATGACTCAGCGACTTTCTACTCAAACATTGGAATCACAACCAAAGCATCACAAGTCATACCCTTGGGTAATGGTAATCACAAACTCATCCACGATCCTCGGTTCAAACAAGGCGATCTTTGATGCACACGTGGGTAACATCATTAATCAACTTGCTCTTCTCATTAGTCAAAACATGAATTCTCTCCACAAACCAACAACAACCTCGAGCGCATCTAACCCACATAATCAAGCCCTTTGTTAAAGATGGAAGGATCGTGGTGCAACCGATTCGGGAAAGGCGATATGATCGGGGAAGGGGTGGTCTTTGGTAGAGGATATGTGGGCAACGAATCGAGGAAGAAATGGTAACCAAGGTCAAGCTAAGACAATCAAATGCTACAAGCTGTGGTGGTGAAGGACACATTGCAAGGCGCACATCTCAAAGCGCCCGAGAATCTTGATTACTTGAGAGATAAGATGTTCTTGGCCAAGCTCGGGACAATGGTCTGCGTTGGATGAAGAGGAATTCTTTGTTTCTTCTTGAGGGCAATGCCAAGACCTATGATGCGAGATGTGGATGAGCGACTGTTCGGGAGATAGGTCACAATCATCGAGCGCCTTTCAAGTCGTGTTGTGATGCATCGATTACGATGTAGATGATGGACCTCTGCACACAATCTTTATGGCTAGCATCTCTCAATGGCTTCTCCCAGATCTCTTCTTCACCACAAGGTGGCCCATCCAGGACAAACTCATCTACGAGGTATTAAAGCTATATGATGATCTTGATGTGCAGCGGATGCATGACAAAGTACAACCAACGAAACTTTTGAATCAAATATTGAAAATACGGGTAATATCAATATTGTCCCATATGATCAATCGTGAAACAAAGTGAAAGTGAAGTTGTACCTAGTGATGCATCTTCTGCGATCAACAATGACTATGTCTTTGATGAATACTTGCATGTGCTCTGATGATTCCATTATCTACGAACTAAAAGCCTATAAGGGCGTGTTGCCATTTATGAACAACGTGCAAAATTTGAGTTGACCACTCGTGAGCGGAAATGGATGACCAAGTGCGTCGATAATTAGAAAAAGTAATTTTAGAAGAAGTATTGAAACAAAATTAAATTCGTTGCAAGAAAAACTTTCTAAAGCACTAAGCAAAAACAAGAACTTCAAGAAAGCGTGAAAATGCTTAAGCAAGAATTTAATGCAAAAGAATCAAAGCTCTTGAGAGATTTTCTAATCGAAAACTTTGAAAAACAAACTTGAAAACAAGTTGTACATACAAGGAAACACCATTGATTGCTCACATGGTCACCAAACATCGAGTCTTAGCGATAAGCATAGCATTCCCTTGTTGAGGAACCAAATCGGAGGTAATCAAAAGGCTAGAAATGCTCATAAAGTGATTTATGATGGTAATGAAATTCTTAAGCCCTGGCGAAACCTAGTTGCGTTGAGTGCTTGAGGAAGATAAGAAATCGGATGAAGTCACTAGGGAAAGGATGAACAAAAACTAGATGACCCCAAATGCAAAGAAAAACATAAATATCACTCCTCATGATTATAAGAAGGAAAAGCTGGATTGCATTAAACAAGTTTAAGCCTCGAGACTTTGTTGACTCCGAACAAGTCTTACGGAAAATGGATTTAGATAAGCGAAAGCCGAAAATATTGTAGAATCAAACCCTCCCTTTGGAAAATGCCTAAAACTCATGTATCCTCTAACACACCAATGCATCTTGTTCCTAGAACAATTGCCACTAAAAGCAAGATTTTAATTAGCGATCGTTATTTTCAACTATTTGTTGATTTTGAGAAAACTTGCAAGAAAAGGATCACACCTTGGCATAGCGAAGGAGAAAGGGTTTTGAACAAATGAAAGAATGTTATTTAGCGAGGTCATGCCTTTCTTTAAACTTTTAAAGGATCACTTTGAGAGTCTTAAAAGGGATAGAAAGCGATATTAAGGGAATGGAAAAGGAATTTGATGCAATAATAGTTGAAATTAGTGATTATGGCGTGCACTAAAATATAATGAGATTGAGAGGAAGAACACGCATACATTGAATGAGAGTCTTATTCTTGAATGTGTTGCTCAAGATGTCTTTTCTTTGCTTCAAATTGCTCTATTAATGCTTCAAATTTCATGAACTATCGTGGTACGAAAGTCTCCACGATCGTGTCATTGAGCTTGAAAAACTAATTCTAAACTAAATGGGAAAATTGAGCTGGATGATCATGACAATTTGGTTAAACATTTTCTAAACTAGAAGTTGAGTATTTTAATCTACAACTAAAATATCAACATCTCAAAGAAAATGTCAAAACTTCAAATATCAAGACATCTTGGATGCTCGAGTTTGATCGGTTTTCAAATTAACAAGCGAGATGAGCGATTCATGCTCGATGTAACACGATCGAGAAAGTTGAAAGCCCAAATCTCTCAATTAAAGGGTCAAGCGAACAATATGGCGGGCTCCCAAATGCCTCCCTCTTTAGATTCTCGAATTCTCAAGCGTTTCATCTTCAAAACCTAGTAAATGTTTTACAAAGGAAAGCGAAAGTTTTCTAGAAGAGAATGAAAAGGTTAAGCGTCATTTCAATGAGTTGTTTGAATCAATTAAAGTCACTCGTAACAAAAACAACGAACAAATAACTTCATTGCAAAGGAAATTGAGAATCGAAGAGTCGGGGTAAAGGAAAATGCCAATGATCAATGAGGAGAATGTTGTATCTAAGGTTCACTCTGGGAATAAATCTACTTTATCGTGACATATGTCCCCCTCACCTAAGGAACAACAAACTTGCCATTCAAACATATTTCTCATCCCTTAAGGATTGCTTAGAATACTGCGTGAGATTGTTGAAGAGGATAAGCTAGAGAAACCTCATGATAATGCAATTGGACATGCATGCTTATATGCGAAGCGATCTCAAGAAATCTTAGAATGTTTGATCACTATATGCCCAAAGACATTAGGTGAGAGAGTTAACCCCTTGATTCCATGCTCGATGCCTAAGGCCAAACATGACATGCACTCGATTCCCAATGGTTTGAATGTGAGGAGTAGTGCACGGTGAGTAGTTGATTTTAGATCATCGATACTAGGAAAGTGAACTCAAATGTGCCTTCTAGGAGTACTAATCTCGGTACCTCTAATGTTAAGAAAGTGAACCTTAGTGCACTGCATGTAGTTCGGATCGGCACATCTAAGCGGTGGTGCAAGAGTAGTAAAACAAACTAATGTTCCCATTCCTCTACGGGAGTGTCGGTGACATTAAAGGGGCGGTCAAAGTCTCAAGACAATACAAGGAATGATAGGACCTCTCAAGCTAAGAATGTGCCTTTGGAGAGAGTAGAAGAACAATCTAGGAACCTTAAGTTTGAATCGAATAAAGCGAATCGTGTTGATTCTAGTATTAGCCATAGGCGTCTTGTAATTAATTGAATTCGATGCTATTTGCAAACCTTGTCTTGATGATTGCTTGAATTACATTTCTAATCATGAATGTGATGTTAATGTTACGCTAATGATGTTAATTGTCCGATTAATGTTGTTAATGCTAAAATTCATGCTAAAAAGGCTAAAAGGCAAAAGCGAAAGAGTTAGAAAACAATGGAAACCCGGGAAGAACATTCGTGAGAATAGGCTTTTATTGGATACTGTTGGTCATAAGACTAATCGAGATAATGCCCACTAGAAAATGGATGCCTCTTGGTAGAACTATTCCCTTAAGAAGTGGTCACTGCTTGTAAATAGGACTATCTGAGACACTAGTATTGCATCTATTCACAATGATTCCACTACTTCACACATCGATATGAATGCTTCTATTTACGATGTGGGTGGTCAGCTGTTGCTACTAACCAAATGGAACCCATTCTTGCATGGGGATCCCAAATATCGATTATCCATTCTTATGCATGTTCAGCTGCGGATCGTTCAAATCGATTACGTGGTACACGGACTCATTTGTTCCAAACATATATTTGGAGACGGTCACGACTCATGAACCGTGAGCAAATTCATCGGGGCTATTAGATTTGGTAATGATCATTTCGGTGCTATTATGGGTTATGGAGATTATGTTGTTGGTGATAGTGTCATCTCAGAGTGTATTATGTGGAAGGTTTAGGTCATAATCATTCTCTGTTGGTCGATTACGTGATTACGATCTAGAAGTAGCCTTGAAAACATACACCTTTGTTAGAGATCTTAATGGAAAGGCTGTTGAAAGGAACTCGTGGCTCAAACCTTTACACTATCTCTATCGATGACATGATGAGAGCTTCACCAATCGCTTGTTATCAAAGGCTTCTAAAACAAAGTCATGGTTATGGCATCGTCGTCTCAATCACTTGAACTTGGCACCATCAGCGATCTTTCGAGAAAGGACTTAGTTGTAGGTCTACCTAGACTAAAGTATGAAAAGGATCATCTTTGTTCGACATGTCAATTGGGAAAAAGCAAAGTATGCCCATAAACCCAAACCTACTAACTACATCACGAAGTTCTTCATATGATTCATATGGATTTATGTGGACCAATGAGGTGCGAGAATATCTTTGGGAAGAAATATGTGTTAGTTGTGGTTGATGATTATTCTAGATTCACAGGTCAAGTTCTTAAGGACAAAGGATGAAACTCACGATATCATCATCAAACTCATCAAGCATTGCGAGTTAGACTAAACAAAGCGTCGAATCATCGAGCAGACAATGGGCGGGTTTGTCAACAAACAACTTAGTGAATTCTATGAAAGCGTTGGAATCGACCATCAAAGAAGTGTTCCACGAACCCCTCAGCGAGCGGTGTAGTTGAAAGGCGAAATCGTACTCTTGTTGAAATTGCTAGAACAATCTTGATCTACTCAAAGGTTCCAATGTTTCTACGGGTGAAGCAATTGCAGCTTGCATGCTACACACAAAATCGTTCACGATTCACACCATTCATGGAAAAACTCCATATGAACTTGTCCACACGAAAACCTAATCTATCTTTCCTTCGTGTGTTTGGTGCCTTGTGCTATCCAACTAATGAGGTCAAGACTTGGGCAAACTTAGGGCTAAAGGCGACATTGGAGTATTTGTAGGATATGCACCAAACAAAAGGGATACGAATCTACAACAAAAGAACCGAAATATCATGGAAACAATTCACGTTCGTTTGATGGTGACCGGTCAAATGGCTCTGGACACTCCACTCGGGACCCGCACTTCATATGATCCTATTGGTTCATCCCTTGTTCCAAACTCCTCTCAAGAAACACCATATGTACCTCCATCGAAGATGATGTAAAAAATTGTTTGATCCAATGTTTGATGAGCTGTATGAGTCTACTACTAATGAGGTCTTGATCCCACACGAGAGGATGCTCATATTACGGTGAATGAAGTCAATCCATCGGTTTCAATATCGTAAGTCAAGAAGCACTGCTGCGATCCTTGATCTCATCAACAAATCATCATTCTTGAATGTACATCATGGAAATGTTTACGGCATCAATGATGAAGTTAATCCCTGCGACTCACGAAGATGCTCCATTTGAAAACATATTTGCTACTCACTGAATCATCATGAGAACCATCCTCTTGAGGAGACATCGACTCGGCTACCTCGGTTCCTCGACAAATGCCACATGAACACCTCGGAAAATGGACTCACGATCATCCATTAGACAACATCATTGGTAATCCCTCTCGTCTGTATCAACCGGAAGCAACTCGCAACCGATGCCTTATGGTGCTTCTTGACTCCGTACTATCTAAGATCGAACCAAAAGATGTTAAAAGCGCTATGAATGAAGATATTTGGTTCAATGCTATGCAAGATGAAATTCATGAGTTTGATCGTCTTGATGTATGGGAGTTAGTACACTGCTCGAGGCGTGCTATGATTATAGCTCTAAAATGGATCTTCAAAGTAAAACTTGATGAGCATGGTGATGTGTTGAAGAACAAGGCTCGATTAGTTGCTAAAGGATATCGTCAAGAGGAGGTATAGACTTTGAAGAATCTTTTGCTCGGTTGCTCGAATCGAGGCCATCGAGAATCTTTCGGCTAATCTTGCTAGCAAGAACATGGTGGTTTATCGGATGGATGTAAAGGCGGCATTTCTAGCGGAGATCTTAAAGAAGTCGTCTCGTCGACCAACTGAAGGGTTTGTGAATCAAGAGCATCCTACTCACGTTTATCGTTTGAAGAAGGCTCTTTACGGTTTAAAGCAAGCTCGAGGGCATGGTATGATACCTTTGTCAAAGTTTCTTCTATCAACGGATTCATCAAAGGGCGATTGATCCTACATTGTTCACCGAAGTCGAGGCAAACATTTGATTCATGTTCAAATTTATGTTGATGATATTATCTTTGCCTCGGTGACCCAATGGAATGTGATCGTTTTCAAATGAAATGAGTTCAAAGTTTCAAATGTCAATGATGGGACAAATGTCATTTTCTTGGGATTACAAATTTCACAAAGTCCGGAGGCATTTTCATAAATCAATCTAAATATGCTGTTGAGATCTTAAAGAAATTTGGATTTGATTCATGTGACCTGTTGACACCCCATGATTGACCGAACCAAACTAGATGAGGACCTCTCGGGGATCATGATTGACCAAACTAAATATCGGAGTATGATTGGATCACGATGTATCTCTTTGCTAGTAGACCGGACATTTTGTTCTCTGTGTGCATGTGTGCTAGATACGAGGCTAAGCCTACTAAAAAGCACCTTGAAGCGATTAAGCGGGTCTTCGGTATCTCAGGAACCATCAATATGGGACTATGGTACCGAAGGACACGGTATGTCACTAACGGCCTATCACGAGATCTTGATCATGCGAGTTGTCAAGATACTGCGTCGAAATACGTCGGGAGGTGCTCGGTTTTGGGTGATAAGCTTGTGGTGGTCTTCAAAAAGCAAATGAGTACTTCTATTTCCTCTGAGGTGAATACATAGCCATGTCATCTTGTTGTGCTCAAATCTTATGGATGAGATCTCGATTATCGACTATGGCTTTGAATTCAACAAAATCCCTCTGTCTTGTGATAATAAAAGTGCTATTGCTCTCTCATGCAACAACGTTCAACACTCTAGAGCAAAGCATATCGACATTCGACATCATTTCATCGAGGAGCAAGTGGAAAAAGGTGTGGTGGAACTATATTTTGTGAGTGCGAATATCGGTTAGCGGACATCTTCACAAAGCTCTTCAAGAGAGCGTTTTGAGTTTATTCTTCCACGCCTTGGTTTGAAAAGCCTTCAACGAAACTCTCAAGCGTCTTGAGGAGGAAGGCGAGGAGTAAAGGTCTATCTTCATCTATCTCTTGTAAATAATTTTGAAAAACAAAATACAAAATTATAAAACCTTAAAAATCAAATAGAAAAATATAAAACTTTCAAAATCCATAAAAATTTGAAAAATTCAAAAAAAAAAAAAAAAAGAAAAATCTTCAAAAATATTGTCATTTTGTCTTGTTTCTCTCGATTCGATTATATCTACGGTCTTTGTCTTTGTCATTCAAAGAATGACACGGGACTTTAGATGTTGTTGAATTTTTAAAAAAAAAAAAAAAAAAAAAAAAAAAAAAAAAATTTTTGGGAGAAAGAGAAATGGTTTATTGTCATTTGGGCAATAACCGCTTTTAAAAAGAAAAAACGAGCCATGTTTTACCATGTTTTCAAATTCTATGCTCGATTCTATAAACTCTATCTCTTGAAAACTAAATGCTTTGAAAAATAACTCAATCTCTATTTTGATAATCATCGGGACTTATTTGTCAAAATCTCTATCTCTCGATCAACAACCTCGTCATTGATTGAGGGAGAATGATTTCAATTAAATTAAAAGTTATTTGGCATTAAATTGTTTTCAAAAGATATACATGCATGTTTATAAATGGAGTGTAAAGTCTTAAAATCCGATCCACATCGGTTAAAACACTTTCACAATCATGTCACAATTCTCCTCAAAAGCTTTCAAAATCAATTTAAATCTATACGAGATCACAAATCTCAAATGATTTGATAATTGTGATCGGGGAGAATGTGTGATTTAAATTGGTTTAAGCGATAATCGGGTAAATGGTTATAAAAGAATGTACATCTTGTCCTTCCACATGTGACAAGCGATTTCAATTTTCAATGCACATGTTGAGGGAGCATCTATCTTAAACCTTTGATTTAAAGCGTGATCATTCATCCTAATGTGCGGGTTCCTCTAGTATGTGCAAAACTCTTTTCAACCTCGAGGCACATATTGAGGGAGCAAAATTCATGGAAACCTCATCCTTCCGGAAATGCTATTCCAACTTGATCTTTTGAGGAAGTGATGTTGATATCTTTAGAAAATGGTAATCAAAAGTAAATTCTTTCTCTTGCCTCCGTGTGCAAAACATTTTCAATACTTGATGCACATGTTGAGGGAGTTCTCGCTCTAAAAATATCAAAAACAATTCGGTACAAAAGCTTTGATAATATATCACAAGTATACGAATTGATTTTCAAATGGTTTTCAATTGGATCCAATGGCGGATGAACAATACCAAATTGACCTACCAACTTTACTTTATATGCGGTGATATAAGGATGATAAGGTTAGGTATTGGTTCCCATGATCCGCTTGAGCGGAGGATCTACCGAGGACAATCCACTAGTTAGTGTAGAAGTCCTTAGGTATGATGATAAAGGAGAAAAATGAGATATGGGAAGAGTGCGGACTAAGGCGAGCTAATCTTGGAATAAACCCAACAAGGTTCTAGCTATGAAGTCTCGGTAAGCTTGAAGGGTTGAAGAATTAAAAGAATTGAATGTGAAAGGGTGAAAACAAATAGCCCTCCATTTATTCAACCTTAGAGGCGAAACGGGTTCAATTCATATGCTCTTGATGGTAACATCGGTATTGAAGACAAGGCGTCATGGACCCGGTGGTGCCTTGCACTTCAACTTCCCAAACCACTCAAGTTCCTCTTAAAGGACTTGTTTCATTCTCACGGGGAACCGACATTATCTATCGACTTTCTCTTAGAGATGGTTGATATTGAAGAAGGAGACCCTCTCCTAGTCTCCGTTATAGGATCCAAATATGCACAAATTGAGTCTAGAGCCACGAGATCATCAATAAATCTCATTAGGACACTTTCAATGAAGACTCTCTGTTTCACACAATGTGGAAGAGATTATATCTTGAGTCCTCGCATTATCCTTGTGGTATTGCGGAACATCGAGTGATATGTTTACATATTCACAATGAAGATGGAAAGCCTTACGGAGCCAACATCAAACAAGCTCTGGTAGGTGGCATGTGAGATCTATTTTATAGATCAACCATGTGACAATGAGCGAGCGAAACAATGGGCGATTCAATCTCTTGAATCAAACACTGGTTCGAGTTAGGGATTGCGGATACCTTTGAAAAACCGGTCTTTGTGCTTATAAACTCTTTTCTTTAGCACATCGACCGTGTACTCATTTTCAAACCAAAGGTATTTTATGATTGATAATTGATTTTCAATAAAACCTTCGTTGTATTGCAAAAACAATTTCTATTGAGCAATACGATTGTTTTCAAATCTCTTTTCATCAATCGGTGGACTTAATATTATTTGGTTCACTCACTCCGTGTTGTCTTCTTTGAGATGTTCGGTTTGAGAACGGCTAGAGACATTGCGAAACCCTGTCAAGGAGATTCTTAGGAATCCTACGATCGCGAGGCGGTACTTGTCTTGATCAGCGAGGCAAGTGGGCGTGTACCTCAATTCAGCGAAAGTGATCAAAGACACTTTCGTGCGATTTGTTGCTAGCTGTTGTATGATGCGATGCGCGGCGTTTGCGGTGATCGAGAATGAAGCGGTCAATCCATAGCCGCATGCTCACTTAACACATTCAACTCAAAAGAAATCATGATTAGTGCATCAATGACTCGATATTTTCACTCCATGCTTACTCTACTGCTTTGCCAATATCGTGATTCAACAAATGCTTCCGCTACTCGATGAGAAGAATTCATGATCCGAATGTGAGCATGTCGGTCCCAAAGTCATAACATCACATAATACCAACACCACAAAGGATGTGTCGGAGATTGTTGATGGTGATGATCTCGAAGATGGCTCAAACTTATCATCACGTGGATCGGTAAAGACCTCCACTTGGAATAACCAAACATGCAATGTGAAGAATCAATGACTACGAGCTTATGAGCAAGGACTACATCAAGAATGCAAGATCAGCTGTTAATGTAATATCTATTTGTATTCAATGTAATTTTGATGTAAAATTGAGGTGACCTCCTTAGGGAGATTGTTAGGAATTAGAAATTCCGGTATTAAAAAGTCGGTCACCTCAGTATATGTAATCGTTAAGCTCGTAGTCGTAGTTCTTTTAAGTTAAGTAGTAATTTAGTTAAGTAACACCGTGGAGGACAGACGGGTCTTTACCAGCTGTATGCACGATCCATGACCCATAGTGTGGCGATTTGTGTAAGACTATAAATACTCTCTACCTCCCAAGGTAGAGTTGGAACTCATAATAATATCTTTCACTTTCTCTCACTAAGTTCCCTAAACCTCTAACTTTCTCTCTAGAATTCCATCTTATCGCCACCTTGTGTTATGGTTTGATGTGTATGTGAAAAGTTATATCTTATAATGTTTTGTTCCAATAGAGCCTAAGATGGTTCAAAACTTGAAGAAGCTGTAAAGAAGGCAGGTGGGAAAATGTAAATTAAAGAAAATCCGCCATGCCTCTAAGAATAGCAAAGTGGTTCTCAAATTAACTTTTTTTTGTGCAATGCAGGAAAACCCGTCCAGTTCATCAAGGCCGACTCTTGAAGCACCATAGAGGTAACTTATAAAAGCATTTGTTCTCATTTGTCTATTCGATTCAAATTTGTTGCATTTGAATTTGGCGGGTTAGATATTTGCTAACAAAAGAATAATGATATGTATATGATTAAAAATAGCGAGACCACTAGGGCACTCCACTCCAAACGGAGAATTAAAGTTTAAAAAGATCGGTGTTGGCCTTTTTGTTTTATTGGCAACTTTTAATAAGTTTATAGTCATATTAGCTCTTTGGATTTAGAGGTTTAAAGCTTAAACATATTCAAGTCAAAGAAATCGGTGACTTCATTGCGGTTTCACCAAATTTTAGAGTTGCTCTCTCTTGGTTGGAAAGATAGGCGGCGGTGAAGGAGGAGGTGAATAGTATCATGTGAATATCCGAAAATTCTTGGCGGTTTGTGGATTTGAAGAGGAAGTTGGGGACATTAATTGTCGATGCGGAGCTCTTTAGTCCGAAATAAGCTAATCAAATAGTACTCTCTTCATTTATTGTATTACATACGTGTGTATATATAATATATACAAACATATAAATATACACTAATGTCGTACTTACATATGATTTCGACTTGAACAAATTAATAAGCGTTGTGTGTTACTATAGCTTGGAATGGGAGTGCCGTCGAGACTTTATGTGGGCAAGCATATGGAGCTCACCATTAAGAAATGCTTGGTGTTTATCTTCAAGATCAACCATCCTTTTAATGGCGATGGCTATTCCTCTTATGTTTCTCTACATTTTCTCCAAATCACTCTTGATCTTGATCGGCCAATCAACACAAATCGCATCTGCGACCAGCTCTTCATCTTTGGCCTCATTCCGAGATCTTTGCATATCTTGTAACTTTCCTATCAAAAATTCCTTGAGCTCAAAGCATTGTGAACGGCGCCTACATAGCAGTGCAGTCCTCGATCCATGTTCCATTGACATGGGTTGCATTGTTAGTGTGGGGTGAGGCTTATTTGGTCGTCGCTCATTTGAGTTTTCCTTGGTGGATTATAGTATTGGTGCGGTTTATGTTTATCTTGTGAGTGATCGGACTAAGAAGACATGGAGCGGCTTTAGCATACAAGCGTTTTACGGACTTTGGGTTTTGAAACTATCTACTTACTCTTTGTTATGTTGTGTTTTGAAGTGTGGTACTTTCAAATATTGGTTTTGATTGCGGGTTTCTTTGGAAAATCCGAAATAGCATTGGATTCATTCTTTGTGTGTGTGATTCTTGGATGGGTGATGATGATTTACATCGGGTTTAATCATTTGCCGAGGTTTGTTTTCGATCCCAATGAACACCTTTCGGTCATAAATTCACAAAAATAAAAGAATATGTATTTACGGCGGTGTGAGAGTTAGCGCGAGCTAGGATCACGACATCTAAATCGTGACCTTTTACGTCGTGATGGTTACTCTCGGCTCATTTGTGATCTCTTCGATATGTGCTATCATTCTCTTAGCTCTCGACATGTCATTAGCTACGCTTTTCTTGATGGTGAAATAGTTGCAAATCTTTGTATCGAACTTACCCTCTCCTTGCGGTTTCAATCATCTTTAACGGCATTGACATGTCCTTCGGTAACTCCTCTGCAAAACTCAGTTCTACCGACAATATGTCATATTTATAAGTGGAAACAAAAATATAGTGCTCAGTATTTATTTTCTCGCTTAAATAGTGCAAAGGTGTTGGCTTCGATGCTCGCGCATACATACGATCACATGTATATAATTTGGAAACCAAAATATAGTGCTTAAGTGTCATGCTCATTTGTATATAATGGAATGTAAATCGAAAACAAATTATGTTTGAAATACGGACTACTAAAGTTTGTGAATGAAATGAAAAATGTTATCTTGTAAATTGCGCATTTATCACGTTGCAACCTAATTAATTGTTTTGGAACACGGAATGCATAGTGACAATTTCTAAAGTGCGTGCTAACATGGGGCTGAAGCAAGTGTATTTGAAATTGAAATATGCGTTTGGGTGATGATGTGGAAATTTGAATTAGGTGTCTTTGGTGGTTCAAATGGGGGTTAACATGGGTTAATTTTTCTCTTGAACTTCTATCCTATTGGTATCAAGTTGAAACATTTTAAGGGTGTTTTAAGTATACATTTTATTAAGGGTAGTTATGTCATTACTTTCTTTGTAAGTTGGCTTTTGGCAATGGAATCTCACTGAAGTTGAGAATGATCTCTTATGACAGTTTAGTTGATCCCCAAACACAATTGGTCTTAATTTGTAATCAAGTCATCATTGCAAAAGTATAATTGATAAGGTATGTATATCTGAGATATAAATTACGATAACTTTATCTTTAAATTGGATACGGTGATGATCATTTTAATTCTAATATCTAATAGGAAAAACACCATATTTGTGACCCTTAGCCTCCTTGCACGACCACGATGGTAGAATGAAGAACAAAGTGGTTCCTAGGCACATGTATAATGAAAGTAAGTTGCAAACCTTTGCATTGGTCTAGTGTATCGTACCAACCATCAACAAGGTCACCGGTGTGAGTAAAGCTATGTTAACTTTGGTGGTCTTGGGCGTGAATAGAATATTTAAATGGAAAGGAATTAAGTCGGTTGCTTGAGATTAAGCATGAATTATGAAATGTGATTCTTCTCCACCCTCCATGCTCTTTCGCGTATCTTTTATTTCTTAATTCTTAATTCTTATACTTGATCACTTTGAAATTTATATTTAAGTGTCTAACACTCCAGATCCACTCGATAGCGAGGTTACGCCAGTAAGGCAGAACTTGCATATATTATGATATGCCATTGATAAATAAAACATGCACTATACTACTATTGCACGAAATATGAACTTTGATACTCTTGGATGTTCTTGCTTTTAAGTAAATGTTTGCTAAAGTGAAAAAAATATTGGTAAAGTTAAGCATAAGCACATTAATTTATTCGATTACGATGTTCTTCCGTTCAAGTATGCTTTTATGAAAAATATAAAATCAAGAATTTTTTATAATACTTTTAGACAAGAATGCTGTTGGTTTCTTTCAGTCTCTCGCTTGCAATCCTATTGTTTTGTTTTTTACGCCATTTCTTGCAAATAACTTTGTTTAACTTGAGCTTTTCAAAAAACTTTGTTTAACTTGAATAATAGTGAAGTGGATCCTTCTTTTCCGTGTTTAGTTATTTTTCACTAATGCTAGATACTATCCATGAGATATTCTAATTGAATTTTTGATATAGACTTAACCCTATATTGTGCAAAATCGCATAGAAACTACTGTGACAACATGATATTGAGTCCTTAGTTTCGTTTTGCACATTCAATTTCCATTGAGAATGTATCGGTGTTGTGCTTCTAAAATTTGCGATAAATCATATTGGACTATTCTATTGGTTTATACCGCATTGGTATGGATGGTGTTCTTTTTTTTTGACACCATCTTTACCTTTCCTTTTCTTAGTTTGATGTGCGGTACTTACGGATGCCCATTTGGCGAGGATGTCATTTCTGCATTATGTGCCGGAGGGTTCAAGCTATTAATCAAATGTCAAGTGGCAACCCTCTCTACCTCAGCGTCATAAACCAGTAATCCCACCTTCCTTTCAGACGGTTCATCTCCACCGGTGTCAAAGCGCCTCTGCGATAAATACAACATCGCGAAGGATGTCGGTTTGGTGACAAATGTCAATATGCCCATGGAGAATGGGAATTAGGAAAGCAGCAGTCCCGTCACACCATGAAGATCCACAATCCATGGGCCCCACAGGAAATAGATTCGGTGGGGGCGAATGGGTTTAATCCACCGCAAGAAATAAGCCTGCGGGCTTTGGAGCCTCTGCAACAACCAAAAGCGTTAATCTTGCGCTTGGTGGGCCAATCATTAGTAAAAATGGAATCAACTCTAAACAAATATGTCGTATGATGGGTGTCAAGCTCTCGATGAGACCATGAATCCGACTGAACACGAAAAACATTGAGCTAGGCGGTACATTTGACCGGATCAAAAGAGCGTCGAGATGGTTCAACGACTTATAGTAAACTTAACGCGTGGTGGACCACATCGACAACAAAAGTCGTTTGGGAAGCACTGGAGGTGGCTTTGGTGGGGCTTTGGGAATTTCAAGACTAAGCTTTGTGAAAACTTTACTAAAGGGTCGTGTACTTTTGGTGACAAGTGTCATTTTGCTCATGGGCGAAGAGTTGCGTAGTTCGAGATTTTGAGGTTCGACCCTTATCAAGATTTGATAAGAACATGCTTGAATATTGAGGATAGTCGTGACTTTGAAAGTCACTTGCTAATGAGATTTAAACTAGGTTCCTTCTATTTTACCATTTCATTGTTAGAAATTACGGGTAAGTCTCTACTAAAGTCATAACTTTCTTTACATATGACACTTTTGACCCATTCATGCATCAGCGGGTCAATCAGGTTTATCTTTATCCAGTGAATTGTCATAAAAGTAAAATCGATACAAGGAAATGGCGGAAAGTCACTTTTAGAAAAATTTTGAACAATAAACTCATACGCCCATACACAGAAAGTAAACCTTTTTTTTCGGGTCAACCCGGCCTTCTTACCTACCGCTGACCCCTTTCATTTTGTAATCTAACATATTGTTAATTTGCGGTAGATGGTTTTATTGCGTTATCATTTGCTCATCATCTGGCGTTTCAAAAGAATCAACATCTTATACAAGAAAATGCTTGAATTGATTAAAAGGCAAAGCGTGGATTCTTTATTCCTCTTCGGTACATCTATCTCGGATGCACGAAGAGAAGAAAATCCGTATGGTCTTCGGGCGGCAACATGAGCGACAAAGGGCCATCATACAAAAATCTCGGCCAAATGTGTGCTCGATGTGGCGATGTTGGGCCAAATGCTATGGCGATGTTCTTCGGCTCTATATATGGGTTGATGTTGAAACTACTACCGCCTACATCCGTGGATGGTTTAATGATATCAACGAGGCATATCTATCATCTAAGATAGAAGAGTTTACTAAAACATTGCGACCACGAGATAATCAAATATGAGTTTGCGATGGTTTGCTCTTTGCTTCTATTTAATCTGGTTTATGCTTTAATAAAATACCATTTGGCAATTTTCGACCCGTTCGACCCATTCTCTTTTAACGCATTGCTTTCTAATTGAATTTGAGTATACTTGGATGTGTCTATCGATGGAGATTTTATTGAAAGAATGGTTTTTGAGGTCTTATTTCTGATCTGTGACTTGAAAGTTTGTCTTTTATTTCGTTTGCTGCCAGAATTCACTTTTAACTTCTAATATATCTTGAACGACAACTGCTCTACGTGCCTTTTATTTACATTAAAGTGAAACATCCATTGTAGATGGTCACATAGCTTGCTTGTGTTCGAAGAACTCATTTCTTTATATGGTTTTGCGACTCTTTGAAGATATTGTTCCCAAGGCAATTTGAGAACTTTGGGCACTTTGTCTTGGTAATATATACATTGTCATTGTGAATTCGTGTTTGAAACTTCTTTTCCATTTACATTGTTTGAGAATTATTTACATGTTACTAGGACTTTAGTAGTATCTTGTTTACTTTCTTGATCCATATATAGTGTAAGGTTGGTGCTTAGGTTTATAAAGCGCGACCCTATCATATTTAGTAGGCTTTGGTGTTGGAACAATTTTTTGGTGGATGTGCAAACCGTGGGTACAATTTGAGAAAACATGATTGGCCTTCCATGCGGTACTATTTAAAGTTGAATTAGCTCTTGCATACTTTGAAGTGAGGCTCATTATTGTTTAAATAATGAACTTCTAATATTGCGTGTTTGATTAAAATTCGGGAGAAAAAGGAATAGTCGAGAAAATTGGAAGACCCCTACACTACAAGGATCATTCTTTCATCGCATAATCAAAGGATCCTTGGCTCAGGTTTTTTGGTTTATGAGGCTATTAGGTCAAGCTTTTGTACTTGAATAACTACCTAAGCTTAATTTGAGTTGAAATGTACCGTCTTTACTTGATTGACAACAACCTTATTTCTTAAATAAAAATATGAATATTTGAACTTTCGTATTGCCCTTGACATAAAGTTGAAAAAGGCACAAAAACTCAAATACATGAATAGTTTTAGATATATTCTTATATCAAGTGTTCAGGATTGCGATACATGAATAATTTTACATATAAATCGATATTTATATGTTGCTACATAATGTTGCAAAAATTATATATGTTGTGTTATTAACCATCATAAAACCATACAATTATTTATAATTCTTTAAAAAAACAAAACAAAACAAAACTAAAAACCAAAGAAACAATTGTCTTATAATATTGTTTGACAATTTAAAAAATGTATTTAAGTTAACAAAAAAACAAACAAATAATTATAAGTCATGCCCAGCCCATTGGTGACTTAACTAGTGTATATATATATATATATATATATATATATATATATATATATATATATATATATATATATATATATATAAAATTATTAATAAATACCAACGAGATACTTGAAAGAGTATTGGAAACATAAGTATTCATACTTAACACCAGGAGTATCTCGCTAAGTTTGACCAAAATCGTATGAGCGTGTGCATTTAGGATACTCTCAAACTAGTAAAGCATACATAGTGCTTAACAAGGAAACAATAAGGATAAAGGAATCTCTCAGCGTGACCTTTGATGAGAGCTTGCAGAGCCTAAATCATCTCCTTGGTGAAGATGATGCGATCAATGAAAAAATGTTCAAGATCAAGATAGGTCATTGTCATTACAAGTTAATTGTAACACCCCAAATCTCGATGCAGTGGAAGACTTAATCAAGTTTTTGGGCGTTACTATTGGATTGGTATCGCACACAAGTATAGCAAAGGATAGTCATTTATCATTCAAAACCAATCCCAATTTAAGTATTCAAAACCTACAATCCAAAGAGTAAATATTAGGCCCAAAACATGATTTAATAAAATAGGTCCCCAAAGTTTATCAGTCGAAATGATCCTTGAATCCGCTTCTTGCCAAGCTTCCACGAACACGTGTTCAAACATCTCTCGAATACGAGAAATCATGCTAAAGGTCGACTTCTTTGGTGAGTTCATAGGTTTAAGTTCAACAAAATCATAGTGGACTGTAAGAGTTGATTTGCTATGCAAGACCTAGATAGATAAATACCGTTTCACTGCAGTCCTACCGGATCTCCAATCATATCCGCATCCGAGGATTACTAAGACCTGTGACTCTAGTCCGGCCTTGTAGTGGCAAAATCTAGAACAATTGCCAACCTCGGACTAGGTCGGTAGAAGTCTATTCTTAGTTAGCGCGGTTAAACCTAGACTAAGGCAACGACTACCGCACATCTACCTAAGCAGATCAAGCATATAAGAAAATCCAAATAGTTTTAACGGTCCACAAGCGATAGCATGATTCTTACCCCAATATAGTTAAAAGCGTAGATAAGAGTGGGGCTATGAAACTCACCTTAGCCAGTGCAAGGCACGAATAAACACTAGCGAAGATAACATGTAATCACGGCCTGACAAGGCACTATTCACTATTGACACGGTGGCATCTAAAGTTAATCTCCATGGCATCCAAAAATTGTCGGCGAGTACAATAGAATAGTTAATGTGCAACCTAATGCGTTATCGATATTCTTAGAATCGGCTCATCGATAAAGAAATCAATAGAAAGTAATGTGTTGTAGTTTTCGTGGATCGTTCATGTTGTTACTTTCAAAAGTACATTATCGTTCCCAAAGTTCATAATTAATATCTCAAAGTTTAGTTTTAACATTTAGTGTGGTGGTAAGAAATGTAGGCGTGACATAAAACTCACACCAAAAGTATATCAAAGCATAACTCGCACAAAGATATAACTCATTCTAAAGCGAGAGGGACATTGACACGGTCGAGACATACGATCCACAACTCACTTTGAAGGAAAAGACATCGAGCAAGTCAAAATTACGGACATTACTCAAGCTAGTCAAAGACTAGGAAATGGCGTAAAGCTATTTATGTAACATAAATAGGTTAATTGATAAGTTTAGAAATTTACCCAACAATTCCCAAGCGTACATGTTCAATAATAAGAGACAAGTTTCCATTTATCGCTCAATTAATAAAGGTTTCTCAATCGTTATTAGTAATCATACAAGTTTACGAAATTACTTCATATAAGGTATGGTAAATAGTGTACTATAAGCGACACGTTCGTTTATTCCAACATTCCCGAACCATCATGACTTTATTAAGTTATCTTATCAAAATAATATTTCCAACAAGTTTATAAAAGCTAACATGTGTTGTAAAACACGAGTTACCATTGTATTTAACAAGGGTTCATAATAAATTAAACCATATCCGTCCATAATATTTATAGTTATATACTTCAGTAGCAGCTCGGATGTGAAAACAGAATATTTAGCTTTATCGCAAAAACAGTTATACCAAACTTATTTAAACCAAAACGTTTAATAGAGTACAACACACTAATTAATATAAATGTTATCAATAAGTTTATAAAAGGTATTTTATATAAGACACGATTTATTATCGTAGTTCATAAAGGGTTTATAATAATTAAAACCATATTTAATGACAATATATATCCGAATATCTCGTTATTAGTTAAAATGTGAAAATATAATAATTGGGCATATCATGAAATAAACATATCAAACTCATTTCAGGTCTAACATGTCATACCGTTTAGGCCAACAAGTTTAATAAAGTCCAACTTACAAATCGATCTAACTTGTTATCAATTGCTATTCAATTTATAAAGCGTGTTAAATCTTATAACATATATATAATACCGTTGCTAATTATAATCAAGTAGTTCTTTATTAACGTTTATCACCCGCTTTTACTAGTACTATCGTTGTTAACATATTCAATATCATATATCCAGTGTTTAAATCAAACAATACAACTTATCAATTGACCAATTGGGTCAAACCCGTTATCTTATACCATAACCGTCTCTTTAGTTTAGCTATCCGTTGTAAATTTTAGTCACGACACAAGTCGAACCAATTAGAATATTGTAGTTCGATATTTAAAATCATAATTATTAATCATGTTCTTAACTAAATAATTATCAAATTCTTGGTATTAAAACCAACTAAGCGCAAAAGTAATGTCCATTAGGCTTGTAAACTAACTCAACATCCCGCGGTTCAAAACAAATACTTATTAACATAACGAGTTAGGCTTGTCCATACCGAAACTAACATAACACATGACTCATACTAGTCATAATCCGGTTCGTGACCCGACCTTGAGTCGCGACCACGACCATTGGTGACTCGAGCCCACCCAAAGCGAGAAAATATGACAAGTATTACACTCGTTGCGTCAAGTTTCACTACGAGTTTATATCACGAATCAATAAAATATTTAACCTCTGGACACCCGTATTCAAAGCTTTCCAATCGAACCACGACTTGACTGTGGTGACACGAGTCCACCATGACTCGGTGAGTCAACTCGATCTCTTGAGTCGACACGCAGCATGATAACAACCATATGCTTATCGACTTCATTTCTTGCTCCTATACCCACGATTAATTACTATAGCTGTTTTAAAATCATCTTTTCCACGAAAACATTAAAACCGATTTATTTATTCTAGTCACGTTTTATCATTTAAGATCCCGAAAGCACAACAAATATAAAATTAACGAAATATAAAATAAAATGGAAATGGAATGGTTGTGTCGTGAGGTTCTGAGAGAGAAAAAGCGGCGAGGAGGCGAGTGGTGTCCTCATGATGCGACTCGTGACCACATGAGTCTTTAACCATCGTCTAGCCACGAAATACCTTTTGCAAAGCGTTTTCTTTTAAAACCCTAGACATCCGAATCTTGAAATCAAGATTGGAGGCGCGTGTGGGTGTTTGGATGTGATTATCTTGCATAAACGTGACCACAAGACACCGATCTATCATTTGGGATAGGTGGTGTAAGTAGGAGAGGCCGCCGGAAAGTTGGCCGGAAAAGTTGACGGCGCCAGAACCCTAGATGGGTGGCCGGATTTTCTAGTGAGAGAAAGATTATGTGTGTTTTGTAGTAAGAGAGTGAAGAGAGTGAAAATGAGAGAGTGGGAAGGTAGGGGGTATTTATATTACCACAAGGGACTCATCTTGTACATACCAAACTATAGGGGATGTTAAGTAATGATGAGTGTGTAAATACTCATCATTTTTGTACATTATAAACTGCAAAATCATCTGAAAACACTCAGAAACACATCAAAATGATCAAAATATCACAAATCAGTGTTTTATGTGTTTTAAATGCAAAAATATCAAATCGGATGAAAACGTATCAAATTTGCAAAAATTGCAGTTTAGGTCCCCAGTTTCAAAAGTTGTCAAAGCAGGTCCTGACGCATAATTTCAAAAGTAAAGTCACCAAAGGTCCTTTTAAAATCATAAGTTGTCAAATTTAGTCCTTTGGTGAAAAATATTAAAAGTTTGAGAAAATTGCAAAAATGGTCCCTCAAGTTTAAAAATTGGCAGAATTGGCCCCTGGAAAATTGGAGAATGACAGATTTGGTCCCCGAACTTTTGAAACTTGTCATTTATGGTCCTTGGAACAACTTTGCAAGATTGGCAGATTAGGCCCCTAATTTTTCAGAATTGCATACTTAGTCCTTTGATTATTATTAACCTTTTATTCATTTTGGACTTGTCACAACCCCCTTTTGGACCCCCTGTCAAATGCAAATGAACCCTTCCCTTTTAATAAGCCAGTCAAACCACCAGTTGACTGCCCATTTCCCTCCCAAGTCACGGGTTACCCACATTCGCCATCATCGCTTCTTTACTCCTCGATAACACTCCATCATCACTGACCTACCTCTGTCCCCTCCAAACACAACAAGCCAAGGGTGCATTTAATGCCTTCTACCAATCCCTCAACTCCCATTAAAAGCAGTTTTCCATAAAAATGATAAATGGCCAAGATTGCTTCAAATGATCCAAGGGCCTCGAATAGAGGTGGGAAAAGCTCGAAACAAGTGGGGATGTGATTGGAGTATAAAAGAAGAAAGAGGAGAAGAGAAGAGTAGTTAGTTTTATAAAATTTTACTTATGTCGTTTTTTAGATTATTGTCTTAGTTTAAATAAAAATAGTGTAATCTCGGTTTTTAAACATTGTACTCTTCATTTACTTAATGCAAAAATTTGGTTCGATTAAATCATTCTTGGCATTGTTCTAATTTAGTTGTTAGTGTCCATTTATTTGATCCACAAGCTCACACAAGCTCACATAAGCTCATATAAGCTCATAAGCTCATAATAGCTTATTACGAGCTTGTCTTTACCTATCTGTCTCGATTTGATTTTTCACAAAAGTCAAGAAAAGTCAACATTAGTCATACCTCTTTGTCAACTCGATTTCTTGTTAAATTACATTTCTTAAATTGTTTTCTCATTGAGTTTCATGATTGTTTAGCAAGACAAATTCAGTTTGGGTTAAAGTTCATCAAGTATTTGTAGTCTAGATTGCAATTTGGACTCTACGGGGTGTTTGGTTTTGGCTATTAGCTTGGTTAAAACAAGATTCTACCTTTGACTTTGCAAGTCAAAGTGGTTTAAACCACAAAGTTGTCCCAAGTGAAGTAAAATTGGTTTAACTAAGTTTTGTCAAGTTTGCTTTATAAAATTTTTGTCTCAACATTTTACGCCCAACAAAACGTGACCATGTTCTTTGTTCAAAACTTTCGAGCTTTTAGTGGTCTAAATATTTTCAAAACTGCTTTTCTTAAGTCCTCACATACCCATTTAAATATATTGATAGTTATTATGCACTTAGGATCAGTTTATTTAGCTTAAAATTGCATTTAAAACTGCGCATGGTCTTTTTTTTTTTCACATATGACTTCTGTCGATCCATGCATGCTTTTCATGGCTTATATTTGGTTGCTTTAGGCTTATTTATAGCTCCCAGTAGATTTTAGGATACCCACTATCCCTAGTTGCATGTTTAGGTCCCTTTTAGGATTAGGATTAGAGTTAGTAGCTTATTTTTAAGCGAATCACCCCAGCCAGCGTTTCTTGTCCCGAACAAGTACCTTAGCTGACCTACTTAAGTCATTTTATAGCTTATCTCATTAATGTGTTAGATTTTGTGATTACTTTATGCTTATTCAATGCTTGGACTACTTATTTTGGAATCTTGTGAACTTAGCGATTGCATTAAGGTGTGTTTGGGTGTGTCTTTGTCAAAGCAATGATCCAACCAGCTGACTTTGCAGGCCCTTCAATAAGCTCATACAAGCTCTAGATTAGGTGTAATTTGGTTTCCTAGGTTCTATGTTATCCTAGATAGGTTGTTTAGGGATTCTAGCGATAGCTAATTAGGATGGTGCGCAAATCTAAAGCTCGTATAGCCCCTTTGGCACAGTTTCTAACTTTGCTTTAGCGATCACTTTTCGCCCATTTTCTTGCTTATTTGACTTTTATTAGGAACCTTAGGAGCATTCTAGGCAATTTAGATTAGGTGTTAGTTAACTTTAGCTTATTTTGATTATAACATGTACATGGTAGTTTGTTTCCTTAGATTTGCGTATTCATTAGCTTCAGTTAGTTAAAAATAAAGGTTGTTTGTTCTCTTTGTCTTGGATCTGTCCACTTGATGGTTAACAAATTTGTTTATCTGACTTATTTCAAGTTTTCATAAGTAAGTTTTTCACAAAGTGTCTTATTTTGATTACATCTTCAAGTTCCAAGAAAAACCAAAAAAAAGGTTGCAAAAAGTGGGGCCGAGTTGAACACAGGTCTCCACTCAGAACTGTAACATACAACACCTTACCACTGCGCCCTTGGGACTTGTCTCATAAAGTCTACACAAACTAATCCTTTATGTACTTGTTGGGCGGTTTGGCTATAAGCTCTCTTTAGCTTATTTGGAGCTTATTTACATAAAGCAACCACCAAGTTTTCTATTTTCTTAGGATCGGCACTTTTAAGGTACTTTATGTGAATTTTTGATTTTTCTTAAATAGTTTAGTATTTTAATTAATTAATTAGATTAAAATTGTTTTAATTAAGTAATAAATAAAATAAAACTCAAAAAAATATTCCGCTTTTTCCTAAAATTTTCTTTTATCATATAGTGCGTAAAAATTGTTTTTACACTTGTAGGACTTTTATTTCATAAATTTTACGTTTTATCTTGCGCTCAGGCGTAATTTTTATAAATAACGTCGTTTTCATTTTAAGTTCGTTTTAGATAATTTAAGTTTACGTTTTAGTTAAAATAGTTTATTTAAGATATTTTGTTTTATAAAATTACAAAAACATCATTTTGTAAAAATAGTGATAGCGTTTATTTAATAGATTTTATCTTTTAATTTCCTTTTAATTTGCATTTTAGCCCATAGTTTATGTCCTTCTCCTTGGTTATAATAATTCACAAAATCCTTTTCCGTTCAAATCTCGCGATCACTATCGTTTGATAATCCATTGCATAGCTCATTTGGGACATAACGACAGGAAACACTATACTCTCGGATCTTCATTGCATTCGTGCTTAGCGGTTTAAAATGATTACGGTCCGCCATTCACAAGTGGCGGGCTTGTGTGATTTAGCTTGTTTGTACGCATCAAATCCCAGGCGCCATGCCGGGAGGCATGCGTCTTGATTGTCTTCGTCTAGCAGTTAGTGATTTGGATATTCACTCTTTGTCTATACCATCATATGTGTTTATATTTTCTTTTAAAATCAAAAATCAAAAGATTTTCGGTCTTTGTTTTACAAAATGTTTTCAAAAATACCAAAATATCCATCTTTACCCTCTGCATCTTTGATTCTTCATCCCTACCCCTCGAAAACCTTTGATTCTTTCTATGTCTTATCCTCGCCCTCTTGGTTGTCAATGGTGTGGTGGTCCTTATAATGGTGGCAATTGCCCCGGTTGTAGCATGGTGGAATCGGAAGCAGGTGCATCTATAACGGGATCCCTATTCCTACCATAACACTGGCGATTTATTCCATCGGCTACCACCTTTGTGAGACTCGGTGATTTCTTGTTGTGAGTCTTGTGGTGGTTCACACTCCGATTCGATTGTCAATCGGAAACACGCTTGTCTATGGCGGGTTCACGATAACAATTTTGACTACAACACATGTGACTCGCGGCCGCATCGGTTTCTTGTTGTGAATATTGTGGAGGTCCTCACTTTAGCTCACGATTGTCAAACAAGGAATCCATTTCCTTGTAACAATTCGACTCTTCGTATCATGACCAACCTCCAGCGGTACCAAATGATTCAGCGACTCCTCATGAAACTACGGCGGACCTTCTCACGAAGACTGCGGGTTATTAAAAAAGAACAGGAGGAGTCGGCTATGTCCTCCCAAAATAATCCAAATGAAAAATCCATCGAAGAATTGTTAGGCGAAGAGCGGTGCTAAATTAGATTCCCAGTTGCCGGTGAAAACTCTATTAGGAATTAATTAAAATACAAAAGCGACCAAATCTAGCTCTCGATTCCGTTTTATTCACGATAGCGGTGGCGATGAGGATACACTTGATATCCTTCAATTCTATAAATATTCATCAAGTTCATCGGATGATATCCCGGTTGAGATTTCATCTCAAACAAGCGCTATCACACCAAGCTCCCGCTCGCTCTACGAACATGGGGGCGAGCATCTTGACCTTGTTCACGAAAAGGAATCGGACAATTCATAAAGTCTAGTGTTGAGGACCTTGTCCCAAGCCCAAGAGAGTCACGGGGAACCGATCGGATGTGATTCTTCCCCTCTTGAGTGTTCAAATGATCATTTGGAAACTTTCTCCGATTTTAGCGGCGATTGTGCTTCCTTTGGAAACATCAGTGCGTTGAGGCATCACTTCCACAATCGATGCGATCCCTTCTTGAGGTTCTCGGTGAACTCACTCACATCAATCCACTCTTTGATTTGAAGCCGATCGGGAGGCGAAAGTCTCATTGATAATGATCGTTCACTCATTTCTTATCCCAACAATCCAAATGAGAATGTTGATCACTTTGTTCCCGAAACATTAAGCTACTTTCACTAATCCTCTATTTGAATTCGACTCGAATTCACTTTAATTCTGAGAATCCACTCTTTGATACTCAGTTGAGGATAGTGATGAGCCCATGATGGAACAAGAGTTCACAACATCACTTCATGTGAATGATTCTCTTCATGAAGAGTTCTCGGTGAACTCTCTCATGGCATATCTCCTCGGAACATGATCATTTCTACTTTGATCTTGAGGATGATATTAGCTCGGAGGAAGGTGTACTCTATCATACGAGTTTGCTTATTGATAATACTACCTTCACCCTTCCTCCCATATGTCTACATTTGAGGATGAAGAATGGATCTTGATTGTTATCGAACCTTTCTTCCTTTCCTCAAATATCTTGTGATTCTCTCCATCTTCACTCCTTGGGAATGAAGACACTATCTTTGACCCGGCATTTTCATTTATCATTTTGAGCGGTTCTATGTATATCTCATCGGTGTGGAACTTTCACGTGCTTGAATGTTTGTCCAAACATCTTGAATGAAAGTCCGATGGAATTGTTTCTTCCACTTTGCTTCCCATGAACCAATGAATTGAGGTCGAGTCAAGCTAGCGACTCGGTAATCAAAACGATTAGCTTAACATGGGTTTTCACCGTGTGTACCACCTTAGTGTGGGGAAGTGCCCATGTTATATATATATATATCTAAAAAAAAAAAAAAAAAAAAAAAAAAATCTTTCTAAATAATGGCCTTAGTATTTCCTTTTCGTTCTTTGTTTGGCATAACCGTAGGTACTTTGAATATTGAGGGCAATATTCATTTCTAAGTGTGGGGGATTCTCATGAATTTTATCATGTAATTATACGCTTTAATCCCGTTTTTGGCCAAAATTTTTTTGGAGTAAGTGTTGCACTTTCTCATTTGGTTATCGATCCGCCTTATGCGTAAGACAAAATGATTAGCTAATCCGAGGAGCAAGCGGCTCTTGGTAAAGATATCTCAAATCCGTTTATATGGCTTGCAATTTGCCCAAAATTGTATGGTATTCAACTCACCATATCCTAAAAAGTGAAGAGTTGGCTAGCCATGAGATTATGGCTTGTGGTAAAGCGATGGAAAAACCATGATTGGTAATCAGCTCACAAAGATAATTCGATAATTTATCTAAGAGTTGGCTAGTCCGGAAGAGTGCAACACGGTAAAGACAAAATCAAATCCGTTGAAAATGGTGGTTTGCTCAAAATCACATGGTTATCGGTGTACCATGGTTCTTACTTGAACTGAAACATTTGGCTACTCGAAGTAATGGCTTTTGGTAAAGAGATTAAAATCCATTATGTTTCTCAAATCATTGCTAGGGACTAGCAATATCTTAGTGTGGGGATTGATGAGTGTGTAAATACTCATCATTTTTACATTATAAAGCGCAAAATCATCGAAAACACTCGAAACACATCAAAATGATCAAAATATCACAAATCGTGTTTTATGTGTTTTAAATGCAAAAATATCAAAATCGGATGAAAAGCGTATCAAATTTGCAAAAATTGGTTTGAGTCCCCAAGTTTCAAAAGTTGTCAAAAGCAGTCCACGAGCGCATAATTTCAAAAGTAAAGTCACCAAGGTCCTTTTAAAATCATAAGTTGTCAAATTTAGTCCTTTGGTGAAAAATATTAAAAGTTTGAAAATTGCAAAATGGTCCTCGAGTTTAAAATTGGCGAAATTGGCCCTGAAAATTGGAGAATGATGATTTGGTCCCGAACTTTTGAAACTTGTCATTTATGGTCCTTGGAACAACTTTGCAAGATTGGCGATTAGGCCCTAATTTTTCGAATTGCATACTTAGTCCTTTGATTATTATTAACCTTTTATTCATTTTGGACTTGTCACAACCCTTTTGGACCCTGTCAAATGCAAATGAACCCTTCCCTTTTAATAAGCCGGTCAAACCACGGTTGTTGCCCATTTCCCTCAGTCACGGGTTACCCGCATTCGCCATCATCACCCCTGCTACTCCTCGATAACACTCCATCATCCCCAACCCTACCCTCCTATCCCCCTCCAAACACAACAAGCCAAGGAGTGCATTTAATGCCTTCTACCAATCCCACTCAACACATATCACAAGGACCCTATGTGAAACTTTATAAAATTTTCGTTATAATATGTTCGGGGCTCGTTTTGACTAGAAAATGAAGGATTCGTGACACGGGAATTACGTCATTGATTTTAAAATATTAATTACAATAAAAACGATATAAAATACGACTCGTATCTCAAATTAAATCAAGCGTTAAGCTCTAATCGGCGTTTCTCCAATTCTGACGCATCAAGGAATTTTCGAGTTGTCACGACCTCACCTCCTTAAAAGGAATCGCGTCCTCGCGATTCAATTCAAATTATCCGTTACGGTCGAGAAGGGAGAGTGCAAAAGCACGAGGGTTTATCTTCACGTTCCTACGTGAATCTAGGATCTTCTTGTGAGTTTACGTGAACTTGAAGATAGAGGCAACTTTACCAAAGTTGATAGGTTTCATCGTCTATGGTTTTGATAGGTCAGCGAAGTTTAAAGTCCAAAGATTAGAATTTTCCAAAGGGATAACGATTGCCTTATCGGTGAGTCGTTTCTTCCTATTACACATGAAATGTTGGGAGCTCTCGAGTCTCGATGGTAGCTTAAGGCTCTGAGCTCTTGGTCTCAATCTAGCAAGGATTTTCCAAAAGATTGACATAGCGGGGATTAAGTTCTCACATTTACTACTACTTCACAAAATTTCATGGTGGATCCGTAAGCTTAATTCTAGGTTATCTCGGAGGGTTCAAGAGATTTCGTTGTCTATGCCTCAGAATGGTTTGTGAGTAACTTACATATCCATCTCAACTTAGAACGTTTTCCTTGGTAGTCTCTTAAATAGATTCGGGGTTGGTAGGTTGGGTATTTCCATATCTACCCAACAATGAATTTACTCTTACATCCATAGAGGATCTCTTACGGTGCCTTTGAGGTACTAAAGTGATAGATACGGTTATAGGAGATGTTGACCAAGGAAAGTGTCCATCCCAACCATTTCCAAACTTGATGGAGTGCGATATGTGTTCCACTAGAGTTGAATGGTTTCTCTACTTGACCATTAGTGCGGAGATGATACCGCTAAGCATATCGGATCGGTTCTCTTGGCCCTAGAGTGATAGATGAAACATGGGTGTGTGGCGATTGCCATAATCCGGAAAAGATAGAAATTAGCCTTTCCTAAAGCACACGGTTTCCTTTACGTGTGAAGAAGTTCATTTGTGTAACTTAGGTTTTCGATCGCTTCTTTCTTAAAAAGTATCGAAATGAGTTGAAGGTTGAGGAGGAGGATCGGTGTATACTAACCAAATGAATCTCGGATAGGGAAAGCGGATCAAGGAAATTTCCTTTTTCAATAGAAGTGCCATAGTGGAAAGATTGTAAGGATCTAGAGTTCAAATGTGAGGTCTAGCTTATTGGAGCAAGTCACTTTACGGATGGAGAGGATTAGGTACTACTTCACCTCCTTAAAAGAAGATAGCTAGGTTCTCTAGTGTTGCTATAACTATATGAGGAGAGACGAGTATTGTCGCCCATACTTTTCCTTTTTACTAATTCGTGAGAGGTGAATAGGTTGGTAAGTCTACTAACAACCACTTAGGTAAAGGCGGGAATCTTCTTCCAAGGTTTCGTCTATGGTGTAGCTTATCGTTCGGTGAGAGGTCCGAAAGGTTAGCAGCTGCTTCTCGAAGGATGAGAGAAAGATTATGTGATTGTCCTAGAGAACGTGGTTCCGGTTTCTCCTTAGGATTTCAAGGTTTCTGCGATTATGGAATCTCTACTAGATGAAGTCTAGGAAATTGAGTATGTCTCTATTAGAAAGTGTTGATTACTACCATCAATCGATTGGTTGACTTAGCATGATATCTAGGTTAGAGGCGAAAGTGCGACTCCTAAAAGCAGTATTGGTTACAAACCACATTCGATCGATTGACTAATTGGTGCAATCAACACTTAGCGCAGGAGGTTTCACGGTTCAACTCAAAATCATAATTCCCAAAAAGTTCAACTACCATTCGATATCTAAATCATTTCATACATACGGTGAGCGTTAACGGCTATAAGTAGGTGTGCTAGAGAATTTCTCATCTATGGTGTGTAAGGTACCATATTGATAAAATAGAGTAGGTATTACCATTACCGGTGGTGTGACGTAATGAGACTATTGTTGACAAACAACGTTGAGGTTCAATGTTGCTAGAGTCAACATTGACGGAACAATATCTAAAGATAATCCTCGGTGAACAACTTTACTAAAACAAGTCGTTAGATCGTTATCGATAGGGGTACCTACATAGAGGATAAGATCGACATCAGCGATGCGTGGTACCACTTCTTCGAAAAGTTGTTGGCGAAACAACGTCGACCGGATGGCGTCGTTAAAATCAACATCGGTGAATGGTAATGTTTGAAGTTTTCTCAACAATCGGTACAAGACTAGGCTTGAGGTATAAGTGTCGATGCGGGGTTACCAGCGAAATGAGGCTCGATGACAAATCCACGATGTTACTACCGAAACAATGTGGAATGATAATTCCCAACAAGATTACTTATCGAAATACGATGGAATGATAATTCCAATACGGTTACTATCGTAATGCGACGGATGGCGTTTGAAATCGAATACCGACTAAAGGTGAAGATGATTTAACAAAGTTATCAAGCGAAGCGGGCGAATAATAATTCGAGGCCAACGATTACTCGAAGTCAAATGACGAGTTAAAACTCGAAGCGAGATCAAAATCTCAAAGTCAAAAATCCAAAACCAAAATCCAATTCCGAATCCAAAATTGTCGGACCAAATCCAAGCGACTCAAAACAATTCCAAATGCTCGAATAGATCAACGAGGCTTATGTCGAAAAACAATTCGGATGAAAAGCGATTGCCAATCGGGTCTCACCGACTTATGGCGAACTACACTCAAGTGTTACAACCAAAATTTCACAAACGGAGGCGATATAGCGATACGAAGTGTTACGATTCAAAAGGTGTTACGATGCCGATTGTGTGGGTGTGTGAGTGCGGGCTTTCATGATGTTTAGTGAGTGTGAGTATGCTAGTCCACCTTAAGTTTATTGTTCTTAAAACCAATCTCAAATCCGAACACAATTTTGTTATAACAATTTCCAGTATTTGTAAAATTCACCTCTGAGACGGACATAGGTGATCAGTCCATGTCCTGCTGTCTCTGGCTAAATATAGGTGATCAGTCTATATTCAATCGAGGTTCGATAAATTTTATTAAGCAAGGCACAACCAATTTATAACCAATTCTTAATATATATTCCCAACTTCAATGTTATATGCCTAAAATGTATTCATTCCCTCATCTCAAAAATATCTCGTTATTCCATTTAGTCATTAGTGTTAGGTATCATCGTGTGTGTGTGTGGTATCGACTCGACAAGACACCATGAATGCACTCAATTAACCACAATGCGACTCATAATGACACAAGGAGACGTCTAAACGATAAAATCTATAGTTTAATAAGTTTCGGAATGAATAGTTAGATTTTATCGAATTCGTCAATTCGATAAACTCAACCATTTATTCATGTCGCTTTTATCCACAAACCAGTCACATCCTCACGAGTCATAAGGATAATTCACCCATTAATAACGTTATCCTCGTGAATGGCGGGCGCTATTGGTTCGTCAACCTAATAAGTACATTATCCGCGTGGATCGACGCTATTAATGCTAGGTCATCCGTAACCCATGCACAACACATAAATGACATTAAATATTCATAATGACACCCTTCGATAAGCGTACCCTCGAAACACTTAATGACTCCTTTATTACAAAATGTTTCTATTTTTAAGCGTTGGTTCCCTTTTTAAAATGTTGGATAACAAAGCGAGCCTTGTTATCGAATATAATACAAAACCATTTATCATTTATATTTTCTAGTCACGATTTACTAGTAGATATATATATATATATATATATAGAGTTAGGATCAAATAAGAAGACAAATTAAAATAAGAATGATAAGAAGAAACCACAACCACACATTTGGATGCATCTATTAAAATAGATGCATCTCCTAAAATCTCCCTTATTTGAAATGTGTGGCTAGAAATTCTTCTTATTCTTCTCATTTTAGTTTTCTTCTTCAGTATCCCTTCCTATATATATATATATATATATATATATATAGAGTCGGTTCTAGAGAAAAGTGTAATTAGATAGAAAAGTGAGAAAAAAAGTTACAGGGTAGATTTTGTAAACATCTCAAACTTCAGGGTAAATTTATAAACAATGCAAAAAAAGGAGTAGTTGGTTCCTCTCACTCAATATCCAAACACATACTCTCAGTCCAACACACACAATCCTGATTCCTCTCTCTCACCATCTCCATCTGACCTTCTACATCACCACCACTACACAACCACCGCTTGCCGCCAATCACCACCGTACCACAACAACATCAACACTATACCTCCATCACAAACACCAAAAACTACACACACATATCGAATCAAGCTGTCATCTTCAAATCAAAACACAAACAGAGATTCACTAAAACCGATCAAAACCACATCAAAACCAATAAAAACACGTAAAAAACACTTGTTATTGAGTGGAATCGCAACTCATATCACGCCGTTATTCACCAATATTGATGAATTTTGAACCTTGAATCATCCAAAACTGAAGAAAAAATAAGATTTAACATGTAAGTTCACTAATTTTGTTAATTGATCAAATTTTAATCAATGATGTAATGATTTTTTAAGTTTTGTTATAAGTTTATCATTATGTCATAATATTTTCTATAAGATATGGAACAAATTTGATGAAAAAATGCATGAAAGATGTGTTTATCAAAGTTGCACACCAGGTGTTTAATAAAATGTCTGAAAAAGATTCTATAACTATGATGCACTAATTTGTAAAATATATTATATTAAATGATATGACATCTTAGGGCATCTGTGTGTGTATTTTTAGCATCATAATTACAAGTTAGGACATCCGATTGTATTAATACATCTGTGTTTGTGGTTGTTGCATCAGGTTAAATGTTTTTATGTTAAGTGCATCGTTGAACATATTCGAGCATTAGTGAATATGATTAGTTCATCGTCAAACATATTAAGAAATCGGTGTGTGTGTTTAGTGTATTCGTTTTTATGTTTAGTTCATCATTGGTCATAGTTGGGAATCCATTTGTATTTTTAGTACATCGTTGTAAGTACTTCAGCATATGTTTGTATGTTTATTGGCTCGATGAATATATTAGGGCATTAGTCAGTATGATTAGTGCATCGTCAGACATACTAAAGCACTATTGTTTATATTTAGTGTATCTGTTTGTATGTTTAGTGAATCGTTGGTCATAGTTGGGCATCCATTTGTATGTTCAGTTCATTGTTAGAAATACTTGGGCATCCGTTTTATGTTTAGTACACTGATGGACATATTAAGGCATATATTAGTATGATTAGTGCACCAAAAAGGTAGGTATTAGGGCATCTATGAGTGCGATTTAGTAGGTTGTAATTTAGCATTATAAACCACTTTGGGTGGACTTTCTACCTTTGACCAGTTTAAACTATCTCACCTCCTCTGCATCAGAAATGTACCACCACGTATTATAAATTTTTCTCTATCAACATGAATAAACATCACTAAATGTGGGCCACGTGGTGATTGGAAAATTGGGTGGCTCACGAGAGGTTTTGTAACCGCTCAAATAGGTACTTTTTGGTAACGGATCGTATTGGGTTGGATAACCCAAGATACTTATCTCAAAATTTATTATGTTTTCTTGTTAATAAGTTTATCAAATGTTTGAAATATATTACTTGTTGATTCATCATAAGTCCAATAACAATGTGACAATAACATGTATCAGACACTAAATATACAAGATAAAACTCTAGTTTAATTTAAGTTTTATCAAATGCACAACAGTGTCTGTTCATACACATTTTGTTGTCACCGAGAAAGGAAAATTTGGATCAAATCCTTCTTATGCTTTTGTATTCAAGGTATATTAGTCTCGTTTTAATGGTTATTATGTAATTTACTAGATTAATCAAAAGTAACTAATTTGTGGTATGATTTTGTAGGATTATAAGAGCACGATAGAGTTCTTTGTGGCACCTCTTTTTGGTGCAAGAATGGAAAACCAAAGAATAAAATGGTACGAAAAAGGAGACCTTATGGCTTGACTTGATAAGTAACTCAGCCCATCAGTAAAAAACTACTGCAGACTTTATAGTATTTAACAATGGGCGTTGGTGGAGTCACGTAAAGACTGCCAAATGGTAAGATCTTATTGAATCTGTGTTATACATTAGTGCATCAACATTATACATTACAATTGTTTAATATTGCATAAGGATTATTCAGGATATAGTAAACATTGGGGGTGTTTGGCAATACAATAATTTCTATGCATTTTTAGTGCATCTGTATTAGAAAAATAAGGCATCTGTATGAAATATTGCATGATGATTATTAAGCGGTGTTTGGCAATATACTAATTTGTGTACATTTTAGGCCATATGTATTAAAAAAATAAGGCATCTGTATGGAATATTACATAATGATTGTTCAACTCATAATGATTGTTCAACTAATTGGGTTCTATTTAGCAATAGACATTTGACTTGTCCCATCGCAACTTCACGGAATGGATGAATTTAGTGGCGAAGATGATTTTGTCGAGGCGAGAATATGGCATTTGTTCTTGGTTGAGCGATGATATGTTACAAGATAGCGAATTTAAAGGCATTGAAAGGTAAGCGATTTGAGAGGCTTCTCAGAATGTTTGATTTTGCAAGAATTTGAAGCAGTCATTGCTTAGCTTGTAAAATATTATTTTCAGTTTTGTTTAGCTTATTATATATTAGGAGGCGTTGCATTCTTATTGTATCATCACTCATCAATGCAAAATGCATCTCTTATATTACGATTGGCAAGTTAAGTTTATAATAAGATTAATTCTTTCATAACATGACTAGTTATTTGAATGTTTATTGCTATTTTTTTGTCCAACTATATTTGTCATTGATATTTTTACACCCAATCGCACAATAAATATATTCTTTTTAATATCTGACTTTAGCCCTTCATCTCCATTACATTCGGTATATGCATTTGTTTATCATTTAAATTAATGGATGTGTTCATTCTCATATATTGCTTTAGTGCATCTGTTGAGGCACTTTAGTGCATCTGTTTGAAGAACTTTAGTGCATCCGTTTGATGTACTTAGTGCATCCGTTTGTATCATAAAAGCAAAACAAGTGCAATACTTTTAGGTTTATGAAATTAACGAAAAGGCGGCTCAAACAATGATAAGACAAACACGGTTAATGACCAAGCAAAGATTCAAGTTGACGAGCCTTCAAAGAAAGACTCTACGAAGATACCACCTGTTACATCATCCACTGATAACAACATTCCAAAGCAATGAATGTGATAAAGAAACAGATTTATATTAAAACCAAAAATATAGAATATGGAACTTTATTATAATGAAATCTTGAAGCTAAAGTCAATTCATATTTCTGAACACGATACCAATATATACAAGATCTATACAGAATGTATATCTTCTTTACAATAGGGAGTTTACAACACAAGATGTAAATGGTATTTTCTACTTATTCGATTACACATATTCAAAACCAATGCCTTTGCGCTAGTTCAAAAGTGGGATAACTTTTATCTATAAATGTTCCATGTTGTTTTGTATTAGGTTATGCACTTTAGCATCCACTCCATACACTGTCAAATTCATATATTTAGAATGAGATTTATATGATTATTAGTCAAGTATTCTTTGTTCTATTTGCAGTTTTTTTATCGATTGAACAATAGTAAAAAAACCAATGTCCAAAGTAGAAAAACCAGATAGCAGAAAAACCATATAGTAGAAAAACCAAAGTCCAAAAGTGTAACAAAGTAATGCATCATAAGGTATAAAGTAATGAATCACACTAACTAATTTAGGGCATCAATTGGTTAACAACTAGTGCATCATAGACCATCCAAAATCTTCAAATACTCATAGCAGCCTTTAATCCGTAGCATCCCTGTATTCATGATCAAATGACTAGATTCACATCACTAAAGCTTATCAGTGAGGTTTGTGCTCTACCATGAGTACAATATGAAAACATTGTTGCAAAATATATTTGAAATTTAGAACAATAGTGACCGTTATGGTATTCATTATTTAATCATCTTCCACTTGAAACGCTTATTAAGAATAAAATTCTTTGTATGCGGTGGTATAAGAAGATTAATAATCTATAATCCTAATGCATGTATTGTAGATTCGATATGAAACACATTTGAATCATAAATATATTCTAGTGCATTCATTTGTATTTGATGCATTCATTTGATGTACCTTAGTGCATCGGTTTGTATCACATTAAAACATTCGTTTAATGTTTTGGAATAAGTTGAGTTTTGTAGCCTAATATTATATGAAATAATATTACTTTTGTTTTAGTACTTTTCACGATAGCTATACTCTAATATTTGTTTCAAGTTGTTATTTTGTTGATCCACATATGGAGGGTTTTTTTTAAACATGTATAATCATACCCTCAGTCCTCGAGCTCATTTTAGCTTCATAACTCTTTTGACATGAGTCATTAGTGTGGATTTTGATAGAACCACGTGTAATTTAAACAATTAACTCATTCAATATTTCAATAATGATAGTAGTAATTAACAACTGTTGTAATCACAAGATTCTTTGTTCCTCTTGAGTACTCCTGATATATGACAAGTAACTAGATAAATAAGCTTATGTGGTTAACTGATAGTCTTCATTTCTGGAATTTTTTGATACACGTCTCTCTTTTTTAGCAAATTGTTTTTCCCAAATCACTGTAGACAATCCTCTGGTAATCACTTATATTTTCCCTGCCAATAAATTCAGTTGCATCGGCAAAAAAATCGACATTATCAAACTTAGCGAAAATCCAACATAGCTCTCTTATCTGAATTTCTTAAAGCTCCATATAGATTACCTTTGACTTGGGTTCCAAACTTCCAAGATCCTTGGAAAATTTGAGGTACTCTTTTAGTACATCCGTTTGTACTTTAGTGCATCTGTTTGAGGTACTTTAGTGCATCCGTTTATAGCTTGGGTCTTATAATCAACGAATTCAGGTAATTTTTCAGCTAGAACCTATTGGCATCAAGCAACGACTATCATGTAAAAAGGCGAAAGTAAGAAACCATATGTTGCTCCAGATATCAAAGTGTTATGTTGATGACCTCGGACAATAATATAGATGAAATCAAAATAAATGAGTACCTTACAAAGATAATGCATAAGAGTCATTCTACTATTCCTTACAGTATCATGAGTTTTAGAATGGTCTCCAACACGAATCAATGGCACCACCTAAAACAAAACCAAATTATTTTTATGTAAGGCAAAAAAAAAATTCAAAAACTTTTAAGATTAACAACCGAACTAATCGCAAAATAACAGACTTCACCCTTGCAGTCCCTTGGTTCAATGCATTTCCTAAACAAAAAATAGTGTTTGAATGACTCTCTTCAATTTAGCCAAACACCTGATCTAATTGAATCTCCAACACCCATAAAATATAAAGTTTCAACGAATAATTTTTCCAGTGACTAATTGATATTTTTAGGCACTGTCGAAGCTCGAAAACATAAACTAAAACAAACTTAAGCATTAGATTATAATATAGAACTATAAACAACTGATAATGTGCATGTAGCAATATCTTCTAACAATTGATTTAAACCATAACATATACGAGAAGACTATGATCTTATATTCTACACATGGAAATTTCAACAGTTGCAAGAAAATACAACATGCAACCATGTAACCAACTATCATTTTTGAGCTAGTCGTCATAATAACAAACAAATATATGTGTAATAGCACATGTTATGGTGGCGATGGTGATACGTCTGATAGCAACAAACACGAAGTCGATACAATTGTCTTAGCGATTGTTTTCATACAAATCGAAATCCTCTTTCCTAAATTAATTAGGCATCATAGTGTAACTAAAATCATTTCACAAAAGTTAGATTATCACGATTGTAAAATTAGTGCATCACGGTTATAAAATTTCATTCAGACATTTTATCAAACACATGGGGTGCGGTTTTTTAAACATGTCTATTTCTCAACTTCGTTTCAATTAACTATTATATACAATGAATCATGTCAATAAACTCTTAAATTTGGTACAATTATATGCAAAGATGATGATTACCGAAGCAAATTTCATAAAACAAAAAAACTATCTCATAACAAACACTAATATGTGCAAATAAATCTGTAACCAACGCCCTAAGCTTTATATCCGATCTTTGATAAAAAGAGTAACAAAATTATAATCAAAACATGTTTTAAAACTTACTTTGATCAGCGATATGATACATTAGAACGAGATGATTAATGAATCTGATAATAGATCGTGTTTGTTGTTTCGATCATGTGGACTGTGGAGATTATAATCAATAATCACAAGGAAGAGCGTGTTTATTGTGGAATGAGCTGAGAGAACTGAACCAGAGAAAAAGAAAAAAATGAAGAAATTTATGCATTATATATGATCCTTGGAGATATTACAAAATAAACCTTGGAGAATTTAAAAAGTTGCAATCGGGTCCTTGTAGTTTGGTGCGAAAAATAGGATGGGAAAGGAGGGAGATCTAACGGTTGAGATCACTTCTCTCACTTTTCTCTTGAGATCAACTTTTTAAATGATCAAATCTATATATATATATATATATATATATACTAGTTAAGCCAGCCCAATGGTGAGCATGACTTATAATTATTTGTTTGTTGTTTATTGTTAACTTTAATACATTTTTAGAATTGTCAAACAATATTATAAAACAATTGTTTCTTTTTTAGTTGTTAGTTTTAGTTTTTTGTCAAGAATTATAAGTAATTGTATGGTTTGCGTGGATGGTTAATAACATAACATATATAATTTTACAACATTATAAATTTTATGTATATGTATGTGTGTGAAGTTGAGATTACATTTTAACAATAGTTCTATTAAAATTAAAATCAAAAAAAATCAAAACAAAAGCGGGATATAAAGACATACTTTAGGGTGTGTTTGGGTATCATAACTTGTAACGTCCAAAATAGCATGTTCGGTGTATCTATAACGACCCTCAAAGATGAATTTTAGCTTAGACGCATTGAAAAGATGTCATAGTGAAAGAAGAAAGTGGACTTTTAGGTGCCAATTTCACTATCCTTCGTGGTTTGTTAGCAAAGCTAATGACAAATATTGTTTCGAGGATTAGAATACTTGTAGCTCATTTTGGTCAATGAATTGTAAGGACATACTTCCCAATCTTAAATTCGTGTTTCTAAGAACATTTTGGCCAATTGCTTAGCCTATTTTTCTTGTAACATTTAGCAAAACTATGCTTAGAAACACATATATAAGAAAATTACACAGATGAGTATTCTCTATAAAAGAAATCCCATAAGCTCAAATACAGTCATCGTCTTACACATGAACATTGATTGATATGGTGCCACTGGAACTGCAAAAACACCAAGGAGGCACATCTATTTTAATTCATCGATGGGTGCACAATCCTGTATTCAAAACGCATAAACATCATTAGTCATTAAGAATTCAAGATGCTTAAGCAAATTAGTGAATCCTATCTTAATTCACATGACATCAATAACTTATTCTAACTTTGCTCATGATCTTATTTTTTTGGTTAAATTCGAGTTGATAATATTGTGGCGTCGATTCTGGATAACACATAATTGTACAAAGATAGCTCGTGAGAATGGGATTCTATTGCTAATTTAGATTCACTTCAAAGATTCCATCCTTGTATATATGATGTAAAGCGAAAAATAGACAAGATATTAAAGAGAAATTTTGTTTTTTTGTTTAATTAATTATTCTTTAGATTAACCGCATGTACACATATCATAGCTTAATCAACTGGTATGTTCACATGTATTTTTTTTTCAAAAGGACTTTTTATTTTTTGGAAGACTTTTGTAGCCTAATAGTGATATGAAGAATAATTTGTTAAAGGGGAAGTAACAACTTTTTTTAAGGGGAAGAATAATGTATCCATAATTGCGTTTTTTGATTGGACTCCAAGTTTTTGGATTGGTTTGTTTAAAAACAATAATAATGTCATGTATTTACTAAGGGTGCCACAAAGTACATGTTATAGTCATTAAGCGGATGTGTGCAAAATCACTTACCCATTCTACACGTTGGATCGATTCTCCTTTTGCGAAAAGTGGATGCGATGCGTGGTGTCGATTACTTGATTGCTTGTGGAGCTACCGCGGCATTGTTCTACCTCTTTTAAGCGCCCCCAATCGGGTGGTTCATATATGTGCCGGCATGCCTAAAACAATGATCACATAAATCGTAAAATAAGGAGGAAATGTTTAATATAGTAACTAACTAATGTAAAAGCATGTTAAAGAAAAAGTATCTGACGACAAAATAATGTAAGTTAATGGAATATGAATGTAATTAATGACACGGTATTCAAGATTATCGATTACAAAATACATATGTGATTTATGCTCGAGACTTTTCTCAGGAAGACCACCGTTGTCGGTGATTGTTACTATATTCATGTAAGAAAAAAAGGTCCTTCTTGTTGGCAAGAAACATGTAAAATGTAATTAGGTAAGTCCACAAATGCTACTAAAAGATATATAATTTAAGAAAATATTAAAACAAAATGTAAACCCTCATTTGAGGTGTTGGTTCATTATGCAATTTACTCTTTACCATTCATAAGCATAACATTGTTCCTTCCTCTCTCTTCTCTCTAACTTTCTCTCACTAAAGATAAGTTTGTTTATGTGAATATGGTGACCTAACACTTCCAAATCTAGCGAGTGCCATAAAATACTTAATGACCAAGTGGATATCTATCATCTTCGTGAGATTACTACAACAAACCATATAGAGAGCAAAATAGTATATGGTTCGAGTTGATACTTACGTTATCTTTCCTTCTTTACCATAATTGTGTCGTATGTCGTATGCATATTCTTTGTCAAATCTTTCGGTACCAACCTACAATTAAAACTCACTTAGCATTAGATGAAAATCATGTGATGATAAATTATAAGACCTAATTACAAATACAATCAAACACCCATAAACATGATATTGTTCTCCTTGTAAAATCTTACCCATTTGTTGTAGGCACTCCAAAGTTTTTGAATATTTTATTTGGTATTGCCGCATTGAGAAAGCTGACCCGAGCTCATGTCGACTATGCTACAAAAGCATGGAAGGTCAAATACCCATGTCTAAAACCGGCGATTGTCTTTGTTGTTTGCCTATACCTTGACCAAAAGCACGCGCGGTTTACCCAAGACTATCGATAAGGAAGTGAAAAAACCACATAATGATCTTGTTGACCAACTTTGCTCTCGGGCATTCGGTACTATTAGATATACTAATGAGATTGTGTCGATATCGAATCAACCTAAAGAGCATTTGAGTGTCTAAAAAGCCTAGGTGAATGCATTACAACCTCTAAAGATGAAGAGTGGTCCCCTCTTGAAAGCGTGACTCGTGCCAATACATAAAATTCAATCATCGCTTGCATAGTCTTTCGCATTCAGGTCATTTTTTCCGTCGAACAAGTAGAGAACTTGGAAATTTTGTTGGTAATGCTAGCTTTATGGCGTGTTTCCCATTGCTTATCTTAAACTATATATGTGCTCTAAAAATAAGGAGATACCAACAGGTTGCTTGATTGGTTCAATAAAGAAGGACAAGAAATTAAATAAGCAATCGAAACACCCTCTTTTGTATCGAAATTGGATATATAGTTATTTTCTTGTCTTTGTTTACGGGCATATAAATTTGGGCTGGTTATATATTTATATTATTAGGATTTAATGCTATATGGTGAAGATTTAGAATGACCCATTTGCTCAAGCGAAAAATAATCTTTTCTTGAGAAATGTGTATACATGTCATAAAATCATCAATTCAGAGGCTTTTTGTGTAGCTTTTAAGAATATATTTTGACACAGTTGATTAAATTTTATGTATGAGATGTCACAATATTTATTAACAATTGCCTTCTCTTAATCTTGACAATTTTAAATAGCACAAGAAACTACATAACCCTCACGGACTATAATTATACGGATAACAAACAATATAGACTTTATCACGAGATTTATGCTTGAGTAGCGAACACGAGATTTTGCCATATTGATTATTTCTTTATAATTTGTTGGTAGCTTGGGCCCCATTCATGATTTTCGTGCATGTATTCAAATCTAGATATATGCGCTACAACTTTACTATTAACGGATGGAATGCTTATCGAGTTCTTCCACGACTAAATGAATACTTGGGCGATCTTATGTATAATGACATGAACACACTAAGGATAGTCTTACGAAAATCTTCAAGAAATCAAGCGCAATTTGTTTGAGAATATCGGGCTCTCCAAATTCATTCCCAATACCCAAACACCCTATTTAAAAATGCATAATTATATCTTTGTAAAATTGAAAATGGATTATAATTATTAGTCCATGAGATTCATCATTATCACCATACCCACCACCTTGGAAGGACCACAATCGTACTTTAGATGAAGGAATGATTGCAAGAACTTAGATTGGTTTTAAACATACCCCATGCAAGCATCAAGACGGTAAAAATCGATCTCTCCTTGCTAGATTGTAGCTACATCCAAAGAGCGTTTATGCCACCCCAAATATAAGCAGGAAACATTAAAAGGAAAACATAAAGCATTACATTAAATAAGATATATAAGTGGCTTATAGAATTTCATGAATCATATAGGAAGCCCATTTAGCTTAAACTTACAATGAATATGTGCACCAATGCGAGATGGCAAAATTAGATAATACTACGGAAAGCATCAATGGCTCCATTGTACTCATGGTCTTGACACCATTTCCACCTTGAACCATTAGTCTCTAGCTAACTACATCAATCATTGTCCAAACCAATGACCGACCATGGTGCGACTTATACTGATTCGACATTCGCGATTGCGATCACTTTAAGTGCGGTGCATTTACATTAATTAGAGAAACTCCCAACACATCGGCATATAGTTTAATAAGTTAAAAGTTTATTCACTAGCACATCCGCTATACTCGAGTAGTTGGATCACAAATACCATATTACATGATATTTTAAACATAGTTACATTGTTATATATTCAATGTCATCGTATATTTTCTCTCCAAGCAACAAAATATCTCGAACACTAATTTTTGCAAGAGAACTTTTGGTGGAGCTCAAGCAACCACATCTAAATTTCATGTTGATGTTCTTGTTTATCATCATAATTTCTAGCCTAAACCGCTTCCATCAATTGCATCTTTTAAATTTAATTAACCCGATGATAAAATTATGGTCAAAGGAATACCCAAACCAACTCTTAAACTTTTTAATATTAAAGCTAACTACTTGATTGCACTCAACAATAAAAACAAAAGCATACCCGTAGGCAAGCTTACCCATCCCAATCTTGAGTGTTCCGATTAGGCAATTTTTTAGTTGGAGTTGAACCACAACCTCTTGGTTGGGGACATCTCACACCACATGGTACGGCTTAGGCTACAAACTCTTGGGTGCTTATAGTGCTTATAGTGTTTTTTAGTTGGGTGCTCAAAGATATATAACAGTTCTTGATCGATTATTTTGAGTAAATATAGAGTAGATTTGCAAAGCATCACGAACACCCTATGTGGGAAAAAATACCATAGACAAATTTTAAAAGGTCCACACATCCAACATGTTCGCTTTTTATTGTCACAAAGTAATGCATACTCTTTTATGGGTAGATTAGTATACAAAGTTCCCCACTCCCAAAACCTATCTTCACAAAATTACGTCGGTGAAATGGTCGAGTCAAAGCGAGCATGTACCTTCTGACAAATCTTCCATTTGTTTGTGGCTGTTTTGAAATGGTCGAGCCACACACGCAAAACAAATAAATAGTTATCGACAAAGAGAACAGATCGCCTAAATACTAAACACCAAGTTTCGTTTAGACCCGACCATTCAACCCGATGGTGGTCAAGTCCGTATCAATTATGATTGATCTCTAGCGACTTGATACTTTCATTAGAGGAGCGCCTAAACTTCAGCGAGATACACCAAGTCGGTAGTCGCAAAGCTCTCCGATCATGGATCGGCTCACTTAAATTCTGAGCATATATAAGTAGCACCACATTCATACGATATGATCTACCCAAATGATATATGCATGACACATGAGATATCTGATAACTAAGCTTCCTCTAACCTTCAGGATCAATCCCAACCATGATCATCATTTCATACACAACAGACGTACGTTCATAAGAAAGCACATGTAATGTTTCTTCTAGACGTTAGTAGATGTATAAACCATTGCTGTGATGAAACTTTTTGGTCTTCCTACCAAGCGACTCTTAGAAGTCTTGTTAGCTTACTTTCCTTGTAAGGAACTTGACCCGTGGTATACCACTTCACCTCCGGCATTCTATTTAGTTAATAAGCTGGTGCGCTTACGGTAGCAGATTTCGGCGTCAACAAAGTTGACGGTGAGTCATGGTACTTGAAAAGATGATTATTATAAGAATCAAGCGGTATTATAGATGTACTTACATAAAGGGCACCTCAGAGCTCTTGAAAGATACCAAGGGGTCTTTACGCTCTAACCCGCATTGCAATTCGGCTATGTAACCAGCAGCGTATGTATTTTATTCTCTCATAATCCGGAGCCTAAAATAGAGATTGTACCTTTTAAGACTTTCAATAGAAACATATGCACATACACGCAGAGAAAGCGTGCCTAAAGGTGGTCAAAAGACGTGTCTGTAGTACCTTGGTTGTATCGCCTCATGAGTTCATCTCTAGTACCTTTGTTGTACCTTGGATTCATGATTCAAAACTACATAAACCGATCTAATCCAAAAATGTTTGGATCTGTTTCAATTGATACTACAATAAAAATGATGAAAGTTACCATTCAATCTCATTCCGCCTCTTCATGAGCTCATCAACAATCTGCAGCGCATTAGAGCATGTTAGGCTCAATAATATTTGGTATCTGACGCTCAAATTTATATAAAATAATCAACTCATCAAGAATTTACTTGAACTTTGGCGATTCTCATCAGAGCCACCTCCCATTTTGAAGCAAACCATATTGCTCGAAATAGGCATCTTGCATCGTGAACCTGATTTCCATTATCACACGAAATATGAATGTTCTTGAGATAACGCTTACAAATCGTTATTGTCCCATATCCCATCTGTAACGTCTTTTTCTCCATTTCTCTCGAGTTTACCTCATTAAATAGCGCAAAGTATTACCATGTCGATGCATAAAAGTAATATGTATAAAAATTATAAAAGCTGTTTTACATACATGCATAAAAATCTAAAGAATAATAACGTATTCCATAAACTACAAACAAAGCAAAACTAAGCTGCTAGGATTTTAGATTTCTGGATTTACCTTCTCCATGAAAACCATTGGCGAACCTCTCGCACGATTGAGGTAGCTCTTGGTGATGGTGATGATGGCACAACATCCGAAAAGCGATTCTGATATCGGAGACCTTGAACTCAACTTATCCGTGCATATAGTCATGTACTCATGTCTAATAAAGACCTTTTAACGAAATACTACTCCGTTTACCTATAATCTAACTCTTTTGTTTAAAGTAGTATCTAAACACTTGGTTGTCTCTCATTACATTGCCAAATTTCACTTCAAGATGACCCAATCCCTATCATGGCTCTTATAAAGTTATTGCTAAATGGCACACAAAAAGTTTATGTACCTTAGGCGTCCATGGAGCGGGTTCAAAGGCATGGGCGACTTATGCACCATGCACATATCCTAAAGCCCTGTCAAAGCCTTCAAGCATATGAGAATCAAATTTAACCTACCAAACCACAAGTAAAGTACTCTTCAATATCGGGATGAGCAGTTAAGAGAACATAACATTCGGTAAAAATACGGTGGTTAAGTATGTATATCTAATCTTATAGGTAATAATCACATTATCGTTACATGAACGGAAAAAAAAAGTCGATTATAGCCAAAATAAACCCACATTAACAACCTAATATACCTAGATATGCGTCATATAAATTAACAAATATTACTACATATTGCATCTTATAATCAAAAAAATTATACAACAATCCATCATTAATTCTTAATATCCAACATACCTCTTAGATTATGTGGAAAACCTTTCTTTTCTGGTTGCTTTCCTCCTAACAAATAATCAAAACATACACAATAGTAATATGTTAGATTTAAAGATGTATCTAACAAATTTATAAGATTTAAAGATCAAACAAACAAAAAATTTATATATATTGATTAACTTAACCTGAATTCATTCTAGTTTTTTTATTTTCCTCCTGTTCCTTCTTGGATGAATTAGTTTCATTCGCTTTTAAAAGCCTTTGTGAAGATCTTTGTGCCTGCATTTTTTTTACACTGTTATTCGACTTATGGAGAATGAGGTTGCACAATAAATAAGGGTGTATATATCTTTGTAATATTATGTAAAACCTAAAACAAAATCGTTAAAATAACAATCAATAACTACCAAACTTATCTTTATCTTTTTGGGAAAAAACACAAACTTACGTTTTTATTTTGGAAAATATTTACAAATCGCTTTTTTTTTTTTATTTATTTATTAACTTTGTCTTGCAAAATATAAAACAAAAATTGAATTGCTCTAGTGGTAGAGATGATGGTTAAGTTTGGAGAGTGACCAAGGTTCGAACCATACTAACTACATTTTTAAATTACAATTTTTTAACATTTAATCTAATAAAACATAAATAAATAAAATTCAAAATTAATTAAATGTCTTCAAAAAAAATAAAAAAATAGCCTAAAATTCAAAATTAATTAAATGTCTTCAAATAAAATAAATTTTAAAAATGCTTACATAGCAATAATGTGATGACATGGCTAATAATGAATTCTTGAGCAATGAGGTGGCGTTTACGTGACATTATCTACGTGTACGCCTCGCATTATATATAATATAGAGACATATATATATATATATATATATATATATATATATATATATATATATATATATATATATATATATATATATATATATATATATATATATATATATATATATATATATATATATATATATATATATATATATATATATATATAGTGCCGTTATTGTAATAACCACCTTAAAATAAAAACAATAGGACCATTTTGGACCGTTAGATGTACCATTCAAGATCTAATCTATTAAATGTGTTTGATGGCAATATTGTAATAAAAGTAAAACTAGTGGTTAATTTATAACCAACTTTGGAAAATGTATGACACACACCCACGTGACTTATTTGAATTCTTTGATTCATTTTGTCATTTCTTCATTTTTACTTCTTACGAGCGGGGTAGCCCGCGCGTTGCTGCGGGTGTGTTTTGTTATTTTGTTTTGTACGATCGCGTTGTTTTCATGATTTTGTGTTAACGTAATGGGAATTTTACGAATAGTTAATCAAACGTTAAACTATTGGCATAGTACCAGAGTATGTTTAGTGAAATAAAGTTATTTATTTTTTTTGTATTTATGAGATTTTAATAAGCAGATAGTGCATTTGATTATTTTTTTTGTTTCATTGGTATTTCTAAATTAACCTCGACATTAAGTGGGCACAATGTATTTTTTTTAAAATCTAATTTTGTAAAAGTTATTGGGCTCCTTTATTTTATTTGGGCTATTTTTAAAAAGATTGTATATATGATGTGTAGCCCATTGCCTAAACCATATCATTTTTTTTCTCTCTTTCAAAGTCAACAGAGGTCCCATTCTATACATCAAGTTTATCTTCTTCTTCTGCGTCACTGGTTTTAGAGTTCTTGGGTTAGGTTTATATCTTGCGTACATAAATATTTGTCTGATCAATTGCTTTTGAAGTTAATTAAGGTAATCAATTATTTGTATATTATAGTGTGTACATGTTTTTCTGTTTTTATTTATGCTATTTTAGGATTGGTTGATATTAGAAACACATGTTATGAATCTATATTTGATAAGAACTGTTTTAGTCAAAAAAAAATGGTGGCATTAGCATGATTGTTGGTGTTCATTGTATGGAAAAAACTTCATTGGTTATTATGTTGTTTAAATTGGTTTAGGATTTGTTAATATTAGTATTGGGCATACATATATTAATGTATAGTGTAAAAATAGAATAATGAAATTATGTTTTGCACTAAGTTGATTTAGGATTTCTTAATATTAGTATTGGGTATACATGGTGAATGTATAGTGTAAAGATAGAATATCCATTTTATTTTTTGCACCAAGCATTGTGCAAAACTGTGACTGGGCATGAAAGTGTATTTTTAACAAAACATAGGTCTACACATTTTATGTATACTAATAGAAAGTGACCATAAGTAGTAGTACTACTTCTAGTTTTTACAAAGTTGTTGTGTCTAAGTCGTAGTAGATTTAAGTCGTAGTAGATTTTATTTGTATTTACATAGACATGCATTTTCAAAATGCGGTTTGCGAACATTCGGTTTTCGTGAACACCATCGGTTTCAAATGCATGTTGCATTTAAGCTTTCTTTTGCTTTCGATGCTTCTTACGTGAAGAGGCCTCTTATTTGTTTTCCTAGTAGCTTGACTAATGCTTATTTTGACTGGTTTGCATAAGCGATGTTCTTTGGCGGTGGTGTTGCTATTTACGTGATAGTAGTCGTAAATACAAATTAATGTTTAAGAAAATGGTAACTGATTTATGATTTTTTAGATACCGAATGTAAAATGTTATGAGTATATTACCTTACGAAGGTTGTTGTTGTGGTGTTATTGTCTGCGAAACTATAGCATCTTCCGATGTATCCAGAGGTAGGAGCGATGAATTAAGACCTCTTGTTGTTGTATCTATCAAAAAGAAAATATATAAACAAATAATTGCTGGTATGTGGAGGTTGGTGACATATTACGTAATCATTAATTTTTTATTCTTTTTTTTTTTTACCTTCGGATGGTGTCATCTTTTCAATTGTTGCGCTTCTTGTATCTTGAACTTTATTAAGAGCATAGTTTTAAACACTTGTTAATTACCTTTTTTGTTATCTATTTTAGAATAATAGTTAAAGTATACATAAATATATATACATGGTTACCGATGGTTGGTTGTCAATATGTTTGGGTTCTGTTGGTTTATCAAGCAATTCGTTAAAACACATAAGTTGTAGCTTCTAAAGGTCCATGGACTATTGCTTACACAGTAAGTTTACCCTTTATCTGTTGTATCTGGTGGGTCTCGAGCTATCCAAGCCCGATAGACTTTTGCTTCTATGATTTTGTCTCTGTCCTTGGTTGCGGTTCTTTTATGGTACTATTCATTTTCCCGCATATATGGAACCAATACCACAAAAAGAGGAGATGTATATTGTTAATGTTAAGTTGTGTATCATGTAAATGTAAATAGAACAGTTAATTTAGGCAAACAATACATAATAGTTAAAATGCTACGTATTACGAATCAAATAAGTTCAAAGTATGTGTATATAAAGTAAGAATGTACACCTTTATCTGTAAGATGTTATTTAAAAATTCTTTATAGACTATGTTTTTTGTAAGATGTCTTGATTTTTCTTTTGATCGAGCAAAAGGACTTTTAACCCATAAGGTGATGTTGCTCTCGATAACATAGCGATATAGCGCCCATATTTGAATCTTGGTTCGGAAGGTATATTCCGATTTTGCTTAAAGACGCCCTTGACTCTTGTTGATTGTCATAGCGTAGCAAACTTTAAGCGGAAATTGTTTTCGCTTGAAAATGAAAGGGTAATTTGGATCTCTGTGGGTTAATGGGATTCTTGGAATATAAACCTTTTCGCCTATTCTTGTTCTGTAATAATTTACGCTTCAATGAGTTTTGACATGAGGTTTTTACAATCATTCTTGTACCATTGCAGAGCCCACCTCCCATATTTACATTTGAGCGATATGATAGGAGCGCCAGTTTTAATTGGAGAATGTTTGGTGGTAGACACGGAAATCGAAGGTGTTTAAGTATTCGGTGGATATAGCATCTCGATTCTGACGCCATCTTTTCCAAGCGGAATTGCTTCATCCGAGCTCATGTAAATGTGGTATCTCCTTGTATTTGTGATAGTATTTTTCATTTATGGTATCTGCGATCGCATTTTAGGACACACGATAGCTTTTTACAGGACTTCGCACTTGGATTCTGTAAGCTTTCTTAAGTCGTAAATAAAGTCAATTAGTGATTGAAGACCATTTTAAATCGTTGTATATCACGGTACTCGTGGAATTGCAACCCATTTAGTATCTTGTGGATCTTTGGTGTCACATTCACCGATATTACCATCCCTATATCAAGTAACCATGATGAGAATCAATCTATTTCTTCGTGCGCTTTCACCAAGGTTTGTTTGCAGAACTCTCATATTTTGTTTAAGATGAAAACTTTAAAATGACGCCACAAATATGATTTTGCAATTGATGAGTTTATAATTTGCGATTTTGTCCCTTTTTTTTCACAGGCGGTGTTTGCCTAAATCACCTCCTAAAATAAGCGGTTTGCCACCGACCGCTTTATGCGGGTTCTTGAGAACATCTCGTAGGGTCTATCAAGTGTTTCAAAACAACGACTATCATTCATCGGCGCTTCATCCCATACAATTAACTCGGTTTCTTTAAGCTCGACATGATTGTATTCTTTTAATATTACACATTGACTCGTCGAGTTAATTCTAACGATATTTTAAATCTTGAGTGCGCGATGCGTCCGGATGGCAAGAGCGTAGAGGCGATCACGAAGATGCAACTATCAATACAACTTTTCCTTCGATCGAAGCTTATTAACAATTGTTTTCCATGAAAGTCTTACTGTACCTCCATGACCATAAACAAAAGCAATTCTGTTTCTTTTCACTGCATGCGTTAATTATAAGGTCATAAATCGTCGATGTTCAACATTGAGTTTCCTGGCGAGATGTCAACTTCTTCTTTCAAGCTGTTTCCGGTTATAATTCTTTTCTTCCATCAACCTTTGTTACGTAGATCATCTAGCATATCTTGTGGGTAATGAGAATCAAATTCTTTTATTGACCTTGAGCAGTTGTTCAATATCATCTATTTACGTAAAGAATATAATGTTTTAGCTACGGATCATTTACATGGAGGTTTCGGCGCGCTTGTTTTGAAGCCTTTCTTTGGAATATAAATCGCCATAGAACACCAATGTCTTTCCCAAAGTGTATAGGGTGCAACTTCACGTTACATCGAATATGTGAAAAAAGTGCGAATCGCTTCCGATGATCTTGAGCAGCGCTTCTTGTAGTGCTATGTCCCATTCCTTGTCATCATCAAGCAGGCCCATAGCTTGGCATGCTGCTCGGTATGTTGGAAATGTTTTTTTGTTAACGGTTTGCACGTCTATGAATGATTGACAACCTTTTTGATGAGCAAGCAACATACGAAAGTAGAATAGCTCTCCTGCAGCAGGATGCACGTACACTAATCTACCAATTGCATATTTTGTTTTGATAACCCACCGTTTCCATATCTTGTTGTCTTCATACCACACATATTCAGAAGGAAAATCTAAATATGTTAGATGACGACCATCTTCGAATAATGAATTATATGTAAACCATTCTGTAAGCGTTGTCATTTTTCTCCCACTATCATTTATAATAGACCCCAATGGTTCTTTTTCGCGAAACGTAATTTTCTGCATATCTTTAAGATAAACTGCAAGTATTTGTACAGCTGGCTCTCTATGATGTATAGGAAAATCAAGTATCCTCCAACATGCTTCATGTGGGCATATGAACCGGCCGTCAATAAAACTCTTAATTTCGTCTATGTGTATTTGCCCTGCAGCTGTTGATGTACCCGGATCACCAAGCGGTCTTGTAATATTTGCAGCAATTCTATCGGTTCCCTTAGAAATATATTTGAAAAGATATTTTATCAACATGCTCCAGCCACAATATTCAACATTAATATGTGCTTGGAACATGAGACAAAGTGAACGGTTATATGGAACCACATAATTGTTGTCCAACTTCACTTCACCTCTTGCCACGTAAGATGTTATTCTTCTTCTTCGATAGTGTATGTGCCCATTTTCATCAAAATAAGTCTTTTCATTATATCTTTTCGGGTAATTCTTTGTGCATACTCCTTCTTGCATACATGCAGCTGTTGGTTTTGCATTTCCACATGGACCGTGCATCATCATATCGGAAACTATTTTATATCCTACGGATCGATTTGTTGTCGGGGTAACTACTGCACAAATGAACTTGTCAACGTCTTGAGTTCTTGATTTTATCATTCTTATCTAACCATAAGAGTGTGTGACAATGTGGAAGACCACGCTTTTGAAACTCTATTGTGTATAGCCTTGTACATGGAAAAAAAAAAAAAAGAAAACACAATTAAATATATTATACTATATTTAAATTTAACATAATGGTATAAAAATTTATTAGTGTCATAATGGAAGTAAACAATTGCATACTGCGATACATCGACCAAATATATCTTTGTTCTTTGAGCGCTAATAGAAAATCTTCTACCTTTTGTTCAAAAACACGATCTACAACATCAGCTCTGTCTGATTGGTTGAGTTCTGGATACCTTTTCATATGGCGTTTAATTTCTGGCCAATTGGCATTACATGTAAAAGTGATGAAATACTGTGGATTCCCTAGGACGCGACATATAGCAAGCGCATCAAGATAATGGATGTACATATATCTCGGTCCTCCTGTGAAACTTGAAGGCAGAATTATTTTCTGACCTATATCAGCTCCAAAATGATCTCCTCTTGATATTGCATCACAAATGCCAGAAAGACAATCGCTTCTGAGATTATTTTGCTTTGATCTAATGAAATCAAGCCGTGATTGCTCAAGAGTGCAGTACACATTTACAACGTACTGTTGAAACAATCTTCCTGCTCTAAAAAGAAGGCCATATTCATCAAAGCGTTCGTGCAATTGGTACTTATAATACATATTCATAGAAATCATTTTCTTTTTTGTACTTCCATTTACACCATTAAATGGCATCTTTGTATTGTAACCAGGCTGACCATATACAAAAAGAAGAGGGAATTGCAGACTTATATACGAACTATGAAGTTTATTGATTCTTTTAGGGTACCTGTCTTTGTATTCTATTATTATGTCATAATTTGTTTTACTATTTGCATCAGGCTGAAAAACTATTGCTCCAAGAGTTCCGGAAGTAGGAAGTTGATATTGACGGCTTCCTAATACATTGTAGAGCTGTATCTTGAACTCAGGTACATTTCCTTCTGCAATTTTATCCCTGGCTGTTCTAAAGATCCGAACCAACTCATTGTGCTCATCGATATTTGAATGAGTCGTTGGACTATTCGGAGATAGTCCACTTGTTACGCTCCACCAAAAGGCTTTATTACATTAGCAACTTCATTTCGGTATCATATATATAAAGTTGCATAAACTTTGGGTCTTCATTATTGGTAGGACATAGTGTACCTATCGATGGTGTGTCGGCGAAATTTTGAACACATACGGACCCTTTCCATCGTTGGTGATTCACCAATTTACGCCAAACGGCGTCATACTAAACATCGATTATATGCTCGAATGTTGGCTAGAAAATGTTTATCTTTGAATAATTCTTTTAAATATTACGGTGGATCAATTTCTTTTCAAGTTGGAATTGGCCTCCTCAAGCATTTATTGTATCTTAACTTTTGTCGAAATGAAGTTGCTTTCACCCTCTCCATACCAAAAAGCCGCATTGCAATACTACGATGCATATTCGCAATCACCCAATCTATATAAAATTCGATGTGCCTGCAATTGCAATGGATAAATAATATTATATACATGATTATATAATCATAAGTATATAAATCGATAAAGGCTATTATTATACCTTTAGTACATGGTGTTGTTAAATTATTAGGTATGTTAGTATTTGTATCTTGGATATTTTATCTCACATTTGTTGATCTTCACATGGGTCTTTGTTTATTAGTATTCTCCGCATCCCATGGTATTCTTCATTTTCTTCTCTTTTTACACCTTTTTCATCTAAGCGGGTCTTTGCATTCAATATAAGCCAATGGTTTATCCACTGACTCATTTTCACTGCGCCATTTAAAGCGGTGGTATATAATATAAGTATAATTTACATAAATACAGTAGAAACATATTTGAGTCTTCTAGCTTACTCCTTTTTCTCACCTTTATTGCAGCTGACGTGTAAACGGTCAATGGATTGCGAATTTGTGTGATGTCTTTTGCGTTGGTGAAAATGATTCAGATTTTTGTTATCATCGGTTCGTAAGCAATCTTGGATATTTTGTGTGTCCATTTGTTGATCTTCACATGACTCTTTGTTTATTGAGTATTCTCCGCATCCCATGGTATTCTTCATTTTTCTTCTCTTTTTTGGACCTTTTTCATCTAGCGGATCTTGCATTGAGTATAAGGCAATGATTTATCCACCAACTCATTTTCATCTGCGCCATTTAAAGCGGGTAGTATATAATATAAGTATAACTTACATAAATACAAAGAGAAATAGATCTTGAATCTTCTACCTTACTCCTTTTCTCACCTTTATTGCGGTGACATGTAAGCGGTCAATGAATTGCGAACTTGTGTGATGTCTTTTGCGTTCTTGAAAATGATTCGAGTTTTGTTATCATCGGTTTGTGAGCAACCTTTTTCTTGAATGTTGTCTGTGTTAAGCGTTACTTTCTGTACATTTATTGGTGCTAGATGAATAGATGTGTCGCCATATACTTGTTTACATCCCCCAACTACATAAGGTACATGAATACGTATTCGATTAAAATCTATAAGTCAATAACATTGGCATGTATTTGTATAAAAAGCAGTACATATATGATAAAAACATTACTTACCTTCTCCATTTTCATTTTTTTTGCAGCAGCCTGAGTTGCATATCCGGTTTTAGTCTCCCAAATTCGGTAATCCATTTAACGCCATACCACATCCATTTACATGATGGTGTCCCAAATTCGGTAATTCATTTAACGTCATACCACATTTGCAGCAGCCTGAGTTGCATGTCCGGTTTTGGTGTCCCAAATTCGGTAATCCATTTAACGTCATACCACATCCATTTACATTATGGTCTCCCAAATTCGGTAATTCATTTAACGTCATAGCACATCCGTTTGCATGTGAATAGTTGTCAACATTACTTTGTGGTAAATGTATAATTGTTGGTGGGTTGTCGTGCGGTGTATTCAAGCCATTTCTTTGGTGTTTCACATTAGGTTTGGTGGGAAATTGAACACGCCTTTTTCGATTCTTATTTAGGTTAGCAATATAATCTTTGCATTCTTTAGATAGATATATTTTTTCTAAACGTTTCTTAGTCATATTATAGAGCATGGACCATAATAGTATAGTAGTAGATATCTAAGCATCATAGAATTCAAGATAAAATCGTTCATGGATATAAGAGCCATAGTTAACATATTAGTAAAATTTTGATTCAAAAAGAAAGAACAAAGAAACAGTGAATGCAGGGTTTTTTATTTACAACTATTTATGCAAAAATAAAAAATAAATAAAAAATAAATAAATAAAAAATCTTGAATCTTAAAATACCTGTGTAACAGCAAGTTGGTGAAGTTGATAGCATGCATGGAAAACAACATTAAATGAGATAAATAATGATCCAAAAGTAAATGAATACACATACATGCAAATATGACAAATCATGTTTATGAAAATAACCTTTGTAAAGTACCAAATTGTTGTCTTTCTTTGTGATTGAGTAGGACCAGCAGGTATCGGAAGAGACAATTGTCTAATGAAGATTGTTGTTTTGACAGCAAAAGGAAGAAACAAAAGAGCCTTCTAGATGACGCTAAGCTTTTCTGCTGCACAAAAAAAAGTAGTGTAAAAATGAAAATGTATTTTTTTGTTTCTTTATATTTTTTGTTTTATCTCTTATGTAAAATAAAAGAAATTACAGCCACAAAAAAAGGCCCAAGTAAATTACCATAATACATGTGTGTTGCTAATGGTCCATAAAACAACCGACAAACTGTTAGGATTTTTTTTTTTTTACTAATATTTACCTTTTGCTAATATTTCCAAAGTAATAAAATAGACAAATGGACTGACTATTCAATCTACGGTTGTCGTGAGCGAAGAAAAGTGAAAATCTGAGCCGTTCAAACCACTAAACGATACATCTCTAGCGTCCGGCGGCAAGAATTGTTAAATCAAAGATAGCATTTCTACCCTTTAAATATATAGTATAATTTTGTTCAAATAAAGATTGTTACTACAATTTTATTCTTACGAACGTGTTTTTTTAACAATTTATTTAATTTTGACAAGATACCTTTTTTAGGACTTTTGCTTTACGTTTTTTTCCTTGAACCGTGTACAAATATAAATTGATATATTATTACTTTTTTTTCCTGAACTGTATACACATATTAATTGATACATAATTTTTTCTTTTACTTTTTTTTTTTTTTTTACCTTTTTCCTTGAACTATATACAAATATTAATTGATACATTATTACTTACTTATTTTTTTAATACACCTTTATATATAAACTAGTGGTACAACAATTTAAAAAAAAAAAAACTATTTACTAGGTAAAACACCATCACTATCCATCTATTGTTACATATCCAAAAACACTAAAAAAAAACGTTGATAGCGATGATGCATCACTTATTTTAAAACCTTAACTCAGGCTGTATTACCTTCGACCACAAATCCGTAATAGACATGATGCATTACCTTGAAGTCTTTGATCGAAGACCATTAGCATAACCAAAAGTAATATTCCATAATCACAAAACTGATGCACAAAATGCAAAAACTCAATACGATTATTTTGATTCCGAAAATCAAAACTTGAACACCAACTCAAATGTGGTGCATAAAACCTAAAACTTGATACATATAATTAGGGGTGTCATCGGGGTTATCGGGTTAGTCGGGTCGGGTTGAGTCAGGTTTTAAATTTTTTCAGAGTGACCCGCAACCCGACCCGATTAAGAATCGGGTTATCGGGTTCGGGTGGGATTCGGGTCGGGTTATGTCGGGTCGGGTGATTCGGGTTATCGGATGACCCGATTAATTAACAGTTGTAAAAAAACATCAATTATTCTATAACACTTCATTTAGCAACAAGTGATGTTTAAATGAATACTCAAACCGCAATTCTTGCTAATATTTCACCTACTGAAATGTTATACGATGTCTTTGACTATTGCTTATTCCCTTTTTTGTAGTATAAATACGTAGATTGAGTTTCGATATCTAGAGTTATCGGCACGTTTACCTTTTGTTTTTGGTTATGGATTTAAAAAAACTAAGATGAGTGCAAGAAAACAATAGCAAAATAAGACATGTTCAACTGAAAAAGTGAATTAGTGAGCATTAAGACTGCATAAAATGGTAGTATTATACATAGTTGGGTTGGATTATAATCGACACAAGTGTTGGACCACTACGTAGCTATGTAGTGATATTATTGCTCTTTTAAGAGCTGATATTTCAACATATGGTTTGTTTATTTTATGAGTCGTGTTTATATGTTATGGAACAAAGATATGATATATATATTCGTGGACCATTGCAATTTCAAACTTGAACCGATAAGTGATTGTCGGTCTTATTGGGTTGACCGATAACCGATAGATTATTTATTTAACCTAGCAGGGCCGATAATCTTATCGGGTTATCGAGTTCGGCCAAAAACCCGACGATTTTTGACCCGATTAACTTTTATCGAGTTCGGGTCAACCCGACCCTACTGACACCCCTACATATGATAAAAAAGTTCATTAAAAGACATGAATAAATTTTGTGGTTTTAAAGTTATAAACACTTATAACTTGATACCACCTCAAGCCGTATGTTCAACCCATAGAATCAAAATCAAACCGTCATCGTCGCAGCCGTTTATGGTTTCCGACCATAGAAAACGCATTCGAATTCAAGATCATGCCTCATAAAAAATTATTTTTTATACATCATGTATATCTTGATTTGGTAATCAGGGATCAATCTTTATGGATAAGATCTACATGATGCATAAAATGGTATATACGGATCTACATTTTACACGTAACCTCGTTCAGACGACGGCGAAAAAACCGCTCTACGTGTCGATTCGATTTCCGAGAACAAAATTTCCTTCGCGTGTTGTTTCTTGTTAGGATTTCATAGATGTAATTGAAAGGATTTTGTTTAGATTAGATGAAGATCTTGAGACTTTGAGAGGTTTTAAGATGAGAGAGAAAAATAAATGAATAATTAATTTTGTGAAATGATACGTTGTTGCTATTGTAGGGATACGTGGGGTGTGAAAGTCAGATCACACAATACTAAATTACCTAAACGTCCTTACTATTTTGTTTATAGTTTTGTTTAATTAAATCAACTAATATCCACATGTCACATTTCTATTACTTATTTTAAAAGTGGTGGTCATGCGAACGTAATATATATATATATATATATATATATATATATATATATATATATATATGTATGTATAAAGATTCGATATAATTTCAATATAAATTCATTCATCTTACTTATAAATTTCAATAAAAGTTTAAATAAAATTCAATAAAAATTACAATATAAATTTCAAAAAAAAAAAATCAATATAAAATTCGATAAAACTTTCAACATAAATTTCGAGTCATTATTCGTTTCAAGTTCCCAAGTCCGAGTCATGACTCTCGGCTTTTACACCTCATATTGTTTAAAAGATACTAAAGACCAAGACACGACATTGTCGGGGTCAGTCGAGACTAGAAAGTCACAATAACACCTAATGTAGCGCAAAGTTGACATATATATATATCATGAAGTCAAAATAAACAATTTTCACAATTCTAATTAATCTTTCAAACAATCTCATACCAATCTCGCCATCTAAATAGACAATCAAACATACCCAACACCATTAAACACTTCCAATTGACTCTTTCAATTTCCCAAACACAACCGATTAACGGGTATCAATTCTAATGTTTGTCAATAACCTTCCAATTACCCAAAACACCAAAATTAATTTGTTATTCAATTAAGGCTATTAATTGAAATGTCATTCGATTCCAAAAATCTGATTCATACCAATGATTCAACGTTAACCAAATAATCACGCGTTAGCCCAATTTATTATCCGAAAACACTTACTAGTTTCACATATCATTATAACATTAACGGACATGAATTCATTATTAATAATCAAACCAATTACCACTTATTTGACAATTCTAAAGAATGAAACAACGGTTTCTTAAAGTTTCAACTCAAATTCGCGACACGCGACCATACCCCGATCGACATCATCAAAATCATTATAATTGATAAGGTTTTAAAAGGTACCTTTTTGAGGGTCGTTTAAGCCTTATTTGATCACTTTTGTATCCGTTATTGCTTAATATCGTTCCTTTTCACTTTTAGGTCTCTTGAAGGCAAAATCTTTGGAATGACACTTATTTGGACGAAAAGGCGAATATCTGAAGACAATGGCCAAAGTCAAAATCGAGACACTCAAAGTCTTGAAAACATAAGGTGACGTCGTCATAACTTATCTGTGACGCCGTCGGAGGATTTTGTGACGGACGAGCCAAAACTCCTATTTTCAAGTGACGACGTCAAGTTATAAAAGAGTAGGCCGTCATGACTCGGACGGCCTAGATGCAATCCGAGACGGCGCGAGAATCGAAGAGGACGGCGTCACAAGCATAAGGTGACGCCGTCGCAAGTCTAACGTGGCCAAGGCGAAACCACAATGGCGACGACACGTCGGCCACAAAACATAAGGTGGCGTCGCATGTGTAATCTTATATATATAATCCAATTTTTCGGTATTGTGTGTAGTCTTTTGGAGTAAAAACCTAAACCGAACCAAAGGTTGTCTTGTATAGTATTTTAGGGTTCCAAACCTATCTTACACCAAGATAAGTGTTTTACTTCATTAATACAATTATGTCTTTGATTATCGTGTGTATGCTTGCATGTTCTCCATGTCCAAGCTAATTTACTTGTGTGTTTTCTTAGAATATGAAACTTAATTCTTGAATATTGGTTGGTTGTCTTTTATCTTAGTTGTTAATGATCTAGTAATGCGATAGGTCATTCGTTGTGTATAATGCTTGATTAAATCTTTGTGAACCTTAGAATATAACTTGAGTAGTTGTAAGCTAAACCATCCAAAGAGTGCCTTAGAGTAAGAGTTTATTATCCTAGTGGGTTTGTGTAGCGGGACCCTTTGGTAAGTTCAAAGAGTTAGGGAGAAACGCATACCCTACAACCTTTGACACACAACACAACTAAGAATAAGGACGTGACAATTCAACCACCAATAGGAGATAATTAAGGAGTAGTAAAACCTAAGTAAACACATCTTTAAACTATCATAAGAGCACACAATAATTAGACATAGACTACATACACCTTAGATTAGATAATTAGATAAGTAGAGTAATCGGTAGAAATACCAACCCCCCCCCCAAATCCAAACCCCGAGATTCGTACCTTTCCTTTCCTAAAAAAACATAAAAAGAAAAAAAATAATCTTCCTCAACCCCAACCTTAGCGTAGTAACTTCTCACTAGCATTCCTATTCCCAGAGAGCGATATCAATACCCGTGGCTTACCCTAATACTACTACTGGCGATTAGGTTCATTGCAGGGTGTTGAAAAACTTGCTCGACGAAAGGAAGTTCCTTTGACCCGAGCGACGCGTGTGGCGTTATCAAGTTTTGGCGCGGCTGCGGGAATAGAATAGCTAGTTAGTAGTCCACCTCGTTTAGGTTTCTTTGCTTGATTCCTATCAAGTAAATTTTTTCTCATTCTTAGCTTTCTCGTAGTCTATCCCCTTCTTCGTGACCTTTGTTCGTAAAAACCATCACTCACCATGATACGTATCTTCCGCCGAAGATTCTTCACTCTACCCGTTCCCAATCCCGAAATTGAGAATGCAATACCACAAAACCCTTCACCCATTCACCATTTTGGGAATCACCTAGGGCATAATGAGATAAATTGGCAACAACAAAGTCCTTTCTATGACTCAGATTCCGATGAGGAACTTGATTATGGTGAAGCACTTGATAGCGGGAGGTCATTAATGGAGTTAGTTTTGAAATTGAGAAGACCCTCCCGATGTTTTGACCCTAGGTGTAGGATTGAGAAAGATGGCCCCTTTAACATGCAATTCCTTGCAAAATAGGACTAGAAGGGTTCGATGCTTATTTGAATTCATTCTTACCTTTGAACTTAATCTCAAGGACCTATACAATAAAATCAAGATCAATGAGTTAACTTATCAAGGGAACAATGTTGTTGAAGCAGTCATTCATTTGCACGTGTTTGTTGGAAGTTTTGCTTATTTTGTAGAGTTCATGGTCTTAGAAGACTTAGGAGAATTTATTGATAAGGACCTCACTCAAGTAAGTTTTGGAAAACCTTTCAAAAAATTGACTAGGTTGAATGAACGGATGATTGATGGTCTAATTACATTCTCTGATGAAGTTGAAGATTTTATCTACCAAATGCCACGTGCTTATCCTAGGTTTAAACATAAGGACATTGAGGCTTGTAATAGAATGACCCCTATTCCATTGCTTAGTGAAAGGAATAAGCAAAGTGGGCTTAGGTACCCATATGAGAAAACTAAGCGGTATTACAAAAAATGCCTTGAATTAGGAGATGATTACAAAAAGAATGAAAGAGCGTTGGAATGGCTTAAGTATGAGCACGTGAGCGTGTGCGAGGCAACGTAGAAGCACGACTACGAGTCTAGCTACAAGACTCTTAAATAAAGAAAAGCGATTCGTGGGAGGCAATCCATGCTTAATTGTTTGCTTGTTATTGTCATATGTATTTTATTGATTGTTTATTCTCATGTTTAAATTTGTAAAAATGCTTTATTTTGTTTTTAACCTCGACTTAATTGCATATAAAGGTATTTTACATAAGGGATAAGTGTATGGAGGATTACACGCGTTTTCAAAAGAAACGTAAACATGAGAATAGCAGTTCATTAAAAGATATATATATATATGTGTGTTTGTTCGAGTCAAATGCTTGTATCGAGTCATAATGGATGTTTTGCGAAATTTTCCGATTCTAAAGATGTAAATTTTCTAAATTTTTCCAAAATCGAGACTAGTTTTTGTCGGGATAACTTGGCGTCGAGATCGCAACTGACGGCGTCGTGAAGGAGTAAAACAATCGATTACTTTTTCTAGTTTTACGAGCTACTTGTAAATTTTTGGAATTTTCGGTCTTAATTTTCCGTAAATTGCAAACATCCATTCCACAAGCATTATATCCTAGTTTAAATCGAGTCTTATATATATTATTACCGCCGATTTTACGTGAAGGTTTCGTTTGTTTTCTTCAAGTGTGCGGTTTAATTTATCAAGAAGAAGTTACATAAGATTGGAAGGAGCTTTTCACGCATAAATTCTTCTTGGAAAGGATTTAACCACTACTTCACACACGGATCCTACCGAGCTAATCGGGAGTACTAGTTTCTTTTGTTTTAATTACCTTCCATTATCATAACTTTGATACTTTCGGGAACATTTGGGACAATGTTCGGTTTAAGTGTAGGGAGGAAAACAAAGCGGAACTTTGAAACTATCTTATCCTTGAATATTTGCTTTGTCCAATTGTATTTGTGTAATAAACCATGAGAAAATGTCGGTTAGGGTAATTTTGGCACCAAATTTAAAATTTTTCATGACATATAGGAGTGGGCCATTAGTCTTAATAAAAGCGCCTCACGGATAGGAAGTTGCATGACTAGCACAAAAACCCTTTACCACTTAAATTCCACCCAAAATGTGAGGATCGCCTTAGATTAGTAGGAATTGAGCATTCATCTTTAATGCTTAGAGTGTGAACCGATAGTATAATAGATTCTAGAACTTGTTTTGTGATGCATCCGAGATCGTTATTAAGGCGCACTTGTGTAGTTAGGAATAACTAAATGATAAGAGGCATTAGGATAACCCTTGTTTGATACCGTAATATAATTACTTCTTCCACATCGGTTGAGTAATTCCCCACACCCTGCGTTGTACTCATCTTTAGTACACGATACCCTAGTTAACCCCTCGGAACCTATCCTTTTCGCGGTTCTTGTGATGTTTCGGTTTTCCAAATATCAATGAAGAGCATTGTTTACACCCCACCTTTGAATATACACCCAAATCGCCTTAGCCTACCCTGTATGCACTCACTTTTAGTGCATTATTGTTATCACCCTAAACCCTTAGTTCAATTATCCGTTGCTTGCATGAGTTGCTAAGTCGAGTCATATCCTTTGTATCTGATTTTGGGACGATTGGGATTCATAGGAATAGTTAAAGTTTATGAAATGACGGAAGGGAGCGTTAAAACCTTTGTTTTCATAATAATGTACCCCAAGTGTTTTGATCTTTTCAATTCGAGTCAAATTAGTGTTAGAGTAATAAAACTCAAGTGTAGGGATGTGCCTATAATTCCTATCATTTTGATGTTACCGTAGAGGATGGTAGAGTAAAGTGTATGATAAAAAAATCGAAAAAGAAAAAAAAAAAAATAGAGTGTATGAAAAAAACGCTACCATCATACATCTATCCTTTAAATTTATGTTTGTTTATTTCGAGTTAGCTAGAGTCTAGAGTGTCGAGTCTTGGCTTAGCAACACCATTCTTCGTATGCATTTAACATAGAGATTTTGACTTGCCACAACTAAAAGCCTATCCCACCAAACCCTTGTTTCCTACAGTAAGCCTAACGTTACAACCCTTTAAAGACCTATTTGATAGTCTTTCCTAGTGCTTACGCCAAAGCGATGGAGGTTTGATCTATTCTCAAGTCTATGGTAATCTATGTACTAGGACGGTTAATGGGTGTTTATCTTCCATTTCCAATTTGTTATATTTCATATACACAGAGAGATGTGAGTATCCAAACACCCCATGTGAGGTGCTAGTATGTAATTTCCGTGCTTGTTATGACTTTTAGGGGCTTATATGTGTTGCGGACCGTTTTAAACCAATGCTTCATGACCCCTAACTTATAAATTAATTGGCTAAAGCACATTTGCTTGAGGACAAGCAAATACCAAGTGTAGGGATATTTGATAAGGTTTTAAAAGGTACCTTTTGAGGGGTCGTTTAAGCCCTTATTTGATCACTTTGTATCCGTTATTGCTTAATATCGTTCCTTTTCACTTTTAGGTCTCTTGAAGGCAAAATCTTTGGAATGGCACTTATTTGACGAAAAGGCGAATATCTGAAGAAAATGGCCAAAGTCGAATCGAGACACTCAAAGTGCTGAAAACATAAGGTGGCGGCGCACGGCTTATACTGTGACGCCGTCGGAGGATTTTGTGACGGGACGTAAGCCAAGCGCTATTTTCAAGTGACGACGTCAAGTTATAAAAGAGTAGGCCGTCGCAACTCGGGCGACCTAGATGCAATCCAGACGGCGCCGAAGTGAAGAAGACGGCGTCACAAGCATAAGGTGGCGCCGCCGCCAAGTCTAACAAGGCCAAGACGAAACCCAATGATGGCGACACGGCGTCACAAAACATAAGGTGACGCCGCCGCATGTGTAATCTTATATATAGAATCCGAATTTTTCAAGTATTTGTGTGTAGTCTTTTGGAGTAAAACCTAAACCAACCAAGGTCAGTCTTGTACAAGATTTTAGGGTTCCAAACCCTATCTTACACCAAGATAAGTGTTTTACTTCATTAATACAATTATGTCTTTGATTATACGTGTGTATGCTTGCATGTTCTCCATGTCAAGCTAATTTACTTGTGTGTTTGCTTAGGAATATGAAACTTAATTCTTGAATATTGATTGGTTGTCTCTTATCTTAGTTGTTAATGATCTAGTAATGCGATAGGTCATTCGTTGTGTACTTAATGCTTGATTAAATCTTTGTGAACCTTAGAATATAACTCCTTGAGTAGTTGTAAGCTAAACCATCCAAAGAGTGCCTTAGAGTAAGAGTTTATTATCCTAGTGGGTTTTGTAGGCGGGACCCTTTGGTAAGTTCAAAGAGTTAGGGAGAAACGCATACCCTACAACCTTAGACACACAACGCAACTAAGAATAAGGACGTGACAATTCAACCACCAATAGGAGATAATTAGGAGTAGTAAAACCTAAGTAAACACATCTTTAAACTATCATACGAGCACACAATAATTAGACATAGACTACATACACCTTAGATTAGATAATTAGATAAGTAGAGTAATCGGTAGAAATACCAACCCCCAAATCCAAACCCGAGATTCGTACCTTTCCTTTCCTAAAAACATAAAAGAAAAAAAAATCTTCCTCAACCCCAACCTTAGCGTAGTAACTTCTCACTAGCATTCCTATTCCCAGAGAACGATATCAATACCGTGACTTACCCTAATACTACACTACAACGATTAGGTTCACTTTGCCTAGGGTGTTGAAAAACTTGCTCGATTTAAAAGGAAGTTCCTTTGACCCCGAACGACGCGTGTAGCGTTATCAATAATCCATCATCCAGTTATGATCAAGGGCACATAGAGATGATAAGATGCAAAACACATGAACATGACACACACATGATACCAACACACCAGTTTACATGCTTTATTAGCTTTAACGCGTTTTGGACTCGTGTTCATCAAAACTTAACTGTGGAACTCACGTTCATGAGACAAAAGGTCTCATTTGTGACTCCCCGACTTATTTATAATAGTACCATTTCCTTTATATTCCCAAATCATTTCCACAACCGCTACTAATGTGCAAGTTTTAAATCAAGTGGTGAGATTACGCCAGGAAATTGAATAATCCTGATACTTTGAGAGTATCCGCATTATTTGATAAATAATGTTGAATTATTGGTTATCACATTCTGTGTTCATTTGTTCACTTTAATCTTCCAAATACATTCCAATAGATACCACGTATTTGTGTATATTCATACAAAGTTTTCTCTTTATTGTTTTGGGATATACCCAAGGAAACTGCTTAATATAGGCTAAGTGTTATAGATTTAAGGTTTGGGACTCTACACTCTGTGATAGGTATAGTGCGTGCGAAAACATGAGGACATGCTTTCTGTACATGTAAAAGCAGGATGACATGCTTATAGGGCGTGCATAAGCATATAGAAATGCTTATGGGGTATGCGTAAGCATGAGGACGTGCTTACTGTATGTGTATAAGCATGTGAAATGCTTATAGTGAACTACTAAGATAGGCAGACTCAAATCGTCTACTAACAGGGCACACGCTCAATCAAGTGTTCAATCAAACCGTTCATCAACTAAACCATAAACATCTCATCAATCATCTTATCAATCAATTCGTCTAATGTGTTCTCAATCATCTATATCCCATATCAAATCAATCGAGTTCAAAATTCCAAATTCATAATATACCGTTTACTCAAATCAAATTCCGTAATATCTCAATAATCACGTCTTATTGACCCAAAATCAATAATCATATCTCCATTCATAATGTTTCCATAATCGGTTCACAATATCCCTTAACAGATCATCTCATAATTCAAATCGCGATTCATACCATAATCAAAAAGAAGCTTGACAGCGGCGGGCGTCGTCGGTCGAGGATCAATTTTCTTAAAAGTGGTTATAGTTTAGGGTTTATAAAATAACTAACTCTCTATAACCTTGAGCTCGATACCAATCATAACACCCCAAATCTCGATAAATGAAGACTTAATCAAGTTTCGGGCGTTACTATTGGATTGGTATCGCACACAATATAGCAAAAGGATAGTCATTTATCATTCAAAACCAATCCCAAATTTAAGTATTCAAAACCTTTAATCCAAAAGAGTAAATTTTAGGCCCAAAACATGATTTAATAAAATAGGTCCCCAAATTTTATCAGAGTCAGAAATGATCCTTGAACCCCGCCTTCTTGCCAAGCTTCCACCGAACACGTATTCCAGACATCTCTCAAATACGTGAGAAATCATGCTAAAAGGTCAGCTTACGCTGGTGAGTTCATAGGTTTAAGTTCAACAAAATCATAGTGGACTTGTAAGAGTTGATTTGCTATGCAAGACCTAGATAGATAAATACCGTTTCACACACTGATCCTACCCGGATCTCCAATCATATCCCGCATCCAAGGATTACTCGGGCCCCGCGACTCTAGCCAGCACTGTCGTGGCAAAATCTAGAACAATTGCCAACCCCGGACTAGGTCGAGGTAGAAGTCTATTCTTAGTTAGGCACGGTTAAACCTAGACTAAGACAACAACTACGGACATCTATCTAGCGATCAAGCATATAAGCAAATCCAAATAGTTTTAACGGTCCAAAACAGTAGCATGATTCTCTCCCAATATAGTTATAAACTTAGATAAAAGTGGGGCTATGAAACTCACCTTAGCCACAAGAAGGCACGAATAAACACTAGCGAGAAGATAGCATGTAATCACGCACGACAAGGCACTATTCACTATTGACACGATTGGCATCTAATGTTAATCTCATGGCATCCAAAAATTGTACGATGAGTACAATAGAATAGTTGTGACGCAACCTAATGCGTATACGATATTCTTAGAATACGGCTCATATGATAAAGAAATCAATAGAAAGTAATGTGTTGTAGTTTTCGTGTATCGTTCATGTCGTTACTTTCAAAAGTACATTATCGTTCCCAAAATTTCATAATTAATATCTCAAAAGTTTAGTATTAATGTTTCGTGTGGTGGTAAGAAAGCGAGCGTGACATACAACTCACGCCAAAAAGTATATCAAAGCATAACTCACACCAAAGATATAACTCATGCTAAAGCAGAGAGGACATTGACACAGTCGAGACATACAGTCCACAACTCACACCAGAAGGAAAAGACATCGACCAAGTCAAGAATTAAAGACATTACTCAAGCTAGTCAAAGACTAGGAAATGACGACAACTATTTATGTAACATAAATAGGTTAATTGATAAGTTTTGGCAATTTACCCAACAATTCCCACACGTACATATTCAATAATAAGAGACAAGTTTCCATTTATCGCTCAATTAATAAAGGTTTCTCAATCGTTATTCGTAATCATACAAGTTTACCCGAAATTACTTCATATAAGGTATGGTAAATAGTGTACTATAACTGACACGTTCGTTTATTCCAACATTCCCAAACCATCATGACTTTATTAAGTTATCTTATCAAAATAATATTTCCAACAAGTTTATAAAAGCTAACATGTGTTGTAAAACACGAGTTACCATTGTATTTAACAAGGGTTCATAATAGATTAAACCATATCCATCCATAATATATATAGTTATATACTTCAGTAGCAGCTCGGATGTGAAAACAGAATATTTAGCTTTATCGCAAAAACAGTTATACCAAACTCATTTAAACCAAAACGTTTAATAGAGTACAACACACTAATTAATATAAATGTTATCAATAAGTTTATAAAAGGTATTTTATATAAGACACGATTTATTATCGTAGTTCATAAAGGGTTTATAATAATTAAAACCATATTTATTGACAATATATATCCGAATATCTCGTTATTAGTTAAAATGTGAAAATATAATAATTGGGCATATCATGAAATAAACATATCAAACTCATTTCCGAGTCTAACATGTCATACCCGTTTAGGCCAACAAGTTTAATAAAGTCCAACTTATAAATCGATCTAACTTGTTATCAATTGCTATTCCAATTTATAAAACGTGTTAAATCTTATAACATATATATAATACCCGTTGCTAATTATAAATCAAGTAGTTCTTTCTTAACGTTTATCACCCACTTTTACTAGTACTATCGTTGTTAACTTACATTCAATATCATATATCCAAGTGTTTAAATCAAACAATACAACTTATCAATTGACCACTTGGGTCAAACCCGTTATCTTATACCATAACCGTCTCTTTAGTTTCGATATCCCGTTGTAAATTTTAGTCGCGACACAAGTCAAACCAATTAGAATACTATAGTTCGATATTTAAAATCCCTTAATTATTAATCATCTTCTTAACCAAATAATTATCAAATTCTTGGTATTAAAACCAACTAAGCGCAAAAGTAATGTCCATTAGGCTTTAAACTATTTCAACATCCCCTTGGTTCAAAACAAATACTTATTAACATAACCGAGTTAGGCTTGTCCATACCGAAACTAACATAACACATGACTCATACTAGTCATAATCCGGTTCGTGACCCGACCTTGAGTCACGACACGACCCACTGAGCTGACTCGAGCCCACCCAAAACAGAAAATATGACAAGTATTACACTCGTTGCGTCAAGTTTCACTACGAGTTTATATCACGAATCAATAAAAATATTTAACCTCTGGACACCCGTATTCAAACCTTTCCAATCCGAACCACGACTTGACCCGTGACTGACAGGAGTCCACCATGACTCGATTGAGTCAACTCAGTCTACTGAGTCGACACACGCGCAACAGTAACAACCATATGCTTATCCCAACTTCATTTTACTGCTCCTATACCACACGATTAATTACTATAACTGTTTTTAAATCATCTTTTCCACACGAAAACATTAAAACCCGATTTATTTATTCTATTCACGTTTTTATCATTATAAGATCCACGAAAGCACAACAAATATAAAATTAACTAAATATAAAATAAAATGGAAATGGAATGGTTGTGTCGTGAGGTTACCAAGAGAAAAAAGGCGGCGAGGAGAAGCGAGTGGTGTCCTCACGAGATGACTCGTGACCACATGAGTCTTTAACCATCGTCTAGCCACAAAATACCTTTTGCAAAACGTTTTCTTTTAAAACCCTAGACATCCGAATCTTGAAATCAAGATTGGGCGATATGGGTGTTTGGATGTGATTATCTAGCATAAGCGTGACCACAAGACACCGATATATCATTTGGGATAGGTGGTGTAAGTAGAAGAGGTCGCCGGAAAGTTGGCCGAAAAAGATGACGGCGCCGGAACCGTAGATGGGTGGCCGGATTTTCTAGTGAGAGAAAGAGTATGTGTGTTTTGTAGTGAGAGAGTGAAGAGAGTGAAAATGAGAGAGTGGGAAGGTAGGGGGTATTTATATTACTACAAGGGACTCATCTTGTACATACCAAACTATAGGGGTGGTTAAGTAACTTATCACAAGGACCCTATGTGAAACTTTATAAAATTTTCGTTATAATAGGTTCGGGGCTCGTTTTGACTAGAAAACGAAGGATTCGTGACACGGGAGTTACGTCATTGCTTTTAAAATATTAATTCCAATAAAAACGATATAAAATATGACTCGTATCTCAAATTAAATCAAACTTTCGCTCTAATCGACGTTTCTTCAATTACGACGCATCGAGGAATTTTTAAGTTGTCACATTAATGTTTCGGAAGAAGGCTACCCTGAGAGTGTGAAAGAAGATTAGGATTTTTGCATGACGTTTTTCGAATACCAAATTGTACGAGTATAGAAAATGATATTCATGGTTGACATGCACCATAGGAAACAAGTTCTCAAAAAGTCTAGTTAGAGGTCTAGAAAGTCGTTTGCATGTTCCTTATAAATTCTCTCAAAGATTATGTGCTTATATGATTAGGAATTATGTGCATGACATGGACGTAGAGCAACATTGTTATTTTAACGAGATGAAGGATATGTATCAATGCATTATTCAAAACAAGGCTGATACTATCTTGGATTCTACATATCATTTCTTATGTGCTATGGCCAAGGAATTTAAACTACATCTTTCTAATATTGTAAGTAGCCATTAACTCATAAATTTAAATTTGTGATCATTGATATATTAACATTGCATGCTCTATCACACTCGATAGAACATGAAAGATTGATTAGTCAAATGCCAAGACATAATAACACTTTGGATCACAACTTACACATGTGTTGATAATGTTGTGTTTATGTCTACTTGTCCAATTTATGTGAAAATTGCATGCTATGTGTATTAGGGTACAAAAGAAAAGAAAGATTTTATGCAAACATACAAACTATTTGCATAGTTGAAGAGAATTCATGTTGATTAAATTTGGCATGGTATTGTATAACATACTAAAATACACAATGAATAAACATGATAATATAGAACTCTCATAAGAGATTCTATGTGATTGACTTACCATACTCTTTTTGGTAAATAAAAAATTATCAATGGTGACATAACACATTGAACCACAACTCCAAGGTATTGTGCACTTGATGCTTGTACAATGGATTATGTGTTCTTATATGTGTAAATTGATTAAAATGCTCAATGAAATAGGATTGATAACTTGGACAACTCATCCAAGATCCAAGTATTTTCCTTGCAACTCAATTAGAAAGTAAAGTTATCATTTTCGAAAATTCAAAATGATGATCAAGGTTCATCACAACAGACTATAATTGAAAGTATCATGCATGGCTTGACAAATCATGGTGCATGCATGCATTATTATAGGAACTATCTCAACTAAACTATTTTGTGCAACTTGATCATACAATCTCAACTAAAACCCAACTAAAACACTCAAATCATCAACGATTAAGATTCTTCCCAATACCATCTTATCAAGGAATCAAGGTACATTTTGTAAGTATTCCTTGACGAGCTTTTAATATCACAATTACAACTCAAAACACATACCTAACACCTTAATCCACCTCTATAAAACCAACTAACACTAGATCATAAAAACACAAGCAAACACTATAAAAATTTAGGCTAAGAAAAGAATATGATAAGAAAAATTAGTGATTTTAAAGGATCATCAAACCATGACAACACTAGTAGAAGAGTTATGTCTACCGAGGAAGAAGAAAGTGTTAATTGGAATGAGTAAAGTGGTGCGGAAGTTCCAATCATCAAAGACTTCCTCAAGTTGTGCTTGGTTGAAGATGAAGTATGGAGTAAGATAAGAAGAAAGCTTGGAACCTATGCATGACACTCACATAAAGAGTGTAAGTGTTGTACTATACAACACGTGATGTGGAAAATGTGTATTCTCAGACAAGAATGAGGAAAATACACAAATCCATTAACAGCAACCTCAAGGTTTTAAATGCTACTGTTAGGGATGTTGCTAGGGTCTTTTTCTAAGACAAGAATGAAGAATAAATTAGAGAACATCAGAAAACCTAGGAATGTTTCCTTTGGAAGAACAAAAGTTGGCTAGATGTTCCTACAGCAAATGCTTTTAAAGCTCTTTATACGGTTGATGCTGATTGTTCCGTGCCTACTAAGGTTGATGCTAAGGGAGGGACTCCGCATGAGTCTAGTTCTACAATGGTTGCTAATAAGGAGGGATCCCAACCGGGGATAGTGTACCACAAGATCCAAGTGTGGTAGAAGATCAAAGGAAGGAGCCTAAGATGGTTGTGGTCTTGCCTCTAAGGCTTCTTCTTCGTGTGAGTTTACCCACCAAGAGGTTAATCCTTTCTTTAAAGTGGGTGAAATTGATGTTTCGATAGTGATGACGAGGTACTTCGGATGATAACCCCATGGCGCAATATATTTCATCCGCATGTGGCGGTTATGACCTTGAAGATGACTAAGATGACTACATGAATCAAATCTACGATCTCCCGAGCTATGGATGAGTACTATAACGGTGATTTCAAGATCCAAGGCGTTGCGGGAAGTAATGCTTGTGATGTCTAATGTGTTTACTTATTATCTTGTGATTTGTGGTTTGTTTCTTTTCTAGAAGATAGGAAGTGCATTGATATGCAAGATTGTCTATGTAATGGGGCGTGATATGGGATATCACCCATATCCGTCGACTTAAACGGTTTTGGAGTAATGAATTTTACCGGGTCGTTATGACCTTTTACCCAAAAAGTATTGTATGCTCAATTGCTCGTGTTTGAATGAAATAAATTGTGTTGTGTTGATGAGTGTCTAAATACTCATCATTTTGTACTCATTTAAACCGCAAAACATCCGAAAACACTTTAAATGCATCAAAATGATAAAAATATCACAAATAAGTGTTTTATGTGTTTTAAATGCAAAATATCAAAATCGGTGAAAACGTATCAAATTTGCATAATTGGCGCTTTAGTCCCCAAGTTTCAAAAGTTGTCAAAAGCAGTCCTCAGTAAATCTAAATAAAGAAAAATGTTATTCAAGGTCCCGAAATATTCTAATTTGTCAAAATGGTCCTTGATTAAATCTTTTGTAAAATGGCGAGAAAAGGTCCACGAACTTTCATAAAATGTCAAGTTTGGTCCTTGGAAAAATTGAAAATGTCAAGTTTAGTCCTTGAATTATTGATACTTGTCACTTTTATCCCTGGAACAACTTTGCAGATTTGGCGGGAATGGTCCTTGAATTTGAAATTTACAACTTAAGTCCTTATGATATTAAACCTTTAAAACCCTTTTGGACTTGTCAATACTCAAATAGACCCTGCCATAACCAAATTAGACCCCCGCCTAAACCCTCGACCTCTCTTTTGACCCCACAGTCAAACAAGCGATCAAACCGCTTGTTCCCTACCTCCCGCTCTTCTCCACCATCCCCGCAACACTCCACACTCGCTACCTCCCATCACCTTTTCACCTTATTCTACACCCCATCATCACTCAACCCTCTACAATTAATGCCACCCCTACTAGCTATATCACAGCAACAAGTCAAGTCAGATTTCCGCCAAAATGGTTAAAATGACCAATACACTCTAAACTCTCCCGTTGGCCAAAATGAGAGGTGGGATTTGATCAAGAGGCCACGTGGAGCTCGGTTGGAGCATAAAAGAGGAAAAAGAGTAGAAGACCATGAGTTAGTTTTATAAAATTTCCTTATGTCGCTTTTTTTAATCAATGTCTTAGGTTAGTTTAAATTATGTAATCTTTTGTTTTAATGATTCAAACTCGAGTTTAGTTATCTTTGTAACTGTTTGGAGAATCAATTTCAAGATTTGGTAAAGTTCATGTTTTACGTTCTTGTTGAATATTGCGCTTCAACTTGGATATTTAAGCTTTAAATAGCTTCTTTCTAAAGTCCAATAAGCTTAAATAAGCTCTATATAGCTTGTGATAAGCTTGCATTACAATTTTAAGCAAGTTTGTTCCAAAGTCAATGAAAGTCAAACGGGTAAAAATTTGAAAGTCAAAACCAGAGTTTTAGTGATTTCTATTTCCATGTTTGTTTAAATGTTAGTTTTAAAGTGATTTGAGTTAATATAATTAGTTGAGATCAATTTCTTTATAATTTCAGTGGATTAATTGTTTCTAGTTAGTTTTAAAGGAGTGTTTGGTTTTGGCTTTATTTTAAGGTTTCATAAGTTTTTGTTGTTTAAATCTGAGTAACTTAAGTTTCTAAACATGTTTTAAGGCTTTCAAAATCAATGTTTTAAGTTTTTCAAGTCAATTTTGTGTTTTAAGCATTTCTCAAATCTGTCCAAACAGTCCCAAAAGTGGTTTTTGTCAGTTTTAGCATAGCATTTTAAGTCATTTTAGTTTGCTATAAAAAATTTTAAAAATTAAAAAATGCAATTTCACCATCTCTTCTTACTTTTCCTAAAAAAAAAATTCAAAAAAATCAAATGATTAGTTTGCTTGTTGCTCAAAGTTGATGGTTTGGCCCGTAGTTCCCCTGCGCCACTGATTCACCAGTCTCACAACAAGCTCATAAGTTTTTTTACGCCAAATTTTTGAGTTCTAAAAAGCCCTAGTTGATCTCAAATTAGTTTTTAGGAATAAGAGGGGATGTAAAGTCTCAGGTTTAGTAGGTTTTAAAGCTTAAACTCGAGTGTCGATTGGTTTATTTTGGCGTTGAAAGCGCCTGTGGGACTGTTTGATTCAGTGACCCTTGCGCCCCTATATTAGCGTGTAAAAGCTCATTGTAAGTCGAAAAGGGACAAAAGCTTGGTGGCTTGGTGGACTCCAAGTCCCAATAAGCTCAGAGCTTATTCCCAGGGCTTATTCAAAATAAGCTAGAAAGTGCCCCATTGGGCTGTTTGGGATCGCATCACAGACCCTCAGCAACTAAAGTTGTTGGTTTAAGGTGCTTATTAGGCATTCTTTTGCTTATTTATGATTTTATTACTTAGGATAGTTTAGTTCACCTTATTGCTTATTAGGACTTATTGCTCGCTTATTTTCTATTTTCTTTAGCTTAGGATTCCCCTTCAAGCCAACTGTTTTTTCCCATAGATTATTGCTTAATGTTAGCTTATTTATGTATTATTTGGTCTGTTAGTAATCTTGTTAGCTTAACTATCTTTTGAAACTGCTTATTTCTCCTTTTGTATTGATCATCACTGTTGTGTTGCTTATTTGTGCTCAAGTAACAAAAAGGTTTGTTTGTTTGGTTTCTGTCCACATCAGGGGTCAAATAAGCTGTTAAAACAGCTTATTTGAAGTTCCCTCAAGATAAGTTTTCATAAAATGATTTTATTTTCACCTTATCTTTGAATTGCAAAAAGAAAAAGTTAAAAATAAAATGTTTTGCAAAACACGGCATGGTGGGACTCGAACCCACGCCACCCAGTTCACAACACAACATCACAACCAACCGCCTTGGGACTTGTCTCATGAATATCTTGCACAATCAAATATAAAAGAACACTTGGGCAGTTTAGCTTTTAAGCTTCTTTAAGCTTATTTCCAGCTTATTTTCTATAGCAGCCACCACTTTTTCAATTTTCCTAGAATCAGTAATATCTTTAAGTAGTTTTTGTGATTTTTTCAGATTTTTCTCAAAGTGTTTAGTATTTTTAATTAATTAATTAGTGTTAATTAGTTTTTAATTCGTAATAAATAATTTAAGAGTCGAAAAAATACCCGGCTTTTTCCTAAAATTTTCTTTTGTCATGTAGTACGTGGGAAAATTGTTTTTACACTCGTAGGACTTTTATTTCACAAATTTTACGTTTTATCTTGCGCTCAACAGTAATTTTCGTACATAACGACGTTTTCATTTTAGGCCACGTTTTTAGATATTTTAAGTTTACGCTTTAGTTAAAATAGTTTATTTAAGATATTTTGATTTATAAAATCAACAAAACATCATTTTAAGAATAGTGATAGCGTTTATTTAATATTTTTATCTTTTAACTTTCTTTAATTTGCATTTAAGCCCACGTAGTTTATGGGCTTTTCCTTAGTTATAATCATATTCAAATCTCTTTTCCGTTCAAATCTCTCGATCACTACATCGTTTGGCTATTCTCGACTGACTCGTTGGGACTTAACGACCCGGAATCCACTGTACAGATTCTCACGATCTTCATTGCATTCGTGTTTGGCGGTTTTAAGTCGATTCTGTCCGCCATTCACAAGTGGCGAGCTTGAGTAATTTAGCTTGACATTTTTTGTGGATCAAATTTTAGCGCCGCCGGGAGCAAATGCTAATAGTCTTCGTTCGCAGATTAGTGATTTGACATCACTCCTTGTTTATACCATCCATATAATCCAAAACCCAAAAGATTTTCATTCTTAGTTTTTACATCATGTTTTCAAAAATACCAAAAATATTCCTCTTTACCCTCCTACCCTTTTTGATTCTTTATCCTTTACCCTCTATCCATTTGATTCTAAACTTCTATTCTCATGGAATCTCTCGACTACGACGACTCGGGACGGTCGAAAAGCTTCGGACTTTATCTCAAATGTCTAGAATTGTGTTGTTCGTGATGATCCATTGATTCGCATAGGAAATGGAAAGAGAAACCGGGTGACAAAGGACCGGTACTTCCATCTTATAATGGAGGTGCTAAACACGTCCAACCCACGGTTATCCAAAGATCTAATCCTCAATTGCTCCTAAGCCGTCTAGAATTGATTCTAAACTTTCACGGTTTACGGTTAAAAGCAAACATGCGAAATTCAGATCGGTGACAAAGAAGAATGACTTGCCTAATCTTCACGCTTCTCAAGAACCGTAACAGGAGACCATAACGGAAGTGGTGGAAATTGCTAGCTCTCGAGCACACCACTTGTCCCACCTCCGGATTTTTCAAAATGTTCTTGAGACTTAATAGTCATTCGATCACCATGTTGGTTTTGTTGATTCTTTGAATAATCGATTCCTTCTCATAATTCTCAAATAGAATCGTTTATTCCTTGTGTCGGTTGTGGTGAGCCTCTTTATGGTTCACCACATCGTTGGTGTACATGTGTACAATGTGGTAATGATATCCGTAACGGGAGTTGTTTGTTTTGTGGTTCGAGAATTCATTTGATTATGATCTAATCGAACTCATTTAACGACCCTCAAACTTTTCCAATTACCCACCTGACCGACTCATCTTCATATAACCAACATTCTTCTTTGTGAATTTTGTGGAGGTCCTCACCAAGGATTTGAGTGTCAATCCAGGAAACACGTTTGTCTATGAACAGTTTTGGTGATGCTCGAGAACTTTGAAATGACCAAATTCCATATTATTCACATGACCACCCACAACAATCATTTTGTTGTGAGAACGTGGAGGTTCCCATTTCAACTCGATTGTCAAGCAGGAATCCATTTCCTTGTAACAATTACGACTATCCATATCACGACCAACCTCCACGGTGCCAAATAACTCAAACTCCTCATCAAACCCAACAAGACACTTATCTAGAGCTTACGGAGTTAGTGAAAAGAGGTGAGGAGTTCAATAAAACTATACTTCATAATATTCCAGTTTTCTTGTGTACATTGTGGGGTCCTCATGATGATTATCAATGTCAACCTTCCGGTTTGACAAATCTCCACTCCCACAATGTCCCGTCATTCCAAATTCACATGAGAAATCCATGGAAGAATTGCTAGGTCAAGAAAGCAGTCGCTAAAATAAATTCCCAAATTGCCTTTGAAAAATGTTGGGAATCAATTGCAAAAAAAAAAGCAAATGATCTAGCTCTCAATTTCGTTTTATTCACGATGTCGATGACGGTGATGATGATGATACACTTGATTCATCAAGTTCATCGGATGATATCCAGCAGTTGAGATTCCATCTCAAACAACTGCTATCACACCAAGCTCCCACTCACTCTCGACTATGGGGACGAGCATCTTGACCTGTTCACGAAAAGGAATCGGACGAATTCATAAAGTCTAGTGTTGAGAACCTTGTCCCAATCCCAAGAGAGTCACAGGAATTCTTGATCATGTGTGTGATATCCCTCCTCCTCTTGTCTTCCAAAATGATCATATTCGGATGTTCTCGATTCTAATGATAATGATTCGTTATCTTGTGGAGACATCGTTTATGTGGAAGATTTACCTTCCGAGCTTGTTAGCTTAGAAGAAGAGAATGATGAAGTTTCTTGACATCGAAATCAAAGATGAAGCACCGTGCAACATTCGAATGTCGGTCTTCTCATTTCTAAAATTGAGGCTTTCAAGAAAACCTATTTCATCTCCTATCCCCATTAAGGATAGTGACATTCTTTCCGATGATTCTATTCCGAAATGAAAGCCTTCATTCTAATGATATGGGAGAGAAGATTAGTGGCGGTACCACTTTTCATGCTCATAATTCTCTCCCGATTATGAATCATTTACATTGGAGGAGTTCACCGTGAACCCACTCATATCAATTCGAATATGATTCATTCACATTCATGGAGTTCTCGGATGAACTCACCATTATCATATCTCCACCGAATATGATAACTTCTACTTTGATCTAGACACAACCGGGATATGTCTAGACCAATTGAGCTTAAAAGATGAAATTCATGCTATCATGAATTCCCTTCCGATGATGATGAGTTAGTCAAAATCATTATCATGACTTTCTTTCTCTTCTTCACCTATCACGTAGCTTCTCCTATTCTTCACTCCTTCGGAATGAAGACATTATCTTTGACCTGCATTTCCATGCACCATTTGTGGTAAGATGCATGCATCAGTATCTCATCGGTGTGGAACTTTCACGTACTTCAATGTTTATCCAAACATCTTGAATGAAAGTCCGATGGAGATTGTTTCTTCCACTTACTCCCCATGAACCAATTAATTCTGGGTCGAGTCAAGCTAGCGATTCGGTAATCAAAAACGAGAGCTAAACATGGGTTTTCACCGTGTGTACCACCCTAGTGTGGGGAGATGCCCCACATATTGTATATAGATCTAAAAATGAATGAAAATTGTAAATATTAAAAAGAGAATAATTGTTGTGTTTCTACACTTAGCTAGGTTTATTATCTTTACGTTCTAAGTTTCGCATAACAATGCAGACTTTGAATATTGAGGACAATATTCATTTCTAAGTGTGGGGAAATTTCGCTAATTTTGATCATAAATGTACCCTTTTAGTCCCTTTTTCCCCAAAATGGCCAAAATTTAATTTTTTAGTGGAAGTACTATGTACTAAACACAACAAATGGTAATCATCCACCATGTCTAACCCACATAAGGATTGGCTAATCCAGAGCAAACGGCTCTTGGTAAAGATATCTCAATCAGTTAACGACTTGCAATTTGCCCAAAATTGTATGGTATTCATTTCACCATATCCTTAAAAGTGAAGAGTTGGCTAGCCCAAGTTTATGGCTTGTGGTATAGGCGATGGAAAAACCATAATTGGTAATCACTCACCAAAGATAATATTGATAATTTATCTAAGAGTTGGCTAGTCCGAGCAAACGGCTCGGTAAAGACAAATCAAATCAGTTGAAAGGCGATGATTTGCTCAAAATCATTTGGTTATCGGTGTACCAAGGTTCTTACTTGAACTGAAACATTTGGCTACCCGAGTAATGGCTTTTGGTAAAGAGATAAAATCCATTAATTTTTCTCAAAATATTGCTAGGACTAGCAATATCTTAGTATGGGATTGATGAGTGTCTAAATACTCATCATTTTTGTACCATTTAAACTGCAAAAACATCCGAAAACACTCGTAAATGCATCAAAATGATAAAATATCACAAATAAGTGTTTTATGTGTTTTAAATGCAAAATATCAAAATCGGTGAAAAACGTATCAAATTTGCATAATTGGCGCTTTAGTCCCCAAGTTTCAAAAGTTGTCAAAAAGCAGTCCTGGTAAATCTAAATAAAGAAAATGTTATTCAAGGTCCCCGAAATATTCTAATTTGTCAAAAATGGTCCTTGATTAAATCTTTTGTAAATGGCGAGAAAAGGTCCCCGAACTTTCATAAAATGTCAAGTTTGGTCCTTGGAAAAATTGAAAATGTCAAGTTTAGTCCTTGAATTATTGATACTTGTCACTTTTAGCCCTGGAACAACTTTGCAGATTTGGCAGGAATGGTCCCTTGAATTTCAGAATTTACAACTTAAGTCCTTATGATATTAAACCTTTTAAAACCCTTTTGGACTTGTCAATACTCAAATAGACCCCTGCCATAACCAAATTAGACCCCTGCCTAAACCCTCGACCTCTCTTTTGACCCCTGGTGAACAAGCGATCAGCCGCTTGTTCCTCCACCTCCCGCTTCTTCTCCACCATCCCCTCGCAACACCCACTGCCTCGCTACCTCCCATCACCTTTTCACCTTATTCTACACCCCCATCATCACTCAACCCTCTACAATTAATGCCACCCCCCTACTAGCTATATCACAGGCAACAAGTCAAATCAGATTTCCCGCCAAAATGGTTAAAATGACCAATACACTCTAAACTCTCCCATTGGCCAAAATGAGAGGTGGGATTTGATCAAGAGGCCACGTGGAGCTCAGTTGGAGCATAAAAGAGGAGAAAGACAGAGTAGAAGACCAGTAGTTAGTTTTATAAAAATTTCCTTATGTCGTTTTTTTTAATCAATGTCTTAGGTTAGTTTAAATTATGTAATCTTTTGTTTTAATGATTCAAACTCAAGTTTAGTTATCTTTGTAATCTGTTTGGAGAATCAATTTCAAGGTTTGGTAAAAGTTCATGTTTTACGTTTACTGTTGAATATTGCAGTTTCAACTTCAGATATTTAAGCTTTAAATAGCTTCTTTCTAAAGTCCAATAAGCTTAAATAAGCTCTATATAGCTTGTGATAAGCTTGCATTACAATTTTAAGCAAGTTTGTTCCAAAGTCAATGAAAGTCAAACGGGTAAAATTTGAAAGTCAAAACCGAGTTTTAGTGATTTGCTTTCCATGTTTGTTTAAATGTTAGTTTTAAAGTGATTTGAGTTAATATAATTAGTTGAGATCAATTTCTTTATAATTTCATTGGATTAATTGTTTCTAGTTAGTTTTAAAGGAGTGTTTGGTTTTGGCTTTATTTTAAGGTTTCATAAGTTTTTGTTGTTTAAATCGAGTAACTTAAGTTTCTAAACATGTTTTAAGGCTTTCAAAATCAATGTTTTAAGTTTTCAAGTCAATTTTGTGTTTTAAGCATTTCTCAATCATTCAAACAGTCCCAAAGTGGTTTTGTCGGTTTAGCATAGCATTTTAAGTCATTTTAGTTTGCTATAAAAATTTTAAAAATTAAAAATGCAATTTCACCATCTCTTCTTACTTTTCCTAAAAAAAAAATTCAAAAAATCAAATGATTAGTTTGCTTGTTGCTCAAAGTTGATGGTTTGCCCGTAGTTCCCTCGCGCCACCGATTCACCGATCTCACAACAAGCTCATAAGTTTTTACGCCAAATTTTGAGTTCTAAAAGCCTAGTTGATCTCAAATTAGTTTTAGGAATAAGAGGGATGTAAAGTCTCGTGTTTAGTAGGTTTTAAAGCTTAAACTCGAGTGTCGATTGGTTTATTTTGGCGTTGAAGCGCCGGTGGGACCATTTCGGAATGACTGCTGCCCCTATATTAGCGTGTAAAAGCTCCTTGTAAGTAGGAAAAGGGACAAAAGCTTGGTGGCTTGGTGGACTCCAAGTCCCAATAAGCTCAGAGCTTATTCCCACGGGCTTATTCAAAATAAGCTAGAAAGTGCCCCATTGGGCTGTTTGGGATCGCATCAATGAGACCTCACAACAGCTAAAGTTGTTGGTTTAAGGTGCTTATTAGGCATTCTTTTGCTTATTTATGATTTTTATTACTTAGGATAGTTTAGTTCACCTTATTGCTTATTAGGACTTATTGCTCGCTTATTTTCTATTTTCTTTAGCTTAGGATTCCCTTGAGCCAATGCTGTTTTCCCATAGATTATTGCTTAATGTTAGCTTATTTATGTATTATTTGGTGCATTAGTAATCTTGTTAGCTTAACTATCTTTTGAAACCGCTTATTTCTCCTTTTGTATTGATCATCTTTGTTGTGTTGCTTATTTGTGCTCAAGTAACAAAAGGTTTGTTTGTTTGGTTTTCGTCACATCGGGTCAAATAAGTCATTAAACAGCTTATTTGAAGTTCCCTCAAGATAAGTTTTCATAAAATGATTTTATTTTCACCTTATCTTTGAATTGCAAAAAGGAAAAGTTAAAAATAAAATGTTTTGCAAAAACCTGGCATGGTGGGACTCGAACACACGCCACCCGATTCACAACACAACATCACAACCAACGCGCCTTGGGACTTGTCTCATGAATATCTTGCACAATCAAATATAAAAGAACACTTGGGGTTTAGCTTTTAAGCTTCTTTAAGCTTATTTTCTATAGCACCACCACTTTTCAATTTTCCTAGAATCGATAATATCTTTAAGTAGTTTTGTGATTTTTTTAGATTTTCTCAAAGTGTTTAGTATTTTAATTAATTAATTAGTGTTAATTAGTTTTAATTCGTAATAAATAATTTAAGAGTCGAAAAAATACCCGCTTTTTCCTAAAATTTTATTTTGTCATGTAGTACGTGGGAAAATTGTTTTTACACTGTAGGACTTTTATTTCACAAATTTTACGTTTTATCTTGCGCCCAACAGAATTTTCGTACATAACGTCGTTTTCATTTTAGGCCACGTTTTAGATATTTTAAGTTTACGTTTTAGTTAAAATAGTTTATTTAAGATATTTTGATTTATAAAATCAACAAAAACATCATTTTAAGAATAGTGATAGCGTTTATTTAATATTTTTATCTTTTAACTTTCTTTAATTTGCATTTAAGCCCCGTAGTTTATGGGCTTTTCCTTGTTATAATCATATTCAAATCTCTTTTCCGTTCAAATCTCTCGATCACTACACGTTGCATTATTCTCATACAATTTCGTTGGGACTTAACGACCCGGAATCCACTGTACTCTCTCGATCTTCATTGCATTCGTGTTTGAGCGGTTTAAAGCGATTCTGCCCGCCATTCACAAGTGGCGAGCTTGAGTAATTTAGCTTGACCTGCTTTCTTGTGGATCATATGTGTTCTTACATAGTTTATTTGTGCTTGAATATGACTTATTATGTGATATATATGGTTGGTGGTCACTAATCAATATCATACAATATATAGATAAAATTTGTGATCTATATTTAACACTTATATGATTTTAAACATATGCAGGAAAATCATCTCTAGCATGATCATCAAAAGGTAATTGGAGTCATAATGATAAAATATACATAATGGAATATGTGCGAGAATGAATCATAAAATAGTGGTGTACAAATATAAAGTGGATATTGTGTGAACTAACCCATGTTGTCAAGTATTGTGACAACTCGTATTGTCCAGTTCATTGCTGGTCTATAAATTCAAGGGAAAATCACCTAAAAATGTAGTTAACTTGCCACTTTTTCTCATTGTATGTAGCATTCTTTTTTTTCTTATTTTGTCAATAAACTTCTACCGTTAGTCTTTCTGTGTACCCGTTACCAAAAATACCGGCATCGTTAGTCCTTTATGCTAACGACCATTAATAAATAACTTAAAATTTGGTTATCTTACGCTAAACTTGCATCGTTGGTCCTTTATACTAACGATCGTTAAAAATAACTTAAATTTTGGTTTTCTTATGTTTCCGTCCGTTCTTTCACGTTTCCGTCAGTTTTTACACGTTTTCGTTTGTTTTAACACGTTTTTGTCCGTTTTTCACGTTTTCATACGTTTTTACACGATTTCGTCTATTTTTTCACGTTTTCATATGTTTTTACACGTTTTCATCCGTTTTTACACATTTTCGTCCGTTTTTTCACGTTTCCATTCGTTTTTACACGTTTTTGTTCGTTTTAATACGTTTTCGTCCGTTTTTCACGTTCTCATCTGTTTTTACATATATATTCATCCGTTTTTACACGTTTTCGTCCGCTTTAACACATTTCGTTCGTTTTGCGTTTTCATCCGTTCTTACGTTTTGTCCTTTTCACATTTTCATCCGTTTTACATGTTTTCGTCCGTTTTACACGCCGTCATTTTTCACATTTTCGTCCGTCTTAACACGTTTTGGTCCGTTTTAACACACTTTCATCAGTTTTTTTACGTTTTCATCCGTTTTTACACGTTTACATCCGTTTTTGCACGATTTCGTCGTTTTTACGCATTTTTGTCTGTTTTAACACGTTTTCCTCCGTTTTTCTCGTTTTCCTCCATTTTTACGTTGTCATCCGTTTCAACACATTTCCATCCATTTTACGATTTCATCCGTTTTACATTACCATATGTTTTACATGTTTTAAATCGCTTTTCACATTTTGTCCATTTTTCATGTTTTCGTCATTTTTCACGTTTGCATCGGTTTTTTCATGTAAACACGTGAAAACGTGTATAAATGGATGAAATGTAAAACGGATGAAAATGTAGAAACGCCGAAACATTTGAAAACGTGTTAATATGCGAAAAATAGACAAAATGTGCAAACACGAACGAAAACGTGAAACAATGATGAAAACGCGTAAAACGGATGAAACGTGAAACAACGGACGGCGTGAAAAACGGACGAAAACGTAAAACGGATGAAAACGTGAAACGGATGAAACACGAAAATGGATGGCGTGAATAACAGGCGGCGTGTTAAACATACGAAACGTAAAACAGCGAAAACATGCAAAACGGATGAAACGTAAAACATATGAAACGTGAAAATAGAACCGTGTGTAAAACGGACGAAACCGTGTTAAAACGGATGAAAACGTGAAAACGAACGAAAACGTGCAAAATGGACGAAACGTAAAACGGATGAAACGTGAAAACGGACGAAACGGGAAAGCAGATTTAAAACGTGAACAAGAACGGACGAAACGTAAAACGAATAAAACGGAGAAAACGTGAAAACGGACGAAAGTGTGTTAAAGCGAGCGGCGTGTAAAACGCATTAAAACGTGAAAAAGCGGACGGAAACGTAAAAACCAAATTTTAATTTATTTTTAACGATCGTTAGTATAAAGGACCAACGACGCAAGTTTAGCGTAAGATAACCAATTTTAAGTTATTTATTAACGATCGTTAGCATAAAGGACTAACGATGTAGGTTTTTTGTAACGGTACACGTAAAGGACTAACGATAGAGGTTTATTGACGAATGAAAAAATGCTACATACAATGGGAAAAAGTAGCAAGTTAACTACATTTTTGGGTGATTTGCCCTAAATTCAAAACTATTACTTTGAACATTTAAATAATTACTTTTACGTATAACCGTTAGGTTAAATCGCGTAAGCCAGAAAACGACATTTAACGTAAACCGGCATTTTCTCATGTCAAAGTTTGACTAAAAGCTCGAAACATTCATTTTTAACGTTTACATGCTTGATTTAAACTAAAACCAGAAGATTATCACGCGTGTTGTGCAAAACGACCCTGAACATATCCGACACTAGACTAAGTTAAATCTAGATTAATTAAATAAGTACATTTGGCCTTTATAAATTATCTATTAAGTCATTTTATTTGTTTTATCATTTTTGCGTAAAACATATACATATTGCATATTAACTTTAAATTTTTAAACGAAAATACAATAAAACTTGAGGGGAATAGCACCCTCGATGTCCTTTTTAAGTTATCAGGTAATGTTGAACCTGACATGGGGAGGTTTAAAATAACTTTAAAACTTTCCAGAGATAATAAAATAATAAGTTATGCAATAAGAGTATATAGCTTGTTGTCAGAATATGACAAATAAGTTGTATTATTAAATTCTGAATTTACAAGAACAAGGGGATGTGCAAGTGTGTAGTAATTATAGGGGCATCAAGCTCCTTAGTCACACCATGAAGGTTTGGGAGAGAGTTATTGAGAGGAGGCTGAGAAGGGAGACGAGGGTGTCTGAGAACCAATTTGGTTTTATGCCAGGAAGATCCTTTATTAAGGCTATTCACCTACTTAGAAGTCTCATGGAGAAGTATAGAGAAAGACAAAAGGACCTGCATATGGCTTTCCTTGACCTTGAAAAGGCATATGATAGCGTCCCACGAGAGTTGATTTGGAGAACTCTTATTCATAAGGAAACCCCAAGGAGATTCGTGAGAGTCATAAAGGATATGTACGAGGGGGTCCACCGTGACCTTGAAAAGGCATATGGCTTGGGTTTTAGTGGGTTAGGTTTTTAGGCGTCTTCTTGGTTGCCTGGTCTTTTGTTTTCCCTTGTGCCTTGCCGTAGCTTTAAGCCCGTCGTTTCTTGCTTTGCTTTGTGCTTTGTGTTTGTTTTGTCTTCCCGTTCTTCTTGCGGTGCTTTTGTTTTTGGTTCCGTGTTTTTGCTATGCCTTTGTTGTAGGTCCTTGCTTTGTTTTCGCCTTGCTCTGTGTTGCCCCTTAGGTTTGCCTGGCTTTCCTTATGCTCTGGTTTTATGTGTTTTTATTTGTGCTTGCTTATGTGCTTTTTGGCTTGTGCTTTTTCCCATTCCCCCTTGCCTGGTTTTTCGTACTTTTGCTTGTTGGTTACTGTCTACTGCTCTTTGTTCTTTATTTTCTCACCCACATACCTGCATTTGCCGGAGGTCTCGTTGGAAGCAGTCTCTCTACTCCCGGGTTTATCTTCGGATAGGGGTAGGATCTGTCTACATTTTACCTCCCTTATACCCTGCCTTGGCGGAATTGGGTTTGTTGTTGTTGTTGTTGTTATTGATTAAATTCCGAATTTTTTGCAACAAATTTACCACCAAAAAAAGATGCAAATTTTTAAAAAGTTTGTAGCTGATGGGTTCTTTGTGATGCAACTTGACATTGAGTTTGAATGGAATGTCAAGCAGGAGGTATACTATCTTATATCTTCTTCTAATATATATGCCGTATGTTACTCTTGTCGAGTTTATCATAAAGCATCTAGCAGTGTTAATAAATTTTGATGAACGCGTAATATATGTTACGGGCTACGGAATACGGAAACAAACACACACACTACGGAATAAATTTTGTCGAGTTTACTGTAGGTATTACTAGTTACGGACTACGGAAATATATGTTAAGTGTTAAAAGAAAGATTGTTCGTGATTATACATTTTGTTTTAGAAGTTCTTACAACTTCAATCAAAAGTAAAATACTTATTTGAACAAACTAATTTGTTCTACATTGTAGAATGTTCATGTATTCTTGAAAAAAGTTATTAGTGTTCAATGACAATCTAATATTTAATATAGGTTTTAAGTTGATAGTTTGAGTTGATGAGTACGTTAGATACGTGCGTGTATATAACCAGCCTTGATTACGCAACCAGAAGCCATTGTAATCTCAAAACACTATACTTAATTACGCATATGAATTGCTCACTTTCCGTTTTAAGAAGACACAGAATGTTGCTCGGTTATTAGAAGATTGGAAGCAGCCTACTTTAATCGATTCACATGGAATTCAGATGATTTAGAGATGTTTTGTGTGTAGTTTTCATGTCATGGTTTGTCATATGCATGTATAGTTGCTAGTGTAAAGCACAAATGGTGTGTCTTGTGAAGTTGTGATAGTTATTGTGCTATTTCGCCACATTTCATATACTTAAACCTTTTTTGATGGTTAATATATTTCATATACTTAAACCTTTTTTGATGGTTAATATATTTAACAAGAGTAAAAACCTTTAACCAAATTTTCTTTTATAACCCTACTGTTTACAAATATTCTGTCCATCTTTATTTATACAATGGTGTTACTAACTCCGTCTCAAGATAAGTGTCAAATTTCACTTTTTAAATTCTTTTTTGTTCAACTTTGACCGTAAATACTTTTATTTGAATAAAAAAGACTCTTAAACGCATGATATTTATTTTGGAACAGAGGAAGTAATAAAATCATATATAGCGCGTTGAGATTATAAGGCATCTAGTAGCGTAATAAAAAAAGAATCCGAGAAATCAACAAACCGTACCGATTAATATATGGGCTTGTGTATCACGGCTTGGTTCCATTTTTTAATTTAACATACCAGGGATCAAACCAATAAACTGATTATATGGGCTTGTGTATATTTATGCAAAGTGGGCCTGTGTAATTTTATGGATTCTGAATATAGCCTGGTGTAATTTTGTGGATTCCGAACGTTCAAAGAATAACGACACACATCGCTTGAGAGTGTATATATTTCGGTATATTGCCGTATTGGTGTCTATCTTAATTTGGAATTATCAACTCAAGGAAGTGTCATTTTGTTACGATGATTATTTAATGATCTATGATATTGATGACACTTTCTTGTAAATATGACTATGATGTCACATTAAGTGCTACATGTCACTTAGAAGCAAGCAACTCGCTCGTACAACAAACGCCAACATGAGTGTGACCGGTATATTCTATCTGCTCTCCTCTAGCCTAGGCAACTGATCCAAGCAGTCAACTGTGTTCTTTATGAAAATGGTGGGAATATGATATGAAGATGGAGATGATCATGTGCAAATGAATCTATGTAGATTTTACAAGCAGTGCTGTATGATCATGCACAATACTTTCCTTGCTCGAAAAAAGCTCAAACCAATTTATAGTTTCCATCTTGGATTGATAGAGTTCCTCATTACATGGCAAGTACGAATGTTAGATCACATCTCAAATCAAATACAATGTATCTTTGATATGTTTTCTAGACCCAACTAAAATTTTCCCATAGTTTGAAATTATGCATGCCCAAAATAACTAAACATATTTTTTCAAAAGGTGAAAGTTAACATACCATATCACATCTAGTCATCTATATATAATAATAAAAATATGCCTAACATTTCCATAAATATAAACCTAAGGTAAAAATTGTACCTGATGCTCAGGAAATATGGGTCCTCACCACATGCAATCACGTTCATGGGAATAACACACACATGGCTACATGATCACGGTTTATAAATAAAGTGACCAATTGACACAGATATCACAATACCATTTGACTCAAAACAACTCAAAACAAGAACCACTCTTAGTAAGGGCATATGCAATGAGGTGTTTGATGACAAACTTTTTATTATTTGAAAAAGTTGTATAAAAGCTTTTTATTATGGCATGGAAAGACTTTTTAAAACATTTTAAAGAAAGACTTGGCTGGTGCAAAGCGTTTAAAGAAAGGGAGGTGATTTTCACACTCTAACAAATGATTTGGACACTTTAAAGATATTGTGTTTGAACATTTGTATCCTCACATAAATGAAATTGTAAAGATAATGTGAGGGTATAAATGTCGAACACAATATTTTGAAGTGTCTCAATCATTTGTTGGAGTGTACAAATCATCTCCCTTACATAAATAGCTTTTAACTTGTTAATAAATGTATCAAGACAAAATAACTTTAGCATTTATTGCTATAAATACCAATGTTGCAAAAATCGTGAATTGGTAGTCGGGTGGTCGACCACCCTGCAGCGAGTACTCGGTCAAGTCGAGATTAATCGTTGATTAATCGGATTGGCATTTCACGCAACTTTTTGGTATTTCTGGAGACCAAACTAAAAATTTTTAACCGATTCCAAGCCTGCTATGTTTCCAAACCTCAATAAAAGGCTCCAAATGATTTGGACACTCTAAAGGTATTGTGTTTGAACATTTGTATCCTCACATAAGTGAAATTGTAAAGATAACTCACGGGTATAAATGTCTAACACAATACTTTGGAGTGTCTCAATCATTTGTTGGAATGTATAAATCATCTCCCTTAAGGAAATAGCTTTTAAATTGCAAGCATTTTTAATAAATGTATCAAGACAAAATAACTTTAGCATTTATTGCCATAAATACATCAATTCTTTTATGACTTGAAGGTTGATGATGCTCTAAATACCTTGTTTTGAGTTCTCCCATAATACAATAAAACCATCATGTAAAACACGTGCACAAAAAACACACCAAGTAACGGCTGAGCATCGGGCCGCTCCCGACCCGAATCCCGACAAGCCCGATTCTCGATTAGCCGAAGAACCTAAACCGAATCCCGACCCGAAAGTAGTCGGTCGGAATCGGTATGTCGGGTTCCGGTCACCTTCGCTTGTCTTTTCTCGGTTTTTTGCCTGTCCCGTCCCGACCCGAGTCCCGAGAACATAGAAAACTAGAACCGACTCCCGACCCGAGTAGCAGTCGGTCGGAATCGGTCGGAGTCGGTTTCCGGCGGTCGAAATCGGTTGGCGGTTTTCGGTCGGGAATGCTCACCCTTAGTAACCAACATGATGAATACTGAAATTCAGTCTCGCAACAACAAGAACAACAATCAAAACCGCGGACGCAGCCACATAAAAAAATCACCACCCTCAGCAACCTTCAATTTGGAGTTGTGGTATCACGTTGCTCGGTTTCTTTTTCTTTGTTGTAGTTACATAGTATTTTTAGACTTTCGATTCAATGTTGGAGATATGAAAGTGAGGTTGTCATAGATAGAATCTTAGTATATATGTCGATGCTCAAACAACTTCTTTTACGCCATTGGCCATGGGTCTCTCGACAACAGCAAGTGCATGCAAAGCATGTTGAATATATGGTAAATATACATCATATATTAGCTGTCTAATTAGAATATTATGAGTATCCCGATGATATTGTTAGTGGATATTATTTATATTTCACCCATCTTTATTCTTGTAATGTTAGTATGGGTTTATTCTTTGTTTCCTTTTCACCAGTAATGTTGTATCTATAAAGAGTGTCTCCTCCTTGTTGTAATACACACAGAAAATTAAAGAAATAAAATCATTGTTCATCTTGAATCTCTTCTGTTCTGTACCTATTTATTCTACATGGTATCAGAGAAGGTTCGAGAATTGAACCTGGTTGCTTGAATCAAATTGAAATCGGTTGCAAAACCTAATCGAAATCGAAGATGACTTCCGGAAAGGAATCATCAAATCAAAACCCCCACATAGTTCATAATCACATCGATGCACCCTTCCCAACCAGCAATACTCTGAATGAAAACAATTATATTTTGTGGTCGAAAGTCATGAAGATGCGCATCAATGGGCGGAAGATGTGGGGATACATCAGCGGTGCAAAAACAAAACCTGCAGAAGAAAGTGAAGATTATGAAAATTGGTGCTCAGAAAACGACAAGGTAAAAGGATGGTTATGTGATTCAATGTCCACCACCCTAATGAATCGATATGTTTGTTTGGAAACAGCAAAGGAAGTTTGGGACTCACTCGAAGCTATGTATACCGACACTTCTGATGAAACTCAAATCTTTGAGTTACATAGGAAGTGTTTTTCAACAAAACAATCTGGGAGATCGATGGCAACGTATTATGATGAACTAGCATCACTGTTTCAAGAAATTGACCATCGTAACACGATGAAAGGAGAAAGTGTCAATTCCATAGCCCTCTTACAAAAATATGTAGGGCGGCTTAGGGATGTTCCTTTCTGGATTGGACAACGTGTATGATCAAGTGCGTGGTGAAATTCTTCGAAAAGATCCACCACTCACCTTGGAACAATCCTACCAGATGGTGCGAAGATGTTCGGTTCACAAACAGGTAATGGGAACCCAAACACCTATATCTGAATCTTCAGTTATGGCACTAAACTATAAAAGAAACCAAGGGAAAGAGACTCGAACTCCTCGCCTTGATCTTGAATGTACTCATTGTGGTGAAAAAGGACACACGGAACAAAGATGTTATGAAGTTATTGGATATCCAGAATGGTGGGACTTTACAAAACGTCCAAGGAAGAACATAGCAAAAAGGAATGATGCTGGAAAAGGTCCTTCAGTCAACACTGTTCAATCAGGTATGAAATTTAAAAGTAATGTCTTTCTTGCAAATTCTTTGAATAATACTTGGTTAATTGACACTGGTGCATCAGATCACATGGTAAACGACTCTAATCTACTATATTCTGTTTTACCTTCAACTCATACCAATATATACACAGCCAATGGTGGGTCATCCCCTGTGATCGGAGAGGGGTCCACTGATCTATCTAAATCTTTGTCATTAAACTCAGTTCTTATTGTACCAGCCCTCGAATACAATATCTTATCCGTTAGTAAAATTACAGTCGCACTTAAATGTACCGTGACCTTTTGGCCCCAATTTTGCACTTTCCAGGACATAGTGACCCGACAAGTTCTTGGTTGTGGTGTTAGAAAAGGCAATCTATACTATTTGGACCTAACAGATAGTGGAGAAGAAAGAATTCATAAGGTGAATAAAGTAGGAGGAATTGAAGAAATGAAAGAAAATGTATGGTTATGGCATCGACGATTGGGTCACCTCTCATTCGGATATCTTCAAAAATTAAATTCTTCCTTATTTTCAAATTGTAGTGTTTCAGATTTTAAGTGTGATGTTTGTGAACTTGCTAAAAGTCATCGTATTACGTATCCACCCAGTTTTAATAAAAGTTCGGAACCTTTTAGCATTATTCACTCGGACGTATGGGGTCCTGCACGTATTCCTTCTTTTTCTGGAGCCCGTTATTGTGTAACATTTATTGATGAATGTACCCGTATGTTATGGGTCTCCTTGATTACTCACAAAAGTGAAGTATTTGGAGTTTTCAAAAACTTCTACCAGATGAGTTTAACTCAATTTAAAAGAAGGATACAAGTATTTCAATCTGATAATGGAGGAGAGTTTACAAGTAATGAAATGTTAGAATTCTTAACAAATAATGGTGTTCGACATCAAACCTCTAACGCATATTCCCCACAACAAAATGGGTTAGCTGAACGTATGAATAGAAAACTATTAGAAGTTGTCCGTGCATCTCTTTTTGGAATGAATATGCCATTAACATATTGGGGAGAAGCATTAAAATCCGCTGCATATTTGATAAACCGTACACCGTCTAGAGTCATTGACTTTAAAACCCCCTTCCAAACACTTCATGACCTCATCGTTGTTCCGGCTATGCCAAATCTAGAACCTCGTGTTTTTGGATGTGTCGTATTTGTTCACATACCTAAACATCAACGGGGGAAGTTAGATCATTATGCCCGAAAGTGTGTGTTTCTTGGGTATGCGGATTATAAAAAGGGTTATCGGTGTTATGACCCCCTTGAGAAAAAGGTTTATATATCCCTGGATGTCTCATTTAGAGAACTCGATGCATACTTTACGGGGTCTTCCCCTCAGGGGGAGAAATATAATGACAATGAAGGAAAGTTCCATACTGGGGATTTGTTTCAGGAACTAGAAAATAACATGCCTAACCATTCAGCTATTGACGAGGAAAGATCAGGAACAGAGGCAGATGAGGGAATTAACCATGAAAGTGAACTTCACACGGATGAGGAAGATATGAATGAGGAAAGGACACGTACGGATCAAGTTGGAGAAGTGGAAACCGAAGAACTGCCACATAATTTAGAACCTTTAACAGAAGAACTGCCACATAATTCAGAACCTTTAGTGGAAGAGCTGGTACAAAATTCCGAACCTATTGTACCACCTAATCCTAATAATGCTGATAGTCAACCTAGACGATCAAACAGGTCCACTAAAGGCATCCCGAAACCCACTTATGAACCTAACTTTAACTCTAAATCTAAATATCCCATCTCTGATTACGTATCAACATGTAGATTATCTAAGTCGTTTACATGTACTGTGAATCAATTATCCTCTGTATCTATTCCTAGAAATTTGCAGGAGGCACTTTTGGATCCACGATGGAAGAAAGCTATTGATGAAGAAATGGATGCATTGCAAAGAAACTCCACTTGGGAGTTGGTTGATAAACCGCATGGATATCGTATTGTTGGATGTCGGTGGGTCTTCACAATAAAAATGAATTCTGATGACAGCATTGACAGATATAAAGCCAGACTAGTCGCAAAAGGGTATACACAAACGTATGGAATAGATTATGAAGAGACGTTTGCTCCCGTTGCAAAGATAAACACTATTCGTATACTCATTTCCCTTGCAGCTAATCAAGAGTGGCCATTGCATCAGTTTGACGTAAAAAATGCATTCCTAAATGGAAATCTTGAAGAGGAAGTATACATGGAACTTCCACCCGGAGTGATGGATTCTGAAAACGGGAAAGTATGCAAGCTAAAAAAGGCATTGTATGGTCTAAAACAGTCACCACGAGCCTGGTTTGGAAGATTTACGAAGAGCATGAAAGCTTTTGGATATAGACAAAGTAACTCAGATCATACATTGTTTATAAAACGAAAGGCAGGCAAGCTTACAGCTCTCATTGTTTATGTTGATGATATGGTGGTTACCGGAAATGATACAGAAGATATTGAGGCCTTAAAGAAGTATTTGTCACAGGAATTCGAAATGAAGGATTTAGGACAACTGAAATACTTCTTAGGAATTGAAGTTGCAAGATCAATCCAAGGTATTTCCATGTCCCAACGAAAGTATACATTGGATCTCCTTGCGGAAACCGGGATGCTTGATTGCAAACCGGCAGATCCACCGATTGAAGCAAACCATCAGTTGGGTAGGTTCCCTAACCAAAGCCCATGTGACAAAGGAAGGTACCAACGTTTGGTGGGAAGATTAATTTACCTTTCTCACACTCGACCAGACATTGCATACGCAATTAGTGTTGTGAGCCAATTTATGCATAATCCTAGTAAAGATCATATGAAGGTTGTCTTTCGAATACTAAGATACTTAAAGAAATCTCCAGGAAAAGGTTTATTATTCAAAAAAGGCGGTAATATGGAAGTAATGGGGTACACAGATGCAGATTGGGCAGGAAATGCGATGAACATGAGATCAACCTCAGGTTATTTTATGTTTGTATGTGGGAATCTAGTAACATTCAGATCAAAGAAGCAAAAGGTGGTTGCTAGGTCAAGTGCAGAATCAGAATTTCGGGGTATGGCCCATGGAGTTTGTGAGCTTCTATGGATACGAAACATATTGAAGGACCTCGGTTTTATCATCATAAAAGCCATGAATCTCCATTGTGACAATAAAGCAGCAATCATGATTGGGCATAACCCAATTCAGCATGATCGCATGAAGCATGTGGAAGTGGACCGGTTCTTTATAAGAGAAAATATTGACAAAGGGTATATTTGTTTTCCATTTGTGAAGTCTGAAGATCAGCTTGCAGATATACTGACAAAGGGCGTGTGTGGACGAATATTCAACCAAGCAATTGACAAGCTGGGCATGATTGATATCTATGCTCCAACTTGAGGGGGAGTGTTGAATATATGGTAAATATACATCATATATTAGATGTCTAATTAGAATATTATGAGTATCCCGATGATATTGTTAGTGGATATTATTTATATTTCAGCCCATCTTTATTCTTGTAATGTTAGTATGGGTTTATTCTTTGTTTCCTTTTTCACTCTGTAATGTTGTATCTATAAAGAGTGTCTCCTCCTTGTTGTAATACACACAGAAAATTAAAGAAATAAAATCATTGTTCATCTTGAATCTCTTCTGTTCTGTACCTATTTATTCTACAAAGCATAGTTGCTGGTCTACACGAAACGACAATAATTATGCGTTTGAATTTTTGCTATGAATCACAATGGGTATGAGTGTTGGTATAAGGTGGAATTGTAATGGAGGGTATGATGAAACCACCTACGCAGATAAGATATGAGAAGACCTTTACATTTGGGTATCCCTAATCCATTGTAGTGGGCCTCATAACTAACCAAACAACATTAATGACTTTCAATGTTATAGACTCATACCCATACACCCCAACCAAACGAGCCCTGAATCTTTGATCGATGCTTCAAACAGGGGTGAGCAAACGGACCGGATGGACCGGTCTCGGTCTACCAATTTTGGCAAATTCGGTCTCGGTCCGGTCCGGACCACAAACCGAAAATTTAGCCTTGTTGGACCGGACCGACCGAGACCGGACCGACCACATTCGGTCTCGGTCTCGGTCTAGGTTTTTTTGCAGGATTCGGTCTTGGTCCGGTCCGGTTTTCGCCCGATGATCGGCCTCAGCTTCAAATAATCCTTGTTCTCTTCCACAACGTTGTTCCACTAGCTAGCTTGTTCATCAATACATAATTCTTGGTTCTTGCCATATCCCATATCTTTAACTTCATGGGTTTGTCATACATTCTTAGGGTTGACCCCAACAATGGAACCACAATAGTCTTTTGATGTAAGAGCATAATAGTCTTTTAATGTAAGAAAAAAGATAAAAACAGGTTATTACTAGTAAGAGCATAATAGTCTTTTAATGTAAGTATGCCATGTGCAAATTAAAATTCTTTGTGTTAATATCATTTCCCTTTATGTTATATGTATGTAAGATATTAAATAAAGCTTATTGGGATTTGATACAAAATATGAGCACTTTTGAGTATTGGATGGAGGGTGAAACAACATATGCTTATCAGTTTTATGTAAGCGTGATTCAAATAAGTTGTTTACATCGGCACTTATATCCTATAAAAAAATCAGAATGTGGCAAGGACTTAAAATCTGCTTATTAGCTTGTTGCATATTGGCGGACCATAGGTTATCTAAACATTATCTCATATCTTGTGTTTTTATATAGCTGCCAATAAGCACTTTCCTTTTCACACGGGTGAGAGAGATATTACAAGATTATGATTTAATATTGGTGATCGATATCTCTCTAGGTGTAGGAACGAGGTTAAAATCATCTTCATATGTCAACTAGGTCATCATTTTTCTTTGTTTAATATCTTCATTTTGTTGGTCTGGTTTACCTGAAAATATGGTGAAGTGAACGTACAATGTGGAAAATCTTGATTTATACTCGGGAGGCCACCCAAGTATAACTTTTTTTCATTTACACCAAAAAGATCAAAATCATGTAAAATCTAATTTATAATTGATTAATAAATTTTACTTTACAACATAAACAAAAAAAATTACTTTGTAACTTTTTTTTTCTTTTTGATAGGAATGAAACCGAATAAATATTTGCGTGGCCTTTAAAATAGGTTTACCAGTTTAGTGACTTAAGTGAAAAAAAGTCGAGTAATCAGATGGACTTTTAATACATCATCCCTAGTACTGTTTATTAGTGGAACAAAAGCAAATACCAAACCTTGAATTAACTATCGAATCATATTCCCAAAATCTTTACTCACTTTTTTATTTGATGACCTCGTTTATCCACTCTCAAGCTCAAACAGCAAGATGTTTAGTAAAAACTGAATTCTATATATACTCGTGCCCTAAACGCCTAATCTTTATTCTTCTCAAAGGCTCCTTCACTTCTTCTCTTCATCACTTCTTTTTCATAAGCACTCATATATAGTTGAAAGAATTCTTCATTTCTTCACATAGGCTCCCCTCACACTCCATATATACATACACATATTTGCAAACATCTTTTTCATCCATACAAAACCATAATCTGATCATCCTTAAAAGAAAGCCCATAACATGACAGATTCAGGAGAACACAAGGTTTCACGGTTTGTTGAGTATTCGGTGCTGATCACATTTTTTTTGGAATGCTCGATCCATCTATTATATTCAAAGTCGAACTGGTGTGATCAGCAGGGACGGAACCAGGGGTGTCCCGGGACACCCATGGATTTTTAATTGTCTCATAGTGTTAATTTCGTTAAAAAGCCTCTATTTTTATAAATACACCGGTCCCAAAAGTCGCGCACGTAGTCTTGTTTGATTTTCATAAATGCACCCGGTGACTTTGTCTTCGGGTTCCGTCCTGGACTGATCAGCATATTGAATACTCAACAAACCGGGAACCTTGTGTATCCCGAATCTGCCATGTTATGGGTTTCTTTAGGATGATCAGATTATGGGTTTTCTAAGGTTGAAAAGATGTTTGCAAATATTTGTATGTATATATATGGAGTGAGGGAGCCTGTGAGAAGAAATGAAGAACTCTTTCAACTATATATAGAATCCAGTGCTTATGAAAAAGAAGTGATGAAGAGAAGAAGTGAAGGAGCCTTTGAGAAGAAATGAAGAACTCTTTCAACTATATATAGAAAAAGGAATGTACAACAGCGGCCAGTCTCTTGGACATAGTCAAAGATGTGGAAATTGCAATCTCGTGCAGAAAAGGCCGAGCAGGCACTTCAGCAGGTGATGTGGCGTTCCCAAAAGCCAAAGAGAACTTGGCATCCGTCCTCAAGCGGTACAAGTGGCGGTAGCAAATAAAAAAGCTGCCAACGAGGAAGATAGGAGGCGCGCATTGCTACGGTGTTGAAAAACCATAAAATTATGGTTATTTGATTAAAACATAACCGCATGAATTTAGGTAATAATGCTAGTTATTTATAACTATCACTTACATTTACCGTTAATTTCATGATTAAGAAACCATGAAATTAACGGTAAATGTAAGTGATAGTTATAAATAACTAGCATTATTACCTAAATTCATGGTTATGTTTTTGATTGAATATATCAAAAGTTGTTACTTTAATAGTATGTAGTATATATGCAGCTAGACTTACTTTAATATGTACTAGTAATAATAAACTAGATACCACATTATTGACCAATTAACATTAAATGAATACACTTCAACATCAGTTAACTAGACCATGCATCTTCACTGGGTGATTCCATTCTGCAAAATCTTCAAGACACATGAAGCTAAACTATTTTCTAACTGGTAAACATCAAGCTGGGTGGCGTTTTCAATAGAGAATGCTCCATATGGGATCTTACAGGTATAACCGGTATGTTTCTTAGGACGAAGAAAAGAAGGAAACAGATTTCGTATTTGAGTTTCCAAGCAAAATCCATATCAACCCGTATCCAGATAATTCCTTTTATATTCTTATTAAAAACCAATAGTTCTTCCTGTGGCAAGACAGTTTGAAAAGGACTAAATTTTACAACCAAAAATTGTTTCTCTTTGTGAAATTTCATAACTACTTCTAGAACAAATATTTATCAGGTGATTTTTGAACATTTTAGAGCTCATGTTAAAAGTTGCTATTTCAGACACAGGATCGACGTTAACAGTTGTTGTGAATATTACAGCTCTTGTTCCATTAAAATTTTATTTGTTGACATAGATATTATCTATGACAACCTCACTCACTTTCATTTCTCAAACATTGAAACGAAACTCTAAATACTTTGTAAGCTACGTAGCAAAAAAAAAAGAAACCGAGCAGCATGATACCACAGCTCCAGAATGAAGGTTGCTGAGCTGGTGATTTTTTATGTGGCGCGTCCGCAGTTTTAATTGTTGTTCTTGTTGTTGCGAGACTGAATTTTAATATTTATCTAGTTGGTTACTTGGTTTGTTTTGTGTGTTTAACATGATGGTTTTACTGTCTTTTGGGAGAACTCAATAGAATAATCACAAGTTGCTGCATATTTAAGCGTTTATGTCTGCGCTAAATACATTTTGATATTCAGATATGAAAAATCATTGGTAACGATTTACAACTTTCTTGTTTATCTTAAGACATAAGTAAAGGTGTATAGTAAGTTAGTAACCGTCCAAAGGGGTTGTAAGTTGTAGCCCGAGTGCCCAAAGGCACCAATTCACTCGATGTTTGGTAGGAAGGAATCCTAAACAATAGAATTGCATCGGAATTGAAAAGAATGAGAATATATAAGAGAATAAGAATTAGTTCAGTTGCTTGTTACAAAACAGAATCTAATAAAAGAATGGCGTTTAAAAATGATTCTCATGTTTGGTTGTTTGGTAAAAAAAAAACGAACTTAATTATGTAATCTATGCATCAAAACCAGTGTGGTATTATCTTACGCTCAATCACTATTTCCTAAAGTCATTTTTGTGTTACTGATTAATCATTATACCTTCTTAGAGCACACGGTATGGGTTTATGTGGCAAGCGTCATTCGTCCATTTCAAAACCAATAAGACGCCATTGCCTTACCGTCCCTTTCGCCATTCGCAAGCCAAACATCCCTCAGCCATTTGAATGGCTCACGCCATTTGTGATGTTTTTTAAAGTAAAGGGGAGTAGAGAAGGGAAGAGGAGAGGAGGGACAGACGGACAGTTGGTATTTCATTTCATGTTCTTTTGTTAAATCACAATGGTAAGCTAGGAAGTGATCGTTGTCAATGAGTTGGCTGCATATTTACAAAGATACCCTTTAAAATATATATGAACAAATTATACATAATTCCTTTGCCCAGTTAAACATGGCAATATATATACATGAACAACTCATACATAATTCTTTTTGAAAAATGAAGTCTAAATTTTAGCAACAGAAGCATCGTTCTTCAAAGAAATCTAGATTTGAAAACAAACTTTCCAATTTAATCATTTTATCAAATATTAAATCGAAATACCCACCATGAGTAATTTTCAATATTGGTCTTAAAAGTGAAAGGGAAAGCATATATTTGTATCAATGAAAATGAAATCAAAGATTATAGATGTGGACAAAAGGGGGGTAATTTGGTCATTTACTAGTTTTATACATGGTTTCCTTTGTAAACCGCCCAATTTTGGGCGGGGTAATTTGGTCGAGTTTTGCTAGACCCACAAAACACCTTCAGCAAATGAGTTGGCATTATTTGATTGGCTTAATCAAATAGAAGAAAGAGAGAGACTATACCAAAAACACCAATCAAACAATGATTCGTTTTATGAATGTTTTAGTGGATGTTTTTTTGTGAGTCTATCAAAGCTACTAAAAAAAACCCACTCACCTTGTCACTTTCTTTCCATCTACCCATTTTCCCTTCAAATATTCTTGAGAACACAAAAAAACTTTGGTTTCCTTACCCTTTCCTTTACTTTCTTCTCTTGAAAAAACTAAAAAACACAATGTTATTGGTGTGTTATTTGGAGGAAATGAGATGACGCTAATGTGCCATACTTTTGGCTAGTGATGATACCTAGTGCTCTTATCAAACACGAAGTGTTATCGAATCTGATGCTCCTTGCGTTAACTTTGCTTCAAAATCAAGAAACTCGTTATTGGGTTTAACAACTCTTTATAATTTTCAAAGGTTTTAGTATTTAGTCTTTTGTATATCGTTCCGTCTAAAGGAACAACGTAAATTTTCACAGGAATAAGCGGTTGATAAAATACTAGTCACATGGAAATAAACTCACCCAAATATGAGAAAATGATACCTTTTCCAAGCAGACAATTGCTTTTTCCTTTATAAGAAACTAAAGAAAATAAAAAAAATTCACAATTATGCCCCTTCATTATATCACATATACATGTTTCCCTCTCTTTTACAAAGGAAAGCCGTCAATTACCTGCCTAGAAAAGCAGACATCATTCCCCCTTATGTTTGGCAAAAATAGATGTGTTTGGTCTTTGGTCTTTGAAAATATTAATATTATAGTTTTTTTTTTTTTTTTTTTTTTTTTTTTTTTTTGTTGTTCTCTAATGTTGTTCTTTGAAAAAGATTAAAAAATCAGTTAATTTGTGAAAAATAATCTCCATAATCTTTTAAAAGCGGGTTTTGAGAACTTATTTTTTAAGAACTTATTCTTCTAAAATAATTCACAATCTTAGTTTGCCGAACAAAAATTATTTTTTAACAAAAGCTTATTTTCTAAACAAATAATCTTAAAGCCTTCATAATCTACAATAATCTCTCGCGCCAAACATTAACCATATGCACAAGCTCTAAGACTGATAAGCAGAATTGTTCGGCATAGCGGGCATATTTTCTCTAGCATTCATCCAAGAGAATAAATAACTCAAAGAAAATGGATATATAATTTTGAAAAGGATAAGAAAAGAGAGCAACCATGCCACCATGGTTCATAGATTGAAAGAAGCAAGAGAGTCAAAAAGTGTGTCCACATGTAGTTGCAATGGGCTCATTTACGAATTTTAAGTAAAGTGTGCAGTCAAAATCATCGGAAAGTGAGTCCAAAAATATTGGTTGTTATCCTCTGCAAATTCCATAAGGCACTACCTTATGACACCAGAAACACGCAAAATTTCATCTTGTGTGTTTGACTTCATAATAATATAAGCAGGGACGGACCTATGTTAGAAGTATGGAGTATTCTTGCACATTTAATAGAAAAGTTGAGATTATAGTGTAATTTTTTTAATTTTGACCTTTTTCGAAAGTATTTCACCAAAAACTCAAATCTTGCACCCACATACAAAATCCAACATTCAACACTTTAAAGCGCTTATAAATCCTTCATCTCAAGTAAAATACACAATTTATCATTACGATCTTGGTTTTTCTTTCGCGATTTTATTCTTATTGTAGAAAAAAAAAATTTTCTTACACATTTTATTTTTTCCTATTCATCACTGAATATAAGTGACCACATGGTCATATTTCCAAATCACAAGTGTATTAGTGAAAAGAAACATAAGCCACCGTTCAAAAGGAATAAAAAGTAAAAACACGCATGATACTTATGTTGGCCAAGTGCCCAAGTATAATATTTACCTTGAAGCATCAAGCCGAAGTCCAGAAACAATTGCATCAACATTCCCAAATACAACATGATACGACGAACGTTTCAAAATTAAAAATTGGCTTAAGTACAATGAGGATTTTAATCTTATCAAACTTACTTTAACCAATAATACCATACCATCATAAATTAAAATTATTTTTTGCCTCAAAACATTATGTTATAAACTTCAGCAAATAACAACTACTAACATGATTACTTCGACTAGAATAACATTTAGATACTAGCTGCGAAACTCTTGGGCGATGCTTGTTGTTGCTGTGGTTGCTCGCCAGTGGGCGGCTCATCCAACTTCAATGTGTTGTTGATCCAATCAAGTTCTTCGTTGTTTAGCTCACCAAGATCCTCACCAAGACCCCAATCCGGCAGATCACTAGACAAATTCTCATCAAACCCAGATAGGTTAAAATCATCAGCATTCCCAAACCCGTCAAACGGACCAAAACTATCAAGAAACAGGGGACCAAGTTCCGATCCAAAGTCCAAATCTTTCCCAATTTCGCCTAATGTCATTTCATCATCAACTGGGTCCATAAACCCAATATCAGGCAACAACTCTTCATCAATTGCATTTTTGCTAGTAGAACAAGATTCAATCTTTACTTCATTATTTTCAAAGATTCTTGAAACCAAAGATGACTGTGTTTCAAGAACAGATGACGGTGACGAGTGTGGAATTACACCAACTGATTCTTCAGAAACCGCTTGTTTTGACGATCAGAAGAACCCACAGCGATAGATTTCCTCTTGTTTTCTTCTGAATGTTTCTCCTAACACAACCCGTTAAAGATACCGCCATTCTATCAAACTCGAGTTTCCTTGTTTCATAAACTTTTGGCCTTCCTCTGCAGTACTGAATGTACCAAGCCAAACACGCCTACCTTCAAAGGGTTCACAATTTCCGCAGCAAATTTCCCCCATTTTCTTTGTCTAACACCTCTATATTTCTTAACACCGTTTGAAAGTACCGTCATCTGGGGTTGACTCGAAGTTCTAGTCAAAACCCTTCGCTTTTTCCCAAAATTTATCGCCCCGTTGTTACTATTTTGAAAAGAACCATATGTATCCGACAACTTAACCATTGGAATCTTAACTTCCCGAACAATTGTTTTAGATTTAGGTTTCTTATTCGCCTCATCATCAGACGAATCATCAGTCATATCCGGATCATGTAAAGTGATCCGAACAGTTCTCATCTGATTGTTTTGTTCAGTTGGGGGCCTTGGGGCTACTTTTCCTCTTCTTTTCGATTTTTTGTTACAAACGATTTCTGATTTTTCATCCAACTGCTCCGGAAAATAAGACATTTTCAAATCCTCCTTAAACCCCAACAAATATCACAGAAAGTAAAAACTTAAAAGTACCCAAATATTATCGTCAAAAAGATTGGTAATTATATAAAGATCGTATAGGAAAACTCCCAAAACACTCGAATCCAGAACAAGTCCTACAAAAAACACAAACATATAAAACATTTTACCTAACAAAAAACCAATCACAAACAGAAATCAATAACAAATTAAAGATCTTTTTGTATACCTTTTAGGCCTCAAACGCATCGACCCTGTTTTCGAACAATAAACGACACTCTGCTGAGTATAACAGCAGCAGAGTGACAACAAAATGAGCCGTAAAAACGTATTCCAGAGCTTCACTTGAGCTCCAATCACAGCCAATGAACTTGTCGACATAAATCAACTCCTTCTTACTCTTTTTCAGCCTAACACCACACTCCAAAACCCCTTTCCAACTACACACAAAAAAATAACAGACAAAAAAAACATCAATCCATCATAAAACAGTCTCAAAAACATCAATTATTCATATATATACAATTAAACATAAACCCACAAAAAAAGAACCTTTTTTTTATAGATATCAATAACATATAAGCAAATAAACAAAACCCCATAAACAAATAAACCTTTTTTTATAAAGATTTAAATCTCTTTAAAAAAAAATCAATTCATCACATAAAAACAAACAAGAATTGTAAGTGAAACTCAACTACCTTATAGCAAAGAAGAATACAATATTTATAAAACTGAAACAAGAATTGTAAATAATTATAAACTGAAACACGAGTTAAAGAAAATAGCATACCTTGGTGATGATGATGATGATTCTGTGAGAGTGAATCTTTAGAATAATGGAATGAAAATGGTGATTTTTATTATAGAATATTTCGTTCTTCTATCGCTCCGTAATTATCTAGCGGTCAAAACGCTTAGTTTGGTATATATATGTGATGACTTTTACGGAGTAAATAAAAATATTGGTATGAAATAGAAAGTTGATAATGGCTATAAATATAATTTAATTTCCGAAGTAAATACTGAGTAATTATATGGGGTATGAATGTGTAATGAGTTGTCATGGTAAATTACTATTTATGTTCTAAAATAATTTTTTTTTAATATTTTTTTTAAAGTTTTTTTTTTTATAATTATAACTTTAAGTATTTGTATTTATGTTATATAATATTTGATACAAATTATACTAATAAAAATATTTTTAAAACCTAATCGATTTATGTATTTTGCATCAAATATTATATAAAACAAAAAAAAAAATTAAATTTAGAAATAAAGCTAAAAAAATAAAAAAATTATAAAGTTAAAATAGTAGTTACAATTATTTTGAAACGAATGGAGTATCATCTATGATACGACCTGATATGAATAAAAATAATAAAACATGTCAATTTTGTAGTTAAATAAGTCATGGATGTAAATGGGTCAACACGACTAAACTCTTTAATAAATGTGTTAGGGTTTTGTTGAGATTCTCGACACAATTCCAAATCACCGACTCATTTAAAAACACTATGTGTTAAATGTTTTGTATTTGGTTTCATTAAAATACTTATCGCGTTGCAGATATGGCTCAAAGATACGTCGTATGATATTTACTATGTCCCTTTAAATGCATATTTAAGTTATAAATGGGTTAACATAACTAATTCGTTTGATGAACGTGTTCATGTAAGAGTTAACTTTTTATATGACTAACTAAAGCAGTCGGAGGTGAGTTGAGGTATTTGAACCCGTCAAACCGAACCTATCAACCGGACCTAAATTGCAACCTGATTTCGGTGAACTTTTGAGAATTATATAGAATATTCACGCTTTGGTAGAAAAAAAATGTGTTGCACGTATTGCGTTGTCCCTTAAAAAATGACAATCTCAAAAGAGTTTTGTTATTTGAGATTATGATATAGATGACACGCGCAAAAAGTGAGTTTTGGTAAATATTTTGTTCATTTTTATTGTTTTTTGTTTAAGGGGGTTTGAAATAATGTCGAGAATAGTAAACGTTGATGAATACCGATATTTTTGGACGATTATAGATTTATTGTTTCTTTATTATTACGAAAAATGTCATTGTTAATATTACCATAAAGGGCCCTTGTTAAAATGGAATAATTTCTTTTAAAAGGAATTTTATTTCAGGATATTGGGAATAAATATTTTGCTTTATTTTCTTTCTAAATATTTTGTTAATTCTTGGCTAAGATTTATTCGTGAGGGTGTTTACTTTTCTCTTAATAGAGAGAAAAATAAGCTCAAAATCTGTAATGTCTCTTAATTGAAAAATGCATTAAAACTTTATATAATCACTTATTAATTTAGTAAACACAGTGGAAGTGGAAGGTTACTTTTATACCATTAATGAATCACTTATTCTATTTTTGGTAGTTGAACATTAAGAATGTCTTAATGAAGCACTTAAATAAGGCCAGTTTTGGTAGAGGCTTTTTTTTTTTAACTATTAGCTTTTTATTACAAAAATAATTTCTTCCGAAATAAATAATTCTATTTGGATACACTAGACGAGTACCCGCGTCTAGCGGCAGCGGTTTTTAGCGGCAGACAATTAACGATATGCGATATTGTGGTAAGTGTATAACGTTCAAAATAAAACGTGAAAATATCAAAATATAATTGCAAACGGCTGCAACATGTGACAATTCAACTCTAGCAAAAAATTCTTAACATATATCAAACGACATATACAAATATTTAGTGAGATTGAAAAAGAAAACATTTTATCAATTATGAGATAATAAATAACAATGCACGTTACTCGTCGCATAAAACTTCTTGATACACAACATTTGAGATGTAGACTCCTCCTTGACCGAACTCTTTGACTGATTTCACTAATACCTTTGTAGTTCTACGTGATATCTTGCTAGACACAACAACATAAAGTTAATTTATGCGAGAAAGCAGTCGGACAAATAGACACCGCGTTTGAAATTGCTTAGCCCTAAGCATCATTGATAGACACCCACATTCTATATTTGTAATAAAAATTTCATGAAGTTTAAAACTGAAAACTTAGAACAATTTGAAAAGTTGTCATAAAAAACCTTTTGTAAACGATTGAAATTGATTTGTAGTAAAGTTGTCACTCTTAAGGTTTATATATGGAAACGATTTGGAATTGATTTGTAATAAAGTTGTCATTTTTAAGGTTTATATATGAAAATGATTTGTTTGGAAGTTGTCATAATATAAATATATGAATGATATATCAAATCAATAACTCTTTGTCGACTCGTATTTTAATAAATGCATTAATGTGCCGTGTTTCAAACATCTTCTCACAAACATTCATATATTAAAGTCATTAATTCTCAAGTTTCAAAGTCAATTGCTCCAATGTAGCCTTCATTGTGTCAAGAAAAAATAAAGTAGAGACATCTTTGGTTGGCTTTGTTTAATACTTTGGGTTATTCAAGACTTAATTATTGTTATCTTGAAAGTATAAAAGTCTAAGGTGTTTGATAACTATAAGGGTAAAAAGCTTGTAAGCCCATATATTGCTAACGTTATTACTTTGTGCAGTTTTTTTCTTCTAACGTCAAATTGGAAGGCAAGCATACACAAGTCAATTTATGGTTGCCATTTAAATGGCAATGATACACAAGTTAATGCTCATATTTTACTTTTTGAAAGTGTGTATAATATGATTTCTAGCTGTCCAATATATATCACAAAAATAGATTAGAGACAAGCAGGGTCGGTCCTGAATTTTGGGATGCTTTGGGCGAGCCGATTGAAAATGCCCGCTATAATATATTACAGTGGTGAATTTCAAAATTTGTGTGGTTGTATAGTGCGGTTTGCTTCACTTCACTTAAGCGTTGTAAAACTTTAAAGTCGGCTATACAACTACATCTAGTTTACATAAATAAAGACTTGAAAACACAACCTTCGTGGCCAAAATATATGTTTTCATTATATAATGATCCATTTACCATATCTAGAAAATTTCCCATAAACATGTTGTCAAAATTATAAAGAGACAATATTCAAAAGTACTCGTTAAAATAACTACCGAAGTGACATGGCACACTTTTGTAGTTTTGTAGCAAAAGAAAATTTTTGAAGAGGATGTAATAGCAAAATGAGATAGCTATATAGTCTTATCTCGCTTATTGAAGTAATATGGTCCAATAAGCATCCTCACCACCCATCTCATCCCATACAAGAAAAATGAATGACCTATGACCTTTCTTCTTATGCATGACTACACCCATTCCAGTTAACCACCCTCCCACCCGCCACTGTAAAAGAATAAGCTTCAATCTTCATTAATATTTATCAACATCTCGTCTCAAACTATAACAATTGATTATCACAGCCTTGCACAAGACAAAATAAGTGTTATATTATTTTCCAATCGAAAATCATCAGAATATATATAAATCTAGTTATAAAACTTTAAAGCTAGTTATACAACTACATCTAATTTACACATAAAAAATACATATATCTTATACAAAAAAAACTCGACACATGAAAAACCTTGTGAGATGTAGGGTGGTGATGGGTCCCAGTGTTTCAATAGTTTTCGGTGGTGGGAGGCTCGGTAGTGGTTATTTCCATCAACAGTGGCGGCGGAGGCCGAACTGAAAACTAATGAGAAAACCATTATAAAAGTTAGATCTCCAAAAAAATAATAAAGATCCCTGATTTTACCGTGAGATTGGTAAAATATAGGTCAAGCATGTTGACATCTTCATTTTCTGAAACAATTAATCCATGCCCAACGCCGACTGTGTTACTCGAATTCATCATGGAAGCACTAATGACTAATTCTCAACCCTGTCTACACTATGTATGTATATATACAGATTGATGTGATTTTGTATATAAGGTAACAAGTATCTTCTCCATCAATGTGTTTCCTAAATTAGTTTGCAAAAGTAGTACAGTTGAAACGCATATTGAATTAATTTGAAATGAAATATTGTGCGTATGTAACGCATTTTGACCTTTTCAAACGTATATAGTTGTTTTTGCATTTGCATGTTTCCTTATAGGTTTGCATATTTCCTTATAGGTTTTCAAACGTATACACAGATGGCTGTTGCAAGGATATTGATTTTCCACAATTCCACTATTTCACTTTTCCAACATTTGACCAGTTGACCATTTTTATTTTTAATGTAGTATAGATTAATTTTAAAATTTTATTTCAAATAAATAGCTACTAAATGAAAAGCTGATTCATGAAACTTTTTAAACATCGTTAAAACTTTAAATTATACTAAAATACACCGTTGGTCCCTAAACTTGTACAGAAGCATCACGTTGGGATAAAACTTGGCCTTTTCATCGTTAGAGGTCCCTTTTCCAAGTTTTTTAGGCTAAACTGGTCCCTTTTGGCTCCTTGACCCATTTTTCGTTAGTCAACCCCGTTATTTGTTGTCCTTTTCGTTTTTAGTTAAAGGGTATAACGGTCTTATTACTCTTCTACTTTTCTTCCCTTTGTTACCAAACCATCACAAAAATACACACACATATTTCTCAGATTTGATCACTCAAACCATAGTCATCGCCGGCGCCGACGTTAACCACCGTCACTACCACCATTTCATCCATCAAAGTGATGCTAATCAGATTAGTGACGACCATAGTCACTTATGTTCTGATAAGTATGATTTTGGTAGACTCAGACGGATGTGTGAGTCTCAGCTTTGTAAATCATATTGTTTGTAGAGCTCTAGCACTAGCAGATCATTTTCACCTCTTTTTTTACCGATCAAGCCGATCCTTTATAATTTTCCATCTGGGTTTTTATTTTGACATAACCCGGATCTTTGATTTCGTTTAAGGATACGGTGATTTTTCTAATTAAATTGAGCTCTAAATTTGATAAATGTTGTTACTTTATGGTTACATTGGTTAAAAGTTGTGTGAATTGAGATTGGTTTTGTGTTTTTTGATTGTTGAGTATATAAAGATTGCATTTTTTTTCAGTGGGATATGTTTTTATTGCATCATTGGTGGTTAAATGAATAAATTTTACATGTTTTTATTGAAAAGTATGTTTTATAGCAATTGATTGTTAAATTTGCAAACTTTACATTTTAAGCTTTTGTGATTTTGGCTTATTTTCGATAAGTTCAATTTTTCCGGCTTATAAGCCGAAATTACATAAGCTCGCAAGCCTACAAATAAGCTTAAACAAACACCCCCTAGAATGTGTTTTGATTTATTAGATAAGCAGTTTTAGGGGTGTTTGGATTGATTTTCAAAGAACTCGTGTGCTTGTTGTGTTATGTACTTATGTTACAATAAATAAATCGTTTTGATGGTGTTTGGGTTTGATTGTTAAACCTGCTTATCTGATTGTGTATAGATTGTTTTGAATGAGCAACATGGAGATGTATGTTCATAACAACTTGTTTTTCTAAAGAAATAAGGAGATAAGTTGTTTTAGTATGCAATGCCAAACACCCTTTGTATGATAACTTATAGTAACTGCAAACATCTAATGTGACATGCTTGCCTTTTATTTACCATTTAATACAACATACTTACTACTCGCCATTTTTACTATGTGATACACAAAATTGCACACTTTGGAAAATATGGCAAGCATGTTATGTCAAATGGTTAAAAACACAACATGATGTATGTATTAGTTCATGCTCATTGGTTTTATCATCCCCGAATAGTGCTCATTGGTTTTATCTTCATATTGGGTTTAGAAAGTGTGTTTTTAACACCAATGAGCAGGAACTAATACATACTGGATGTATTACATACATGATGAATGTATTATAATAAAACTGTTTTTGTAAGAACATTTAACACACTAAGTAGTTATCATAATATATAAATGGATGCAAAACTGTTTATGGGTAGAACCGTAGAACAAATCGACTTTATGCGTTTTGACAATTACCTTGTCGCCACACGAGCTCAGCTTTCAACATTAGCATCAGAAAGATGTTTAGCTAGCATCAACATCTTATCATGGGTGGTCATTTATTGCTTACAAAGGCATTTTCTTGGAATTAGAAAAAAGATCAAATATACCTGTGATTAGCAGCCCGTGATCAGCAACCCGTTGATTAGCAACTCTTGATATTGAGTGTACCTTTGAGGTTGCTCTAGGTTGACGCCATTGATCTTATCTTCGCATACCTCTGTCCTGGTCTGATATTATAACGGTTGATGTTATGTCATGCCCCTTAAGCTGCTGCATTGCGATTAAGCTATATTGCGATTAAGCTGCTGCAGCGTTCTGTAACTCAGCAGCCTTCGCCTTATTTGGAAAAGTAGCAGACCCTATTTTATGGACTTACTTGAGTATGATACTTTGTTCACCTGTTCGTGGACCGGTCCGGATAAGTTTCAAAGCCTTATCTATCAAGTGTTTTAGGTATAAACTCATTTATTTTCAAGTGTCTATTTTCAAGTGTTTTAGCATCACCTGGAAACCAAATAACATAGATTTATAGTTTTACTAGGAGATATATAAGGTTTGACAAGCTGGTCAATGCCCTCTTTGTCTTGTTTAGCATATTCACGTCCATTTTACAAATTTAGACATAATTTCTTGTATGTGCTATTCTTGAAACGCCGTGGGCTATGTTAAATCATTGAACCGAACCATGTATTGTGAATTATCTAATATTAATGTCTGTGAACTTAAGGACAATATCCTGTACATGAGAATGCTTGATGCCATTTTATTGACAAATATGGAAACACTGCTTGCATACTGAATTATCTTCGTGCTTTATCATTTAGACTATGGAGCAGAGAATGCTAATATATATGTTCATAAACTTTTCATTCCGGTGGTTATGCGATCGGATGGGTTCGAGTATACGAAAGAAGTTTCCAGTTGCGATCGAAACTTTTGAAGACGAGTTGCGGTTGTGAAGAAGACTATAGCGGCGGTCGGAAGTCTCATAGTGTTTGTGCGCAACTCATATGGTGGAGATATGGCGGGGAGGAGGGTGAGGCCGAGGACTTGGATTGTGAAGAACATTGATCATAACAAAAAAATGTTGTGGCGCGTGGGGGCAAACATTAATGGTTTTGGGGTGGCTAACTGTTAACATGATTACATGATTGTCTTATTATGAAATTATTAAAGAAATTGATATATACATATGTAACCAAAAAAAAGTTGTCTTAATTGTAGATTTGTATTTGGAAAATTTTACCAGTGTCATTGTTGCAAACTCATAAATTTAACCGGGCTACAACTTGATGGACTAAGCAACATTGAAAAAATGATTAGATGAATCGTTGCGAGCTAAACATAGATCCTTGTTATTTTGCAGGAAGATTGCAAAATTAGCAACCTTTTGAAAATTGGATGAAAATTCCCATAAATAGAAAATTGCAAAACTAGCAATCTTATGAATTGACCATTATACCCTTAGCTAAAAAAAAAACACATAACGGTGTTGACTAAAGGAAAATGGGTCGAGGAGCAAAAGGACCAATTACCCTAAAAACTTGGAAAAGGACCTCTAACGATGAAAAAGCCAAGTTTTGTCCATCGTGAAGCGTATAATAAGTTAGGGACCAACTGTGTATTTTAGTCTTTAAATTATATACCCTCGAAATATTTGTTTACAGTTATAGGTATATCCTTTTATGTCATTTTCATCTTATAATTATATTTAACATTAAATTCTGAAACACTTTTATTGAAGAAAAAAAATACATTTGTATCTCATATTATGATTTCTGATTCATATTCTGAGTTCTGTTTCTGTTAATTTTGTCAAACATACCTTGGTGCCCATATCGTCTTTTTATAACAAAATTTTTTGTCACTTTAGCATTTGTTCTCTATAACTTAACATAAAACATTATTTTTGTATCACCGGTTATAAGACACTTTGACCCATACTTTAACCCCAAAAAACACAAAAATCACGGATAACTCCGCTGGCAAATTCAGAGCGAGAACCTATGACACGAAACCTTGTGTGAAGTCAAGCCATAGGGTTGAGTTATAAGGATGTAATTTGCCATATAACTTGCTCATACCGTATGCTTTAACATTGTTTTAGTATTTCATATGGCATGTTTGACACATAAAATTTTTATGAGAATATTATGTTTATTGTTTGAAAAAATAAACTATTAAAAATAGATGTTTTGTTTGGTAGACATAAATTATCAGACATTTAAAAAAAATAGCATTTCTTAATTTTTTAAAATCAAATGTTACTTCAAGTAACATATAAAAATAATCTTAATTTTAATCTCCCGCTTCATTTTCATTTACATCTACATCTCCAGTTTTGACAAGAGTTACATCCGATGGTAAAAAATAATCATTAGTCAATATTTGTGTAAAGTTGAAAACAAATGGTTTACAATTTACATTAACCAATGCTACATTTATATTTTGAATGGTGACTTTTTTTTTTTTGATGAGAGTCCTACCTACCATGAGACAGTGATGAGCCTCATCACCACATCACATTATGTTATGTTTTAAGGGTCACTTTGTGTGATGGGGATTATTAGCGTCCGTCAGCCGTCTGCATCTGCCTCCACGCGATTATAAATCGGTTGGAGTAATGGGATTAAAGCAAGTACGGCTTGGATTCGAGCACTGTATTCTTGGCTTATTCGGACTAAACCAATGCTACATTCATAAAAAAATTCATAATTATATCGGACAATAACTTATTAAATAAATGATTCAATCATATTGTATCATAATCTCTCATTTACATTTATCGCATATTTTTTTTGTCTCACGTTTACATCATTTCGTATTTGTGTAAACTTTTTTCATTTGTCTTGTCCCATCTCATAATTTGGTTGGATTATTGAGGGATATGCATGCCTAATCGGCTAATCCTAGTAAAGGTAAATAGACGATTCATTTTTAAAACAAAATGTCAAAGTCTAGTGAAAAAAATAATAAAAGAGAGTCGTTGAAGATGGTGATAGATGAAAAACACGTGACATTGTTTCTGAGATTTGGCCCCACACGAGCAGCTTGGCCTCCAAGCAAATGAAATACAGTAGTTGAAAATAATTGAAATTTAAATTGAAAAGGTAGGGGCCAGGGCGTGCTTTGAAACTATCAGCTTTCTCACGTGACTTTCGTATCGTATGTTCAATGTTTGTTTCTTAATCTCAAATCTTTTACCACAAAAATATTGTTTATTCACTTTTTTTTTTCCTCACATTTTTTATGCATATACTCCGTATCATAATTTGTGTATTACAATTTGTATCGTATAATATTATAATACATAAATTGTAATCGTGAATAAAAATGTGGTGTGAGTATCGGGTTTTTTTTTTTTTTTTTTTTTAGAAGTTAACGTATTATTAGGCAAAGCAAAATAATCTACAATCTGATCCCACATCAATTAAACAAGATATTAAGAGAGGACAGGACCCAAACGAAAATAAACCAAATAGAAAAAGACAACTAGATCCTAACTTGTATCCAAATAGAAAAAGACAACTAGATCCTAACTTGGATAATAAATACTGTCACAAACAAAATGTCACACAGACTCTCGAAACAAAATTCCAACTTTAGCATGGAAAACTAATAACTTGGGAATTCCATGTCTTCTCACTTGACTAATGATAGCACCATGATAAATAAACTGTTAAATCCATTAAAGGAACGCATATCTGACCATGAAAAGATGCTGCAACAGAGAAGTGACCCAGTATATTTTCATTCACTCACACGAACCACTCGGATGAAACCAGCCAAGGGCTGCAACAAAGAACAAAAGAGCTTGTACCTAGAACCGGACACACCCAGTAATCCTATGCACAAGCCTTTGAGACCCCACTACAACCCAAGAACCAAACACAAAAACCATAGCGAAGATATAAACTGAGTTACCCAGAAATAGGCCTGACTCAATTGTCTGAACCACACTGCATCATCTAAAATCTTGTACTGCTGAAAATCACAAACGACTTGCCCAAATTGCTGAAGCCAAGGATACTTGTTGCAATCACATCACTTGCGACTAACTAGAAGCAACCCAATCATCACTGACATACATAACAGAAATCACCAATACCACAGTAGACCTTGTACCAGTACCTCATTAGACACTGTACCACTGTTGCTGTAGCATTACACACATAAACTGAACTTAGTGTAGCCTAATATTCCGAGGATCCCGTAACCATTGTTGCCAATCAATCCCATTATATTTATTAGATCTTCTCACAATCCATTCGAAGCATTTGAGTTGGATATCTTGGAAAATCTTATTCGTACTTAAAGCTTTATTACCGAACACACGAGCGTTTCTTTCTTTCCAAATGAAGTATCCGGAAGTCCAAATTACCGCTTGCCACATATAAGATAAAGCGGTGGGAATACTAACACTTCCATTTCCAGAAAATAATTCTTCTATAGTGAAAACATTAACGTTCCCCACTTTCCACCAATTGAATATTTTGGACCATTGCTTCGTTCTTAAGTCGCGTGACTAAGCGATGAGTACACGATTCCACGCTATCATTGCAACACGCACAAAGAACCGAATCCAAATCAATGCCTCTTCTATCAAGTTCCACCCGAACCGGAAGTCTACCTTTACGCGCTCTCCAAACAAATATGTTGACTTTCTTAGGCACTAGCTTGTTCCATAGCGTTTCATGACCACCACTTTCCACTTGAAGAATCTTCTCCTCGACCATACTTGTAAGTGTCTTGACTTTGAAATCGCCGTCTTCACCAAGCGTCCACTCCATCTATCCTACAAGTATTAGAAACAACAACATTTTGCAATACCTCTATTAACTCGTCAATTCCTACACACCCTACCACTAATACTCCTACACCAATCCCGAACCCATACCACCCATCATTTACCCAAGATCCCATATCCATCACACTACCCTCCTTTCTATTATTCAAATGGTAAGGTCTAGGAAATTTATCACAAAGCCTCATATTATCCACCCACCTATCTACCAAAATCTAATATCCCTCCCGTTACCCAACACTCCCACACAAGAAAAAGTAAAATCAATCCCAACCGTCAATCTCCTCACCAATCTTCACAATATCGGTCCATACCCCTACTCCCATCGACCACCCAGCCCCTTTCGTTATTGTATCCTATACCCCCGATCGCCGTGTATACTTTTATAACCCTAACCCATAACCACCCTCCATCCTAAATCTCCACCACCATTTCCCTAACAATGCTAAGTTTTTAGCCCTAAGAGATCCGCGTTTAACCCCTTTCCCATGTGACGCAAGAATCGACTCCCATTTGACCCGAAAGTTTTTACCATCCCAATCCCACCCTAAAAGAAATTTTTCTTATTCTCTTAAGAACTTTTATAACACTCAAAGGCGCATGGAACATCGAAATAATACAATGGTAAGCTACCAAGAACCGACTTTACCAATGTTAAACGACCCCCATACGACATCGTTTTAGCTTTTCAATCGGCCAACCAATTTTTGAATTTATCCACCACGGGCTTCCATGAATTCACCCGACCCATATTTTCACCTATCGGTAAACCCAAGTACGTGAATGGAAATTAACCAATACCGCACCCCATCCAATTAGCCATAACCCCCACTTCCTCTTCGTTAACCCCTAAACCGTATAACTTACTTTTATCATAATTTACCGTAGCCCCGAAACCTCTTCAAAGCACTTAAGAATACACATAAGATCTTAGCGTTCTCTTTATTCCATTCACCAAAGAAAATGGTATCGTCCGCGTATTGCAAATGGGAGACCGTGACACAATTCAACCCAACCTTAACACCACTAAAAATACCTTTTCCCACCGCTTCATTGACAATAGCATTTAGCCCCTCCGCCGCCAATTTGAAAAGGAAAGGTGATAATGGATCGCCTTGATGTACACCCCTTTCGAGCCCGAATTCCTCCGATGGAGAACAATTGACAAGTATAGACGTTGAAGCTGATTTAAAGCATGCTTCCACCCATTTACACCATTTATCCCCAAACCCCATTTTCTTCAAAATGCTAATTAAGAAACTCCAATTGATACTATCATACGCCTTTTCGAAATCTACTTTAAAGATTAAGCTCTTTTCCTTCTTTTTTTCCAAATATGTCATAGTCTCATTAGCTATGAGCATCCCGTCAAGAATGTATCTACCTTTTATAAACGCGTTTTGTACTTCCCCGACCACGTCTCCCACCACTCGTTTTACCCTTTTCGCCAAAAATTTTGTAATAATTTTGTAGTAACACCCAATAAGACTAATGGGACGGAAATCTCCTAGACCAATAGAATCTTTTACTTTAGGAATTATGGTGATAAAGGAGGCGTTACAACCCCCAGTAATTTCCATAAATTCCCAAAACCACATGATCGCCCTTATCAAATCCGTCTTGATAATATCCCAAGCTTTCCTAATGAATTTAAAGTTAAATCCATCGGGACCTGGGGCTTTATCCCCAACACAACCATGAATAGCTTCCCATATTTCCTTTTCATCGAACACCCTTTCTAACCATCGAGCATCCTCCATCGATATTTTCTCAATCCTATCACAATAAAAGATTGGCCTTGTCCTCGTTCCTTCGGAAAATAAGGTTTTATAGTGTCTAGCCATCTCCGCTTTGATTACCTTAGGTTCTTCACACCATATGCCATTAACCATTAGTCCTCTTATGTTACATTTGTTGTTCCTCCGCTCGCGAGCGAATGGAAAAACTTTGTATTTTCATCACCCTCAATATCCACTTAACTCTAGTCTTTTGACGAGCATATTAACATAATATTTATCCTATCCACCCATTATTTCCTCGCCTCCAACCAAAGCGCTTCTCTCGCTTTCATTTAACAGTCTCCTTTCCTTCTAATTCCACCGCCACCGCGTAGCTTCATTTTTATACCATCGATTTTCTCTAAATGACCCCGAACCTTCTTTTACTCCATACTTTAAGATCGGCCTTGACATTATTTAGTTTATCTCGAAACCTACAATCCGCCGACTACTCCTTACTTCTTTCTTCTATGCACCTTTCAACAAGCGTGCATAAAATCCGCTTCCTCACAACCAAATGTTAAAAATACGAAAAGGTTTTGGGCGAAATCTAATTCACATCTTTTAAAACAATCGGACGGTGGTCCCATAATTTCTGATCTAAAGCTATAACTGAAAGATTACCCCATAAATTGTTGAAGTCATCGTTCAATAAAAATCTATCCAATTTACTAAATTTCAAACCATCGTCACTTATCCTTGTAAATTTCCTCCCCCCATTGGAATTTCAACTAACCTCGAATTATTTATGAAATCATTAAACTCACTAGCTTCTTTCACATTCACTTGGGTATTAAGTCTATCCTCGACACTTCTAACCACATTTAGATCTCCGAAGATGCACCACGCTCCCTGCCATCTATTCATCAATCCCAATAATCTGTCCTACATAGATGCTTTTTGATGAGTCACGTGAGGCCCGTAAATACACACCAAAAACACATCCTCCTCTTTCCTTTTCCATGAGCCCCTCACCGCAATAAACCTCTCATCTCCGATTGCCTCTTTACATACAAACACCCTTTTATCCCATATAAGTATTATCCCCCATGAATTCCCTATTGCCGGTAACTGAGCATAACCTAATTCTTTACCACCCCATATATCCTCAATCCACTCGTCATCAACCACCTCGCTTTTTGTTTCTTGCAACCCAATTACGTCCGGTTTTTCAGTTCGAATAATAGATTTAGCCCATCCTTTTTTCCCACTTTCCCCATGCCCTAATATTTAAAGAGATTATCTTCATAATAAAGAATATATCAAGCGACAAAACAACCAACAACATACCATCCTTATTGGATTACGATGCCCAGCGGAACCACCAATATCCTTTTCCCATCATCTTGACCTTTTTGTTTCATTGAGTTTTCGACTTGCTTCCACGACACTCAATCATCTCACCCACTTCTTTTATTTGTTCATTACTAATGTCCCACCGCGTTATCATGTTTTATTTATGTTTACCACGAACACGAACACCTCGCTATTGTCTCGTCTTCCTCATAGAATTCTTTATATGCATCGATAAAACTTTTGTGTCCTCTCCCATTCCTCAACGCCCACTCTCCTCGCGATCTCCTTTACTTTAACTATACTCCTACGCCCGTCTTCTTTTAATATTATGATTTTCCTCGGTTGACTTGCCTTGATTAAGCGATTTATCATAAGTATCTCTACGATCAATCCAGCTTTTATCACATCTATCCTCTGCGATCCCACTATCATGGTTTGACTTCCTCTTTTTCTTTGATTTAACTTCACCACTCCTCGACGAGCTAGTAGGTGACAATTCCCTTTTTTCAATTCTAGCCATCGTTGCCTCATGTTCTCGATAACATGTATTCTCCATCTGTTGAGGGTAATTCTCAACTGTGTCATGTATGGTATTTTTAACTATATTTCGTGACCTATTCTTTCTTTGCCATCCTCCTTTATATCCCATTGGATTGGTAGATTGGCCCATGTGTGTTTGACATTAATATTATTTCCTGACCCAATATCTTGGCCCAAAACTTGGTCGCGTTGAGACCAAACCTACACCCCAATCCAGTTTAGTTCACTGGACATTTGCCCCTAATTCAAAATAATTATCCTTATTAACATCGTGGGACCATGTTCTACATGCGAGTCGTCATTCTCATTATTTTAACCTCCCATGCGTCTCATTGGTTTCTCCATTACCGTTTTCTTGGAACTTCTACATCTTCCTCGAATGATTCACTACTTTAGTTTCGCAGGAGAACCTAGACCCTCGTCTCCCTCCTCACTTTCGCCCCCGGAAAGATTAACCGATCGACTACATTTCATCGGATTATTTTCATGACCTTCTTTTTCGTTCTGCTCACCGTTATCTTCATCATCGTCACTTGACTCACCCCCTCGCTATTCGAATCACCTTCATCATCATCTCTTTCGTCATCAAGTTGCATATCATTATCGCCCATCATGTCTACCTCCCTTCCTTCCTTATGTTCATCATGTCCTGGTTTCGTTATTTCCTGTATGTCCACCTTGGATATATCGCGTATCTCCTCCACAACACTAACCTTATGTATTTTTCCTTGTATGTTAATATTAAGATCTTCCTTAATGAGGCCCTTATTAATAGTATGGATATGAACTCTCCCATATATTATGCTTTGATGTCCTTCCAAACCACAGTTGCTCGTACCAAGTATGGTTCCATGCAATGCCGCAATCCTTTTAAATGTTTCTTCATTCCAACATGATATAGGAACGCCGAGGACATTAATCCATGTCATTCTCCCCGATGAACGATTTAAACTACTGCCTCTCCTGATCTTGTGAAGCCATCTTCTTAGCCCATGTTCCTTATCCTCAATAACGTTTGTTGCCGTCTCTACGTTTTCCATTACCACCATAACTTCAAGTCCCCCGAGCAGCTTCACTTCGATATTGTTTAAGCCTTGTTCCTCGCACAAGACCGGAAGTTTATGCAAAAACACAACGCTTTCACCTCGCCGCCACACCTATTTAATATCTCAATGTTCAAATCTTTATCAACAATTACTGTGGATCTCTCGCCCTCTTGGTTCCCTGCGTGACTACCCCCACTGTGCTTGTGAACATCCAGATTTCGAACATCAAATGTGTGGTTATCTTGGTTCCGACCACCGTTTGTTCCCGAACCTCTATTTTCTGGTTGTATCTTTGTCTTTTCGTTTACTGTATCCTTGTTCCTGCATCCATCCCTTGGGTTCCCCACATTAACCACATCAACAAAACTACGACCATCGCGCTTGTGTGATCTTCCATCATTCCAGTCATTCCCATACATGTTGCCATATTGCTTATTTATTTCGTGTTTCCTTCCACCCCCTCCTATCCTTCCACCGCCATTGTATTTTCTGTCATAAGCAACGTATACCCTCAACCATTCTTCTCCAAACTTGAATTTCTGTAACTGCCCAAGAAGCCCTTCTACATCATTGACCGGCTTGTATCGTACGAACCCGTATCTCTTTCCATTAAGAAGCCTTCTTTGAACCATGAACATATCGAAAACCATGCCGTACTTCTTGAAGATCATCCATAGTTTTCGCATCCCCCAATCCTCTGAAAAATTAAAAAACATAAACGATATCGATGAGTTATGTCTTCCACCAATGTAATTAGTCCCTAGGTGTTTGCCGTTGTATCGTTCTCTAGTTCCTATGTGCCTTTCTCTTACAGTCTCACGATCTCTCAACATTTTCTCTCTCTCACAGGTTATCGAGATGAAAATGAGATTGGGTATTTTAGTATCGCCCTCTTTTTCTTTATGTATTGCATGTACGTACATGGATACTTTGACTTTATGTTTTTAGACATAAACGTACACTAATTTCGATAAAACGTCAAATTCACAATCAAATAGTTACAGCAAAGGTCTTACATAAATCTTACTTAAAATCATAATAAATCTAAAATTCTAATTATTGATCCATAAAAATTGTATATTATTTTATTTTAATAATACAATTGGTTAATATGTAAATTTATTTATTATAAAATTTTATTTTGGCATAATAAAAGCCTATCTGGTTGCATATACAGAGTTGGTAAATAATGTAAATTTTTTCTATAACATTATGTAAAATTTTATACTTCTATAGTTACTAATATGATGCCATTAAGCAATGATTCGAGGAGAATGTTGTTTAACGATTTGATTATGGGTACTCGTCGTCGAATGTTGTTTATGACGTTGCTCGAGCGAATTGAATTGAATTTAAGTTTTCTTTTGAATGAGTAAAGATTAAAACACTTAGAAAAACATGTGTTTGATGTTGCTTACTAGAAACTAAAAGAAAAGGAAAGATTCAAATAAACAACAAATTTGTAAAGCTCGTGTAAACAATATAAAAGTTGTATATGTATTATCGTGTTTGGTTGCGCAATAAATGTTGTATATGTATATATTACATTATGCAATAAATGAATAAAATTCCATTTTAGCCTAGTGGTTAAAATATTTTGCTTTCACCTAGAAGATCGAGGTTCAAATCTTGCCACTACATGTTTTTTAATCATATACAATTACATAATTAGCAAGTGTTGAATCTTAAAATTTCAAGCCTTCCATAAATAGAATATAAAATCTTTATATAGTAGTAAAGATAACGGTGGATGTGCGGGTTTAACATAATTTTTTCATTATCTATTAATATCAATTAATATTTTGTATAGATTTTTATTGAATGAAGGATTTGACTTTATTTAATTAGTCTAGGGTTAATGTTAACATTGTTTTAATTTAACTATTGATATGATGTTTTATACATGTGTGTTTAATAGCAAGTAAAAATCATTTAAAATTGTTTTTCTGGATACCTTTAGTTAAATGTTAAAGAGTTATAACATGTGTTGGTACTATATGCGCAATAATGTGTATATGTTTTCATCTCATTGTAACCCGTGTGTCGTGTCTTTGTTTTGATAATTATATTCATGTTCATAATAGTTTTAGCCGTATTTTAGTTTTAAAACTTGTGTACGTGCGGGTTAAACTTATAAAGAGTAATAACATGAGTAGTTATACAATGTAAATAGCAAAAAAGAAAATATTTTTTCGCACATCGTTACTTAATTTTATAAAGAGGAATAACATGAGTTGTTCGTATATATACAATCTCATCTATTCATTTACATATTACAATAAATTATGATTTCATTTTAATATTTATAATTATGTCCATATATATTAATTTAAAATATAATGATAATAATATTATAAATAACAACAATATATTTGTTTTGTTAATAAAGAGTCTACAGGGTATAAAGTGTGGGGTTTTATTAAATTTATAAAATTATAAAAAACATAAAAACTAATAAGTTTTCTTAAGTTTATATAATTTATTTAAAATTTAATAGTTAAAGTTTTTTTTTTTTTTTTTTTTTTTTTTTTAATTTTATAAATTTCACATTTGTTTTATCGATTTTTGATGAAATTTAGATGTATTTTACCAAATTGTTTGAGTTTGACTTTTTATTCTACGAGACTCTATTTTTCAATGTGGCAAAATTGAGCACTTCTATATATAATTTCAATTGTTTAAACAATATTCCTCAAACCCCCCTAAATTTTATTTGTTTGTTTACTTGCACACACTTGAAAGTCTTTCCGGAGGCGGTCTTTTACTCATTTTTAGATTGGAAAACAACCCACTTTCGCCCCTTATTTTTCAAAAATTAAACCGTTAATCGTTAAGCAAAAAATAGTTCATCGTGATGAGTTGTTAGGTCACCATAAGTTAACACAAGGATCAATATGAAAGAAATAGAGATGAAGGTGATCGGATGAACACGAACACACGCGTATGGATATAATGAAGAGTTATGCGTAAAGTGTATTATGGTGAACAACCAACCTCTCGAATGAGAGGATACAATGTATTTATAGGGAAGGGAGCTAGGGCAACACATCTAGTCTCTTCCTTTCCTTATTGAGGCTTTGCATAGGCTCGTGTGCTTTCTATGAGCCTAGCCATAATACTAACATAAAATCCTAATTAAGCAACCTATTACATATTAATGACTAACACTTGAAATACAAGTTAGGAGTGATTCCAATAATCTCCCCCTAAGTGTTAGTGATGACTCCAGTAATCTTGAATAAGTTGTTGGTGATGATGTAATAGCGGTTGCTTGACGTCTTCTAGCATTCTTCTTTCTTGTGAGTAGAGATGCTTTTGATTCCAACAATCTTCCCATAGAAGGGATCTTGTTTCTTTTGAAATTTTCAGCTTTGACGTCTTTGATTACTTTGTTCTTTGTTCTTTGTTCTTTCTTCTGGTGTGGATGAGGTGATTGTATGTTGTTATGCGCATCGAGTCGACTCCGTTGCTCGGTGTCTCCGTCTCTCTCGACATGCTCACATGCCCTTGACTTTGGATTTGGATGTCATGTAGTTCTCTAGTCTTTAAACTTTGTGGATTCTTTGTTTGATGAAGAATCATTTTGACTTTGAGTTACCTTTTGAGAGAACTTCATTTGTGTTATTGTTGGTATGAGCATGAGGAGAGTCAGCACGATCTTTCCTCCCAGGAGCATCCATCAGAAAAAACATATAAATGGGTTAGTGAAAAACACCAATCGATCACCGTGGTCTTTTCTAAAAGAATTGACCACTACGATTGTTTTACTGATGAATGTCTTAATTTCATTCACCTTGGTCGGGCGAATCGTACCGTCTAAATCCGTGGAGGACAATTGGCATTACAATGAACAAGTTCAAGTAATGACCCGCATCTTCGAGGACTCGATTCTTGAAGGAATCTCCTTATCGATTTCCAGCCTTACAAGTTCGAACTTGAGGTGTTAACAACATAGTGTGAAAACACATCTCTAATTCTAGAAAAGGCATTCTGAACTAGAGTCCTCGAGTAGGATAACATGATGTCAGAAGTACATCTATAGTTCGAGTGAGTCATTGAGGTACCTTTGAAGCATCATCTCACGTTGTAGCCCGTTGAGACAACACTAAGCATAATCCACGAGGAGTTACCGAAGTGACTGCTTTGTCGAGGTTGTTTGATGTTGACCTTGGCGGAGTTTCCATTCAATCAGCGAGGAACATAAATGTAAATCCCTCATAAATGTTCTCGATGGATTGCGGGATCTGCGAAGGACTCTAGAATGTATCCTTGCGTCCTTAATGTTGAGCGACAAGTGATGAAAGTTCAAGTGTTCTTAAGAGATCTTTTGATGAATCTCGTGGCTCTAGACTCAATTAGTGCGCTTTGGTTTTCTGGCGGAGACTAGGGAGAGGTCTCCTTTTCAATACCAACAATCTCTAAGAGAGTCGATAGTTTACGTGGGGTTCCTGTGAGAATGAAACAAGCTTCGTTGAGAGAAACTTGGTGGCTAAGAAGGTTTAGTGCGGTCGTCCTTTGGGTCCATAGCGACTTTAATCTTCAATACGGTGTCATCTAGTGACAACCAATAGCATATGAATTGAACCCGATTATACGCCCTAAGTTGAATAATTTGGAGAGCTATTTCTTTTCACCCTTTTCTTTACTTTTCATTTTAATTCTTCAACTCTTCTTTCTCCGATTCTTATTTTCTCCTTTTTATAATCATACCTAAGGACTTCTAAGTACTAACTATTGGTGGTGTCCTTGGGTAGATCCTTCCAGCTCTGGCGGATCATAGGACGTTTATCCCTAAACTTAGACACCTTATAACTCCATGACTATCCTATGTTTCCATAAAAAAATTTATCAAAAATCTCTCAAAGTGTTTATGAATGAAAACATGTTTGTTACACTTGAGAGTTTTGCATTTCAAATACTCCCCTCACATGTGCTTATGAGTTTTGAAAGAAATCGCACGGTGAGGGTAAGCCTTTTTGAATTGATCGCTCAAGATAGACAATTCCCCGCGAGACACGGTTACGTTGCATAGTTAAAGAGATACATTGTCAGCTTTTAGGTGACAACTAGCTCTAATAATTACCTTGAAGATGTGGGCAAACCTTGAAAAGGTTGTCATACCCGTCAAAGTACATGTCTATCAAGAGTTTCTTGAATAGGTACGATCAACTCGGATAAGTCTTGAAGACAAATCTTTTCGATTTATGACAGTTCAGAGCTCGTCAATTCATGGGTTAAGTCTTAGCACACGAGTTCAATCGATCCAACATATTTGTGAACATTTTGTGAACAAAATATTTTAAATACTCCCCATAACAAGTAATACAAACTTTTGAGGTTTTAAAAACATAAGGGAAGTACTTGTTCTTTTGAGCAAAACTTTGAAAATGATGAAAGTTTGATAAGTTTTACTCAAAAGTAGAAGCTTTAGCTCATTTATAAGGATTGTGGCAGTGCGTACCACGAGGTCCTTTCATTACAAGTGCGGGTTGTACCTTATTATGTGTGCACAAGCCATAATGAATAAAAAAATAAATCAAGAGTTTTAAGGAATACCCAACAATTAGACAATGAGACCCAGGATTCTCTCTTCACGTTGATACGTTGCAATAGGGAAACTCTGTCTTCCTCCCATATAACTCACCAATCTCCTCATCTGATCCCGATAAAATATCCTTTCATCCAGCCTTGTGATTATCCTACGAGCTTCCTTCCTTTCTTACGAGTTTCACCTCTTCTTGACCCAATACCTTCACGAATGTCCTTTAGCGATGCGCTAACCCATCACGAACCATTTTCAACGTGTGATCGCGAACTTATGAATCTTTTAAATGCCATGAAGCAATTAGGGTGAAGTTCACTACGGTAAACTACCCCAAACTTTGGTTTCTTCAAGATGGTGTACTGAGATAGTTGGTTGATGTTGGGAAAGTGTAACATCGGTTGTGTAAGGTTGATCTGATTTTGGTATGATTCGACCGCAAGTTGGAGATCTTCAACACGTTCTTGAATCACCTTGCTTCGAATGAAGATCAATATGGTTGTGATGTACTGAAGCTGAACATCTATAGAGAATTGTCTCATTCGTCCTTGTACCTTAGCAAGATACATATCTTCGATTTCATTGGCGACAAACTCGAAATCACCTCGGTGAAGTCATATTCTTGTTCATCACTGTCGCGACCTTGATTTCCTTCGAGAATGAATAACCCCTTAGTCGCCAATGTGACCTTCATTATAACAACGATTTTCTTGTCACTCTTAACCTTCTTGTTCGACTTTTTCACTTGACAGCTCCTGTAGTACAACCTTCTCCTTGATGGCCAATGATGAATTCCATACTTTGCATCAAGATCATAGTCTACACGTTGTCTACGAACAATTTGGTGGCATCTTCTTCAATGGCTATGTTTGTTGAGAAGCATGCAGCTGGTATGTTGAAGGTGAGTGATGTAGCATATTTTTTGCTGACGTCGCTGCCGTGTTGTAGAAACTCGAGGTCGTTGTTAAAGAACAAGAGGTATGGAATCTTAGGTTGCTCTGGTCGGCCAATGGTTGGTAGTGGTTTGGTCCAATCGGTGTAATATGGAGTGTTATCCTTTCTTGACACGTCGATATTCGACTAGGGATTTAGCCAGTCAATGTTGTTAGACATGGCTCGTGCAATGTTGTCGAGATGATATTCGACTTTAATAGCACTGCTGGATCTGTCTTTCAACAATTGGAATGCGTCGTTCTTGATCCTGCGTAATTCCCCTTTTGTCATCTTCTTGACTTTGAACTAATCATAGATAATCTTAACTTGCTCCATAGTATGACCATCTACCAGTTCTTGACCTTCCGGTAATCTCGGCTTAGCATCAACTAACTTACTGAACCAGTCGTATTCCTTTGTGTCGTCTTCGTCTAGCCATGAGACGACAGGACTTGTTTTCTTCTTTTTCGGTTTGGAGGAAGATTCAGGTTGTTGTTGAGGTGATGGTTGTTGTTGGTGCTCAGTCATGTCTTCATCTTCACCACCAGTATATTGAAAGTGATATTTGTGGTGGAGAATCAGCATCATGAGGTTTATCATACGATGCAGGTTGTTGTGAAGCTTGAGTAGTTGATGTGGTGGTGGTCTTTGGCGATGGTGGTGGCATGGATGATGATGACTACATGATTTTCTTTAGATGTTTTGCATTGGTCTTTATCCGTGTCATCATCATCTCTTGAGTCGCTTTTCGGACAGTTGCTTCCTTGCATGTTGTCTTGATTGATAAGCAAGAAGTACCTCAAAACTTTAATTCGTCAAATGTGCGTAGAAGATCGAGAAGACATATGTGTTATCAAGCGTGATAAAAGATCGGTTTGATGACATGAGGCGGGGTGGTCGAGTTGCATTGTCACCGATGTTGTTGTAATTGTTTTCCTGACCAGTGTTCTCAATGTTGGGTAGAGTTGTTTTGAGAATGTGTCTTTAGTCACTCCAGGGACCATTTGGAGAAGAAAGTGATGAGAATAGCTCATTATCTGCTCGTCCATTTCTCCTTTAACGTCTCTGTTGAGGAATAACTTTATATGTTCTCTCTCCTCTATGAACGTGTTCATCTCTTGACCAAGTTCATTGACCCTGTCAGCTAGCATGTTCAATTTTCGGTCTACAAGACTTTGTTTACTTGATGCACGGCTTTCTGGATCTTTTCTTTGGTACGAGATGCCCATGTGTCCGCCTTTTTCTTGATTGACTTGGATGATGATTTTGTTGTTGTTTCTTTGGATGGAGGTGGTGATGAGTGAGATGATGATTCAGTTGTGGAGGGGTCATGGGGTTGCTCCGAAGATTGCTGAGGATTGTGTTCAGGATTGTCCATAATGTAGTCATCTGCTTCCTTTCTGATTCGTTCCTCTTCGGCCTTCTTTGCAAGTGCTTCTTCTGCAGCCCTTTCTTTTTCAGCTTTCTCCACATCTTTATCAGTAATTATCTCAGTCTCTTGCTCTTCATCTTCAAAATCGAATCTTACTTCATACTCCTGCTTTGCTTTTGCTCCGTAGATTCCTTGGTGGTGGCACAGTTCCTTGCTCGGGTTGATTAACCGTATCAAGAACCGATGTAATATGAACACCTTTGGAACCTCGAGGCCTTTCATCTGTTGAATTTCAAAATTTTGGCGACTTGCTCTTTCCTCGATTGATTGAGAGTTTTACGGTATTGTTTGGATCATCTTTAGGATCAATCTCATCATCTGAATCTTCTTCTTCTTTTTACGCCACTAGTTTCTTTCCTTTGTCGGATGAGGATGGGAGGTTTGTCCTCGACTTACGGGTAGAGGTATCATCTTTTGTTTCTTGAATGGATAGTCACCTCATCGACTCGGTTTGAGTCGTCGTCATGTAGAATTGGTTCGGTTCAACTTTAGGACGAAAAATCGGTGGACTCTTTTCTTAAAGCTTGGATGCCTTTTATTATACTTGGTAGTGCTCTCAGTGCTTCCTGATCTTCTTGCCCTTGTGGTATCCACTGAAGTAGACTTCTCATCCATAAACCCAACCTTACCAGCACGCACAGCTTCCTTGTAACGAAGGTATGAAGGAAGAACCTTGATTGCATCAGTAATCAGGCAATCAAGTAATTCCGCACCTTGTTTTCGTGTTGAAGAGTCTTTGAATCTGACAGTGTTTAAAGTAGGCTCATACAACATTGAGTGAGTGTTGGGGTTATTGATTCTCATTGGGATGTCCTGGTGCTTCTCAAGAATATTTTGGATCAGCAACTTAGTATATCTTATGAAGGGAATCTTTGAACCAGGATTCTTATGATATTACATCATGCCTTCCCATATCAAGCTTGCATAGTCAATGTGTTTATTGTTGACCATTCCCCAAAAGGTTTGAAAGTGCATCAGCTTAGGGTGTTCATGACCGCTATCTCTCCCAGATACAGACTTCGCGATCATGATGTAGAGAGTCCTCCAGGGCTGAGGGATGTTCTTGAGATCAACACTGGATTGTTTAATGATGATGCCAACAGCTTCGTCATATCCAATGTCAACCTTAAATTGCATTACTTCCTCTTCACTAGGAATTGGAATGTAATCGGTGGTGAATAGTGGTATAAGAAGAATAGTTCAAAGATCCATACTTTATGTGTGAATTCCTTGGTGCCAAGGGTCACTGTTGCATCTTGACCATCGATTTTGTCCATAGTGTGCAGGCGATGGATGTAGATCTCTGCATGCTGAGCGAGTTAGATAACATGAGGCGATAGGGATGATCCTTGAGAATGTCAACCGCTACTCTGCTGAGGATTACGGCGGTGAAGTTTTCAAAATCGACTCTTAAATTGTTCTTCCTAATAGTTTTGTGATAGTCCTGGGGAAGATATACGCCATCATGAGTTCATTGGGGCATTGTGATTTTCCATATTGGCGCCTATTTCGAGATCGAAGATATTGAGACAAAGAACCAACATATCGAAAGATATTATGTTAGTCTAAGTTTGATTTTATTGTCAATTATTGATTGAATGTTATCATGTTTATGAATATTCTGAGTCAAAGTCACATTAAGTCCAATAGTCGAAGTTGAGTGATAAGTTACATGATAATGTTAATTTTGAATTTTAATGTCCAAATTTCCTTAATCGCACAACATATTAACTTTTATAGCTTATGAGAGACATTTTGGTTATTGTGACTTATGAGTAACTTATTACAAGTATATTACAGCGTAACATTGCAAAATAAAGTGATAAGTTGGCTTAGGTGTAAGCATGTGAGCTTATCGTAAACAATGGTCATAGGCGTGGCGTAAGCTTAAGTGTAAGGGCAACCCTTAGGCGTAAGGATTTCTTCGGCGTGAGGCTTACCGTAGCTTATGTGCCTGGCGTAAGCTTAGGCAAGCGGAGTTGCGTAAGGTTTCTGCGTGGGTTTACTCGTAAGAGTAGCCGCTAGGCGTAAGCATCAAGTTCACGCATATCCTTCCGGGATCGCGTAGTCCCACCTGTAGACCCTTATGCGTAAGTGTTACGCGTAAGATTGCTCTTATGCATAACCTTTACGTAAGGAATTCCATATGCGTAATCCATGAACACCTTATTTCCGATCTTTACGTGTAATCAACACGAAATAATTTAAACATAACAATCATGATTACACTACACTCCATATACTTTCGAAACACAAAGCGGCACATGACAAGAGCGGTTATGAGTAGAAAAGCTTAGTAGTAAAATGATTTAAACCACAAACCTTAAATCTCTGGCGTAACAAATCTAGCCATGGAAAATCAACAAGATTGTTTACGCACATTATTAGATGTCTCAGAATAGCTAGCAACAAGTTTTAACACAAAATACCCTATGAATCAAAGTTTCTTGTTCTTGACTCATAAACCTAAAAATTCAATTCTTCACTTTTGTTGTTTGGGTAGGATTCAAGGATGATTTTGTGTAATTAACATTGTTATAAACCTATCCTAAGCATCTAATCAAAGCAAAACACTCTAACAAAGAAATACCCAAATCGTACATAAACCCTAAAAATTCAAAAGTTATCAAAACATGTTTACGGGTTGAATTAGTTGATGGAAATGGGTATAAAACACATTTATGAAGATTTGAAACAACCCATAACATCAAAAACATACAATTCATTATATTCGGTGGCTTTAGCAAGAGACAAGTTCCATCTTGGGAAAGTGTTGACATGTCTAACACATAAACATCATCTCTCTTGGAGCTATCAACACAACTTCTTTATTGGCATTAAAGATGGTTCCTTGTTTGTCATTAAATTGCACAATGTACTTAGCATCACATAGTTGGTGACACGATGAGATTGTATTTGAGACCATTGACATAACCAATTCTAGAAAACTATTCCATTCGGTTCTTGAACCATAACCTTGATGGGACATGATGAGTTATCACCAAATACTACCTTGGGTCTGGTTCCTTTACATACTTGTGCATATACTCCTTCACACAGTCATGCTTTTGAGCAACCCTTGTCTAGATGCCAAATAGGCTCCTGGCGTGTCTGCACAAGTAGTAAGCGGAATTATTTTCTATTAGTGACCCACTTGCTAGTGGGCTTGGGTCTCAAGGTCTCTTTGAATTTTGCAATCGACTCATGGTCGGTGGTTGAGTGCAATGTGCTACCAAGTTTTGCATTTAAAGGCGAGAAGACTCGGTGATTTTGGGTTGTTTTGTACTTCTCCTTGCATTAATGATCTTGTCATGTTGGGATGTCTCATGTTTGGATTTCCACATATGTCACGGACATGTGTTCATGAGCAGTCATCGATGATGATCATTAAACCCTTGTGAGGCAAAGAGGAAAAGTTTTGCTTTATTCTTGAGAGTTGTTTTGGAAGATGAAGCATCGATGACCAACTTTGGTATAGTTTGCTTCTTGTGAGCTTACATCTTGTAAGTGGTATGTAGTTACGTGATCATCCTTATGCAGATCATGCAATAAAGGATTCTATAGCGATTGTCGGTGGTATGACTAGTGTAATGACACTCACATACGCTTGGGTTTGTTGGTGGATTTTGACTTTGATGAGCTAGATGAGGTGACTTAGTTTCCTTGATTGAATTAGGGGCTTTTCGATGGAATCCATCTTTTACATCGACTTCTCACAAGCTCGATGAGTTCTTGAATTTGGTCGACTTTAGTGGGGATAGAGGATGTTGAAGTCTCGGTGGGAGTAGACTCTTGTTGGATTTGTTTTGATTGTCTTTGCGGGATGGTTCTACCAAGTCGGACCTTTCTTTTGATGAGTGAGGATTGAATTTTAGAGGAGTAAGCTCGGAGCTTGGATCGGCACCACGAAGAGGTTACGGGGTGGAAGCGGTGTTTGAGATTCGCTTCGAGACTCGGAGATATGTTCGGTACCACTGGTCACATATGGAGTCTAGCATGCTCTTAAGAGCTTGGCTCTCGAGCTCAACAATCCTTCGAATCAAAATTTGGAAGCTTACTCTCGGGATTAACCCGTTCAATCCAATCCTTTGGAATTTGGAGTTGTCAACATGTTGGTAATCATACCTCGACACAAATGGTTTTGAACTTTGGTCTTTGTTGCGAGTCGGGAGATGATCTTCACCTATGACTCTCTTTTTGCTCTTGGGGCACCCACCATCATCAAAGACCACAGGATTCTTATCGATCTAACTATCAAGAATATCTTGTTCCTTTTTAAGTTCATCTTGAAGAGCTGATTTCTCTTAACTAGTTTAGTGTTTTGAATTTGCAAAGTGTGACCTCAAGCTTGGCTTGTTTTAAAATAAGCAGTTCATCTCTACACTTGTTTAATTCAAAACTTAGCTTGTTGCATTTTGAAAAAAGATTTAATCTTTGCTCTTCTACGAACTTAAGGTCAACATTAAGATAATTCATATAAGGCGCCAATCGAGTCATCATCCATAGAAAGTAAGATGTTTACCTTCTTCATAGTGATGTTGACCCATTCCCGTTTACGGCATGATTCTTCCCAACGACTAGCTTGTCCTCTTACGAGAGGGCCATCGGTGCTGTGACATGCACCATTTCATCATCGGCGATAACGGCTCTTCATCGGTCGAAGGTCTCAACAACAAGGCCTTTGTTTTGCCGTGCAGATTGAACATTTTTGTTGTTTACGAGGGGCGGCCTCGAGCAATGCAAGCTTAGCTTTGACTTTCTTATACTTGGTTTCATAATCAACAGCTTTGTTTTGATCAAATTTGTTTTGAAAGTTTTGATGAGACTCATAGATTTTGGTTGAAATTTGCTAAAGCACGAAGGTGGTTTGACCACGATGGTTTATAAGAGGGTTCATAAATTGTTTTGAAAAACAATCTTTTGCAAAATGACCCTTTTGTGACACTTAAAACATTCGGTGTCTTCATTAGCTTTAGTGTTTGAAAACTTTTGTTTCTTGAATAAACCTTTTAGAGTTAGCAAGGAGTGCTCTTTCTTGAAACTCGATATTTAAATCATTTAGGTACTCCTCGCTTGTCTTTCATCGGCCTCATCATCGAGGTTTCATGAAAATGTTGAATCACATTGTTAGAATAAAAAGCGATTGATATTGGATTGGAAATGGTTGTCGGGGACTTCTTGACTTCTTGAGACTTTTTCAAGTCGGGTTATCGTCTGTTGATGAGGTTTTCCTCATAGACAAATTTCCATAAATTTCGAAGCTCAAGATTTTGGATATGTTTAGCATTTCTTAGTCCACGAGAGAAATTCAACCATTTATCGGGGAGGCATTTACAAAACCAACATTGATTTCATGTTTGGACAATTTAACACCATCATTTGAAAGTTCATTTAACAACGTTTTGTGGGGTGTAAGTTTGAGAGAGTTTCTAAGTCCTTAGCCACGAAGGTATTATACTCAAGTTTCATGTCCATAATCCTGTTTTCCTTGGTATCGGATGGACCTTCATGACTATGAACTAGATCATCCAGGTTTGTTTAGGCGTACTCGACTTATAACGACTCCATAATATCAATAGGAAGACATGATATGATGATACTTTTGAGTCTTTGGTCTGGTTGACCACTCTCCTCTCATCACAGGTCCATTGAACTTGAGTTTGGGCAAACCTTGACGATCTTTGGGATAAATGGACCTTCATTTATACACTTGATATAATAAGGTTCCAACGATCAAATAGCAAAGCATATGCTTTTCCATTTGTTAAATTTTCCAACTTCAAGTCTAGGGCACGGTGAATAAGCTCCACCCTTTTATCGACTAGTTGGGGTACATCAATTTCGACCATTTAGGATCCTAATTTAAAAACTTTTAGGCGGCCTAAAAATTAGTTTTATAATTAGCCTTGCTCGATACCACTTGTTGTTCCCCGTTCACTATCGTTTAAAAGCAGTTTAAGTATATAAAACAAGTTAATAGTGAACTATGGTGAAATTAACACAAGTAAAACACACGGTAATTTTCAACATCATATTCTTATTAGAAATAAATCAACAAAGAATCGTTACCCAAGTACTTGCGGAATAGTACTTGGGATTGAAATAACAAAGTTTGGTGACTCATCTCTAAGCTCGGGCTAAGTCGAGCACAACTCTTAGAGCTCATTTGAGCTATCTCGGGAACTAAGTTGTATTTGGAGGTGAAAAGATGGCTAACGTGTATGTGTGTTTTACAATTCACAAGCTTAATCTTTTCACTCCATCTCTTATGTTATTTATACATGTATGATATTTGACTCTTTCTAAGTGACAAGCGACATCATACATAAGACAAAATATTGATGTATTTTGTCTCATTTTAAAGACTATTCTAGGTAAGAGACAAGACTACTTTCCTAAGTTCGGTGATGACACTGCACGATCTTTGCCATTCGGGAAAGTTGACTTTGGTTGATAAGGACTTCGTCTTATCGATTCAAACTTATCCGCCTTGTCCGCTCTTTATTGGTCTTTACATTCTTGATCTTCTACTTGGTTTGTCTTGATGTAAGTAGTTGGAGAGGTCTTAGGGATTCGGTGAGTTATTGTCATCACTCCTTTGAATCCATCATCATCTTCTTGACTCGGTCTTCACCCTTTAAGTTCCGCCTTCGGGTGGAGAGACTTCTTCATCTCATCTTGAGTATCATGAAGATGAATCAGCGAGAGACTATGCACTAAGTGACTGTTAGTGTTTAATGGACTAAACACTTGGGATATTTTCTATTCAAATCCTAGATCAAGGGTTTGGGTATTCTTGAACCCAACAAAAGTGTTTGAAGAAAAGCAACACATCGTTTTTAAGAAAAACATGTGAAAGAAATAAAAAGAAAAGAAATCAAGTAGCAGGAAAGGATCTAGTCTTTAATCCCCTTGCGAGTCCATATGTAAGGGCCTCGAAAGTGATACTAATCTAGTTTGTTTGCAAGTAAGTTTGCAAAAGATTACGTCTAAGTGACGAATGTACTCCCCTTGATGATTGCAATTTTGCAGGGGATGTCATGAAATGTAAACCTAGTATTGCAAGTAATTTGAAATGTATTGTTTTGACAACAAGCTCCCCTAGCTTTAGGATGTCAAAATCTTCATGTGTAAATTGAATAACTACAAAACAAAGGTTAGAAAGCAAGTATAATTCACAATTTCACGCAAATGTGGTTCAAGTTATTAGAAAGAAAGCTTTACGTCTCACGGATCCCACGGTTCCCTCATAGTAGGGATCCGTCTAAAGCAATCGGAGGGTCCGTTTTAGGTGCTTAATTTCAACAAAGGTGATATAACAAGTAATGTTATCGGAAAAATGAGATATGAATACAAAGTGATCATATTCTCAGAAAAATAACAAGTAGCATATAATTCCATTTAATAAAACTAGAGTTATGATATACATGACTCTTAAAAACAAAAAAATAAATAAGAAAGTACATAACTAGGAATTTCTAAACCAACTATCGCTTGATGCTAGGACACCACTAAAATCTTCTAGCACGAGTTTTGTTTAGGTTTAATCTCGTCAAAACGTTCGAGGATATGATAGAACATGAAACGTTGGTCTTCTCGTGCTTCATGTAACAAACTTTCAACATGTTGACAATGATAGCAATCTTTGTCATGGCCACGTAGTGGTGGTGGAAGAAATGAAATGGCTTGATGCGAAGGATCAAGTAAAGTGGCTTGTGGAGCTTCAAACGATGGAGGAATTGGTGGAGGCGCATTTGAGAATGGCTTGACCAAGAATGATGGTGGTGGTAGAGAAGTGTCAACTTCCATATGGTTGGGTGGTTGACTTTGATGATTTCTCATAATCCAAATGGGATTATATGATGGAAGCGGCGAAAAGGAAGCGAGCAAGTGTTGACTCAACACCTTGATTTTGTACCATTATTCCTCTAATGAGGAAAATGTTGTCGTGAAGCGGATGAGATGGCCTAGGAGGCAAGTCCTCTAAATTGTAAAGGTGTGGTGATGATAGTGGGGATGTAAATGAAATAGCTCTAGGAACCAATGGTGATGGTTTAGTGGAGATGATATTGTTTGGCCTAGGAGGTATGGTGGTGTTTGGTATTGGTAGTTTTGTGGGTACTATCCTTTTAGGAATTGGTTTGATTGGATGAGGAAGGATCCTATCATTTGTTGGCTTGATTGGAGATGATTCGGTTGAAGAGATTTCGTGTATAACACGTGCCTTTTTCATGGGTGGTTCTTTGGTGGATAAGTTACTACCTGGGGTTTTCCTCATGATGAGATGATTTCAAGAGGTTTGCAAAGTTTCTAAAGTCTTGAAAGTTAGGAAGAGGTGATGACTATGGAGGTCCTAACAAAGTGGTTTATAAACCAAGAGATTTGGCAAGTGCATTTAAGCCTTAAGCCATTAGGATTCATTTGAATGTGATGATTAACATGCACAAGAGTCAACTCTGAGTTTGCTTGATCTAGGAACTCATTTAAGATGAGATGGAGTGTTTGAGTTAGGAAGATGAGTTGAAATGATTGTTTTATCAAGATTTGACATAAAGCGTCATCCGAATCCACGGTTCCTTCCTCGGAGGGATCCGTCTAGGCTAATCCTAGGGATCCGGCTATTACATGACTATGAAAGAGTGGAAATGATGTTTCTAAGATCTAAGATCTATATCATCTTGAGTGTTTCAGTTCTCCTAAGTGTTTTAAATGAAGGGGTGCTTAAGTACTTGAAGGTAATGAGTGATGTAGCTAATGATTGTCTTTTATGGAAGGATTTGGAACTTTCATGAGTACCAATTGATGAGCAAGGATGACACTAAAGATGAAAATGTCAATTGAAGCTAAATGATCCTAGAGATCAGTTTGTGACTTAGGATAGTGTTTTGGAAAATATCCTAGAAGCTTTGAGATGGGAAAACTAGAATTTGATCAACTTTGATCAATTTTGAGGTAAGAATGATTTATGATCAATTTTGTCATAATCGGAGATTTCTAAAACTAGATGTGAGGATCATGTGAAAAATGAAGTGTGAGTTTAAGAGTGGAAGAGTAATGAATTAAAATGAAATGATAGATCTACAAGCGTCTTAGAGTGTGATCTAGGTGAGTGTGAGTAGGAAGGATCTACTTATCTTGATAAGGACTTAGTTTTGCCTTAAGACAATATGTTTAGCTTAGTGTGAGGTGTTCTAAGGATATGATTGAAATACAATGTTTGCAATTGCATTTTCTTTGCGGATCCACGGTTCCCTAAGTGAAGGATCCGTCTAGCACAAACTTTGGGATCCGTCCATCTACTCGTGAGAACCTTTACTAAAGGTATGCAATGATCTTGACAATGCATTATATTCCAAGGTTGGTTTAGAGGGGTTCTAACACTAAGATATTGAGTGTAAGATGTTTTTATTTCATGAAGGAAATAGGATTACATTGATAAAGCACGAGTACAAGAGAATTGATCCTATTTTGAAATACTACTAGGTTTCTTGAGTGTTTTCCCTAGGAGGATCATTACGTAATTGATGAGTGTTGGTGGAATCAAGAATGAATAAAGTCTTCATGAGAGATATGTTTAGCGGTTCCATCATCTTGTTCACAAGTAAGTACAATGGAATTTGAAATTGAGGATGGAAGTGCATAACATTATGATAGAGGCGTGTCAAGAACATTCCATAAGGGATGAGTTTATTCTTGGAGCCTTGAAGATTTGCAATTCGCCTTGCGAAGAAGTAGGCGAGATTGTATGGTTGTTGTGTTAGCAAACAGTACAACATGTGAGCACAACAATCGGGAAGAATTTCTCGACTTCCCCTAAGACTCCAAACATTCTCATGTAGGATGAGTGCGAGAGGCTTGTACTCTTCTCGGATGTCCCGTGTGAAGATAATGTTTGGATCGGAGTAATATGGTCGAGGTTTGCATATTATGCGATTTAAATCTTCCGGGGAGGGTATGTGTGAACAATATGGACTATTTTCTTCACGAAAGTTGAAGAGAATCAAGAACCAATCTTGGGTGCATTGTCCATGATTTGGAATCCGGAGGATGTGGGCAAAAACCAAGGTTAAAGTAAACTTTGGTTTTGATATAAAACCAAAGAGATGAAAGCGATCCTCCTTACGAGCGAGTTCGACTTGACGGAAGAATTCCATTATGAACCTTGGACATATCTTCTCGTTTATTTCAAGAAGACATTCTAGTCCTATGGCTCGGAAGGAGGTATTGATACCTTCTTGAGTTGTAGAGAGGTGTCTACAATATGTCCTTCGTAGAAGTAGCGATTTTGAGATTATTGAACCCCGGACATGATTGCGGTGTGTTGGGTTCAAGGGAGATGTTCGGAGTGTAGATGCTAGTGGTGAAAAATCAAACTCATATTCATGCGTCATAGTTGAACCTATAGAAATGATGAGTTAATAAAAGTGATGTTTGTGATCAACCTATGATTATCTAACGTTTTATTAGGTTTTATTAACAATGGTTTTTAACAAGAAAGACACTTTTTATGGTTTTGACATTCAAGTGGAGAATTACTTTTAGAAAAGTGGTTTTAATTTGCATGAAAAGCTGTTCTCGAGTAGGGCGGATCCACGGTTCCTTTTCAAAAGGGATCCGGCTAGTATAACTTAGGGATCCGTGGATCAGTAATGTGAAACAGTTTGATAAAAGATAGGTTTATATTTTTATACCACGAAAAGTGTTTTATCCTACATTTTCTTTTAGCATGCATACATGACTTCTAATGTATCACGAAGGAATATGAAACATATAAATCACAAGAAAGTAACAAATAATAACAAAGATAACAAGATTATTAGTAATATTGCATTTCAATGCTAAGGATGATACAAATGATTGGGTATATGATCCCAATGTAGATTAACAACACAAAGTAAATATCTCCATATGTGAACTTCATCATAGGGAACACAAGTGTGATGAGTGTTAAGGCGATGAGCACGAGCGCGATGTAAACCATGTTGATGACGGATCTTCTTGGTTTCGGTTGAGATGGAATGAGGAGGAAGATGAAGTTCTTTGAATGAGAGGAAATTTTTGAAATTGGAAGATTTGAAAAAGTGAGGGTTTGATAGAGTGGTCGACGGTGGGAGTATTTATGGGGAAGGAGGAATTTTGAGATTCGTGTTTTGTTTTATTATTGGATTAAAAGAAACAAAATATAAGTTTTATATACTACGACTTTGGACGAGAAATAAAACATGTATGTGAGAAAAAGGCTTCTAATGAAGCTTCATAAAACATGTATAAGCACAAAAAAATCATATAAATACCAAAATAGGTATACTTAATTATCAAGCAAAATTAAAAGAAAATCATACCTCTAGCGCACTTAGGAATGTCTTTACAAATGACACAACAAATGTCACTTAGACGATTCCCGCTCCTTTGCGATTAAGATACCTTCTTAAGGAAGGTATTCTTTTTACCAAGCGATTCCTATAGCTTTGTGGGTATGAGCTTTGACTAATCAACATGACAAAGAAGATTAGTGCAATTAAATGAATCAAGTAAATAAAAAAATGTTGTTATCAACTCAACATCCAAACATATAGTTTTAAAAGACATGGTGTTTGTTTTTATGAAAAACCTTCTTTGTAGTTTTCAATTAACCATGGATCGTATCAAGTTGTTAAAGTACAATATACTTCAAGAAACTTGGTAACGAAGCTCTGATGCCAATTGTGAAAAACTAGAAGGGGGGTTGAATAGTTTTACCAATTAAAACTTCCTTTTAAACTATTTAGACCGACTTATGTCAATCTATTTGGTTGTGTGTGTTGGATGTTGATAAACAAGCATATAAAGATATGTAATGAAAAGATAAGAGTAAGAAGCAAAAAACCACAACGCAGTATTTATAGTGGTTCGGCTACAAGGTCACCTTCCTTGCCTACTCCACTCCCAGTCACCTACTCGAGAGTTCGTAAACACTACACCAATCTCCTTATGGCGGAGAAGCCTTCCCAGCGTCGCCTACCCTTTTTCCGGTGCTAGGCTAACCACTCTTTCACTCCAAGGTGAACCACACCTACACAGCGTCGCCTACCCTTTATAAGGTACTAGGCTAAGTACCTAGTTCTTTCACTCCAAGGTGAACTACACCTTCCTAGCGTCGCCTTACCCTTTATTGGGTACTAGGCTAAGCACCTAGTTCCATTGCAATGGAGGAACAACTACCACATTACACCAACGACTAATCCCAAAGGAGATCTACTCCTTTACAACATCATCAAGGATATCAATATCCTTGGATCTAATGCTAGTATATCTAGTACTTTGAAACACACCATATCGAATGTACATCTAAGGCACCTTTCACTAATGCCTTTGACTAGATCTACAAGACACCTTTCACTAATGTCTTGTGTCTTCACTTCTAAGCACCTTTCACTAATGCTTCTAGTCTTGACTTCTAAGCACCTTTCACTAATGCTTTTGTCTTGACTTCTAAGCACTTACCACAAGTGCTTATGCTATGAGCGATGGATACCCTTCACTAATATCTTCGTCTTGACACTTGAGACATCTTTCACTAATGTCTTCAACACTACACTTCTTTGAAGAAAGAAAGGAATCATCAACAAGAAGACTTTAGTAGCCTTGATGATGAGGAAGCATTGCAACTCATGGACTTGAGCTTGCTCGACTTCAAAGGTGGTGATCTTGCCTTTAATAGGAACCTAGAAGATCACACAAAACAAAACTACAAACATAGATCTCTTGGATCGAGGTTAGTGAGTTTTAACTCGGGGAGAAAGTGTGTTAGAAAGGGGTGAGAAACAATGAAGAAATGGCTCACTATTTATAGAGGAAAAATCCTCATTCCCGGATCCCACGGATCCCTACCACAAGGATGGCACAAAGCTAGGGATCCGTGGGCACTCCTCTTGCCCATGGGTATTTTGGTTATGGGTCATGGGTTGAACCATGGATCTTTGGCTAGATACAATGTATCTTTGAGTGCAATGCACTTAGTCACTTGGGTATGGGTTGATCCATGGGTTATGGGTATTATCCATATGTGATATAAGCATGATGCAATGGGTTATGGGTCAATATCCATGGGTTATGGGATTTGGGTTGTACCTAACTACATTCAATGTATTTGCCCAATGGGTTGTGATACTTAAGTTTCTACCCATTTATATTACCCAATATACTACATACTAGTTATGTGTATATTTTACCTAAATATGTAAACACTAATTGTTGTACGTATGTATTACTTAAATCATAAAATCACTTATACTTGTTTTAGTGTTTTATGTGAAAATGTGAATATGTTAGAAACTATTAGTTCAAACCATTTACGTATTTTATTTGTTTCGTTAACATGATTTTACGTTTGTTATCGACAAAACATTAGAAGATCGTAAAATATAAATAAAGCGTTTTACGGCTTATTTGTATTAACACACACCATCACCACCAAATTCACCAAACACCTTCAAACCCTTAACTCGAGAGCAAAGGAAGCCATCTAGCAAACCTTGAACAAAATTCCTTGAACTTAACGAGAAGAAACCGGTGATTGAAGTGCTACAAGATTATGTTCTATACCATAAAAAGCTAGATGCGGTTATGTTAGCTAAACAAGGTTGGAAGATAAGGATCTTCGGATGAGGATAGGGATAGGATCTTATTTGGGGTATGCCACGGAAGAGAATGACCGGGTAACTTTGTTTTATCTATAAAAGTTAACGGGACCACTCTGGTTTATGCTTTGGCGGATACGGGATCAAGCGTCAACGTTATGCCTTATTTACTATTCAAGACTTTGGGACTAAGCAAACCTCAACCAAATCATTCTAAGCTAACCATGGCGGACAACTCCCAAGCTAAGGCTATGGGGGAAGTGAAAAACGTGAGGGTGCAAATTGGCTACTAACCTTATTTGGCCGATTTCCTAGTCTTGGACATACCAGTTGATAAAAGTATACCTCTCTTACTTGGAAGACCTTTCCTCACGCATGTGGAGAAATTATAGATATGGGGAGGGACTATGACAATCGATGATGGGATCTCAAAGCAAACTTATTATCCCAAGCCTAGGGGTAAAGTGTTAGAATTTATGGAGGATTTGGAACTCTTTGATGGGAAGATGATTTAACTTGCTTGAAGTTGGGCGTGATGTCCACGGAAACCCTATGTATGGACCGCTTGCCCCACCATATTTTGATCTTGTTGATGAAATGGAACGTGCACTTGCTATGGAAGCCTTCTACAACCCATTTAAGAACATCATTGTTTACAAAAAGCTTACGGATTTCTTAGGATCTCTACCCGTACAATTAAAATTTTTGGAATGGGGACCCGAGGGGTCGAGTGTATACAAAAGAGAAGAGGGAGACGGGGAATGGCATGCCAAATTCGATATACTATGCCCTAATGGAAGAAGATTTGTTAGAAAGTTCAAAACTCATGAAACATATCGTGAGTTGACCGGAAAATTCCAAAGCGAGGATATTTTGAGGCATGAATATTTTGAGGAGTGATAAGGAGAAGAAAATTACAACAATAATAACAAGCATTTGTTTGCTTGATTTTCATCTTTTGATGAAATTTTATTTTATGCATTTAGGGATTTTGTTTTCATTTGGTTTTTATTTTTATTTTTCTTATTATTATGGTTTGAAGTTATTTTAATCAATTCATTTTGAGTTTTAGTTTAAGTTTATGATGATAAGTATTATGATTTAGTTTTTGAGTTAGATGTTGTTGAAATTTGCAAATGGTTGGATGAGCGTTGTGTGCATCTTTAATCGGATTTTGAGTAAACAATTTTTGCTTGGAAGGTAAAATGGCCAAGTAAAGTTAAAAGGCAAAATGCAAAAATGCAAACCAAAGCAGTTATGTCCATATTGAATCGGTTGGATGTAAGTATAAGTACCAAAATTCATTTTCGAGGAAAACACACACACACTAATCCTCCATCGGGTTTCACAAAATTCGACCACTAGAAGTTGTTTGAAGATTGTAAGAGTTTTAGAAGATCATCATGGCACCTAAGCGGTAAGCATCGCAATCAATTAACTTAATTAGGGTTTAATTTGAGTATTTGATTCGAATTGCAAATTAGGTCACTAATTTGGGGTTTTGATGGGATTGAATTAAGTTGTAATCTTTTAGAATTAAGTGGGTAATTGATATAGGAATGCATTGCAAAAGAAGCTCAGTGATTGATTCAACATGGAATGAGTATTAGATGATTGAATTTTGGATTTAATTAGGTTGTGCCATTGAATCAAATTAAGTTACAATTGATGATTCCGAGTTGGTAGATGACGCATTTTCGATGAATTTTAGATGCCACATTGTTGATTAGAACAAGTGATTGATGAATTGAAGTTAAGATTGTAAGTTACGAGCATGATGAACATGTGATGATTGGAAGTTTTGAATGCGAATTAAGAGCAATTTGAGGTTGTGGAAATCATTGGTGATGTTAGAATGCGGTTTAGGAGTGAATTGGAATTGGAAGAATCTAGTGGGAAATCATTTGGAAGGCCATAGCCTTCGAGCAGTGTGGAATTCGGTTGCGTATCGCAACCGAGCAGTTGGATCATGGTCATGAGAGGGCGGATCGGCTACCCTCAGCCGATCCGGTTCGAGTTACATTGTGGAAAATTGCAAAATTTTGAACTAGACCCTAGAGGCTTCTATAAACCTTATCGTTGGTTCTAACACTCTTATATTGACTTATATTTGTGATTTATACGATAATATTGCATGTTTCTAACCGCTAATATGACTTGATTATGTTGTGAAGAATGTTTTAGGAAAACGGGTTGCATCACGAACCCGGGGAGCAAGAAAGAAGGAAGAAGAAATGCCAATTCCAGAGTGCCACCCGAATCTTCTTTGGCGTGGAGAGAGTGATGATCGTCGAAAGTGTTTCAATGATACTTTGCTATCTATTGGAGGAAAAGAAGTACACCGACATCGAATTATTAATTGGGAAGTATTGCAAAGTTTGGGCTGCCATGAGGTTTTAGAGGATAAGTTGTTGGTGAGAACATTATGGAACAAGCAGATTCTAACTACAGAAATGTGGAAGAGAGCTCTCAACATCAATGAGCCCATATACAAAGAATGGTGTTTAGAATTTCTGTGTTCCTTTGAAATAAAGACGGACATTACAGCGATAGGAGTTTGCTCAGACAATTGTATTACTTTCAGGCTAGGTGATCAAGAACATATTATCACGTTATGGGAATTTGGTAATTTGTTAGGATTATATTCGGAGGAAGATTTGAGAAATCGGGATTTTAAATATATAATTATGTTGAGTGATAGAAAAAAGGAAGGATTTGATGAAAACAGATTTTGGAGAAAAATAAGTATGGAAAGTAAGCTAACTTATGGTGAAAGTAGAGTCTCGTCGATTAGAAAACCACTTTTGCAAGTGTTTCACGGGATAGTAATTGAGTCTCTAATACGGGGACGCATGATGTGGGCGAGTTTTGGAGGATGATTTATGGGTACTATTCACTTTTGAGGAAAGACATCCGTTAAGATCACTAGATGTGGCGTGGTTGATTGCCAAACACCTTCATCAAAGGGCCACATTAAGGGCGTTAATTATATTTGTGGAGGACACTTTATTACTAGGATTGCAAAAGCCTTGGTTTATTCAACCCAATAGGAATGGTTTCGTTTATTGAACCAATAATGCCCAAAAATCTGGAAAGTGAAGGATTTGCTCATTTGAGAGATGTAGGAAGTGGAAAGCTCGAAGGATTACCGGAGGAACTTGATGTAATGCCTTTAAGAAAGTGGATTGGATAGATGATCATTCTTTGGATTGTGATTTCAAAAAAAACAATGCTTATGTGTGTCGAACAATATTATATCTATCTCTTAACTATTTCTTTAGGATTATTATCATACTTTGTTTATTTTTATTTTTAAGTAGCGTTTGGATTGTTTGTAGTTTGTTTGTTTGTTTTGTGTATTGTGTATATTTTGCAGTTTTGTTTGGAGGATGGATGTGACGGAAGCTTATTGTTGGTCAATATTTGGGTTGGATAACTCGCATGCGTGCCTATGACCCAATATGCATATTGCATATTCTATCCGTGGTATCTTTTGACTATTTTTCCCATTTTATTTACTTTGAAGTTCATTTTATTACATTGAGGACAATGCAAAACTTAAGTATGGGGAGGAAGAAAATAGGAAAAATGATCTGATTTTAATTTTAGTCTTATTTTTATTTTTAGGAAGTTTTGGATTCAAGTAGTTAGTAGAAAATCGCCCTTGATTGTCTAGTTGTTTTCACGTTATTAAGATATATTTAAAAACAACTTGGGCATTTCAATGGTAAAATGAGGTTTTGAAAATTTTGATTTGGACCAAATTACTAAAGTAATTCATTTTGGATTCGATAGCATTTTCTAGCGCATTGTAGCCTTTTTCACTAAATTGTGAGGATTCTTTTGTATAAAACATATCTTTTTGTTTTATATTTTGCTATGAGTGTCTTGGGTGATTATATCGATTCTATAACTTGTACTTGTTATGCATTCGATTAAAATCACTCTCGGTGATAAAAATATGTTCAAATGATAAGAGGCATCGTAGGTTTAACAAATGGCCTTCCATTTTACATCTAATGTTTTTTGCTAACCACGTCGGTTAGTTAACCACTTTATATGGACCCATTTGTTAGTGCTCATTTTTAGCACTAGATACCCTTAGTTACACCCTTCGAGCCAATCTTTTCATTTTTGTTAAATCCAGAAAAATACAAAATATTTTACACCTTAAACCTTAGCCAACCCATGTCATGTCTATTGGTTTGTTGCTAGTTGTTTGGAATGTTGGATTATTTTTGATGTTTATGAAGAAGCTACACTTTATCATTTGTGTGTACCATTCTCCAACAAAGATGAAGGAGACGTCTTTCTCATTTGTATTTTTTTGTGGTGAATGCTTATACAAAGTGTGGGGGAGTTGAAAAAAAAAAGTTATGGTTATAGCCAATGTGCTATATGGAGTATATTGATTAGCCAAAGAGCTAAATTGAGTTATATATGTTTGGAGATCGATATGTGAAGAAGAGGAAAATATAATCATTTTCGGGATTGTGGTTAGTATGATGGCTAGCAACATGGAGGTTTAGACTTGACTTTATTTTTCTTTTAAAACCAATTTCATAAACCATCCCATGCCTTATCCATACCATTTATTAACCCAAAGCCTTAACATTATAACCCGAATACTTTAATGAATTTATTTTATTTGTCTTGATACTTGTACAAGCTTATAGTAAAAAGCATTGATCATGACTAGGCATTGAGTGATTTACATATACCCACCAATATATGAGTGTTGAGTGAATTATTAAAATCATTCGTGAGGTGTTTAGTTATGTTATCTTAAGTCATTTGGTTCATTTTAAAATTTTCACATATTAAAAGCAAATTAACAATTATTTCTCTTGAGATGATTGTTAGATTTTGGAACCACGGTATCGGGACCATTGAAATCGATTTTCGCAAATGTTAGACCTACTCGAGAGCGAGTAGAACTTAAGTATGGAGGAATTTGATAGCGCTCCAAATGAGTATGTTTTTAGTAGCGTTATTGTTGATTTTGTGTATTATAATCGGCTATATTTACTCATAATTGTTGCAAAAGTGCAAAAGAAGCGTGTTGTATGTGAATGTAGCCAGGTATCGCAAAAGGTGAAGAAATGAAGATTTCATGCACATTTGGACAATTCAGGAAGGAAGTCAAGTAAGGAAGCTCTTGGACTCAACGATTAGGAGCGCAATGGTTTCTAAGTGTCTACAACAAATAAAGATCAAGTTTCGTCTTGGAAATCAGCATCAAAAGAAAAGAAAAAGCGCGAATCAAGAAAAGTCAACCAAAGTCAAAGATTGGGTGTATGAGAGACTCGGCCGATCGGTTGGAGCCCATGACCGATTCGGGCGGTCGATGGACAAAGCATGCAATCGGATCGGTTGCGTCGTAACCGATCCATTGCGAACCTGAGTTACACTTTTGTCATTTAATGTTGCCTTAACTTCCATTAATCATTAGAGGCCGATCATTTTCAGTTAATAACTTGTTAGGGACGTTTTTAGCCTGATAGTTAAGGGTTTTTAGCTATATAATGAACCTAGACTTAATAGTCTAGTGTGACACAACCAAAAGAGTAATAGTTTACACCAAAGCTATTACCAACCCTTATTATTCATCCCAAAAGACTTGTTACTTATGTAAAACGTCCAGGAGGGTGGAGAGACGAATTCTCATCCATTGTTTGATCATTCGGAGTTGTACGGTTAGGCTAGACGATTGGAGGCGTGTGGTTGCTATATTCCACGATTTCTAATTCTTGTAATCCAAAGCTTAGGTATTCTATTGAACTTGTCTTGAATTTCTATTCTCTTGAATTATTTGAATTACCTTGTTACTACTTGTGTTTTTGTTATGATTGTCATTGTAACACCCCAACCCGACAAGGGTAGAAGTGTCACATTCTGGTGTCATATCAGAACAAACAAATAAAATTTTACAAACGGAAGTCTTAAGGAATAACGTACCAAGCCAAAAATAGTGAATGATTACAAAGAAAATTACAAAATTCAAGATGACTAAAATAAACTGAAATCTCGAAACCATAGACCGACAAAATAAGTCCAAATAATATGGTAACTAGGGTTGGTCCACTCAAATAATCCAACTCTCACCCATCAAAGCCCATCTTCAAACCTAACACTGCCGCGAGGAAAAGAAATGCGGTGAGCTTAAAAGCCCAGTGAGCGAGATATAACAAAGCGAAAGCTAAATAGGATCTAAAATGCAAAATGAACAAAGGAAGCGGATAACAAAGTCACGTGAAATGAGAACAATGAGTCAATGAGGATCTGCGACCGCAATTTCTGAGATATCCAAAGTACATATAACAAAGAGAGCGAAGCAAAGCAAAGCATCATGACAAGCATACAAGCACATACAAACCGGGCATACAAATCTTGAAACATAAGCAAGCATAGCGGGCGTCATATCCACACAACATATCAACATACAATCAATTCAGAAATCGGAAGACATACAAGCCAAGCAGATATCTACATGAAAGCGGAAGCAATTAATTAATAAGTGAGCATGGCAATTCACATGTGTCAAACCCTTAGTTGAAAACATAACTTGACATCATAACGGTGGAAGTACTAACGAGAGTCAACGGATGGCGGTCACATGTAATAAGTAGGAATACGGTATAAAGATATAATAAATGAATTAAAGACATAGCAAGGCAATTAAATAAATTAACAAGCCATACATCACAAGGTGAACCACTTACCCAATTAAACCGTAGCATAAACCGAAATGCAAACATGGCGGTCAACAACAAGCGAGATAAAGGAAACTATCGGATAATCATAGTCCACGAAATTATCCGAACAAGTACCAAAATAAGCGGACAAAACTATCGATTACACATTGGCATGGCTACGAGACAATTCGAGAGGGTCACATAACAGTGAGATCACATATCATCAGTTGAAAACAAGTTACTCAGATAACCACATATTAATCACATCATAGCAGGATAATCAGTAGCCACATAAAACATGAATAGCATAATCAAATTCAATATGCATATAATAACCCAGTACGTGAATGGAACGATAGTATGAAGTAACGGAATGAGAGTGTAACAGGTCAAAGCAATGGAACATATATATCTTGGTAGTAGAGTGATTCATATAAGGGTATTGGGTAGAGGACAGTAAATTCAGAATATGGTGTAGTGGGGAATCCATAAGGTACAATATAGGTATATCAAAAGTGTAAGGGTTGTCAGAAATCTATCCCGAGCCAACAAAACAAACCATATCAATAGTGGCAATATGACCAAGTAACCAATAGTAACCATTGTATTCGGAGGGTGACCTCGAATACCAAACCAATATGAGGGAGACCTCGGTAACTGATGGAGTAGCTAGCTCCCAAAATGTGAGGGGTGTATTGCACACGCACCACATCACCAAAACAATATATCAATATCAATAGAATACAAATCTAGGATGCATCCATACGCCTGCAAAACAATAGTGGCCATACAATATATCGAGCGCGCATAATCAATACAAAATAGGGACGATTGTGGAACATCACTCAACCACACTAAAGTCATGCCATTGGTGCATCAATGACACGGACATGGAACCCCCATGCCTAGTTAATGGCTCGGGTATCAATCTGAAGGGTCAAACAAAGGTTCAAAGTGTAGCAATATATAAGTCTTCACAATTAAAGGTTCAATATCAATGGTTCACAATTCAGAGGTTCATAACAATAATTCAATATCACGGTCCAATATCCATGTTTCAATATCAAAGGTTCAATAGCACAGATTCAATAGCACAGGTCAATAGAAAAGGATCAATAGTAAAGCAATCGATATCAACGGTTCGATATCAGAGGGTCAATGGCAAAAGAATCATATCAATGAAATATCATAAGCGAACAAATTCAAGGAATCAGAAAGTCATGAGAAACCCCTACTGAAAAGGGATAGAATATCTGTACCTCAATTGAAGCAAGCAAAATAGGAAGGTAAGGTCACACGATGAATCAATCCCGCCGTCCGGAACCTATATGAATTTGATAACGCTTATTAAAGTCGGATTACTTATTTTAGACGGCTTTCCATTTTTAGCATGTTTCCACTTTTAGTAACTTTCCATTTTAAGTAACTTTCCGAAAATAGCAGGTTTCCGTATTTAGCAGATTTAAACATAAGTGGTATAATCCAAGTCATATTATGTTAAAATGGAGAAAACAAGTGTTATCATACTTTAAGGGTCATTTATGCCAAGTTACTCGTTTTACTTATTTAGACCTTTTTAATCATCATATTAAAATATCAAACCTTCAAGTTTCATATTTTACAAACAACCCTTTAACTTTATTTAATCGAATATATATAAAATCCTAGTTTTATATTATAATTATCGTAACCATTTTAGACCGTTGGTGTCGATTATGACAAGGTTATAAGACCCTTTGTGAAAACCCATTTTAGTTGAGACTTGCTCAAACCCCATACGACACACCCAAAAACAATTATTATCGTCAACAAACCAAGATATGAACCGACCTAGCATCTCATGTTAACTTGGTACAAAATAAGTAAAGCATGATTATGTTGTATGATGGAGGTCAAGGAAAACCATAACTTGGTCTATATGGCGAATATATTAAGCCTTTACTTGATATTTTATATGACATCGGTCATGATTTCATCGCACCACCTTTATTATTTGTGAAGTTTTCCAACCGTGTATATGTAGGTTCAATATCAGTTGTTTGTCAAGACATGGGCCATATTCCATTCAAACATATATATAACCATATTAATACTTTTACGTGACAAAAGTTATTCTTTTCTGTGATGTTTCACTATTCTCATGCATGCATTTGATGGAGCCCAAGACCCACGACAACGATGAAGGAAGAAAACAAATGGAACAAGTATATCTTCAAAAAGTGGTCAAAACAGACTTATATTGGACTACCATGTCCATTTCCATTCGACAATATACGGTTATTTATGATCTTATGTGTTTCCTTCTTATCATTTATGTGATGTTTAGTTTGTATATACATGTGTCCCTCACATGGAAGAAGACCACATGATCCATACACGAAACAAAGAAACAAAAGGCGAGATGATGCGATACCTTGGTAGCATGAGAAGAGGGAAGAATAAGGATCAAAACCAAGCGACCGGGCACCCTTTTGTTCTTTCGACCCACGACCGACAACGAGTTACCCGACAAAACCATGAAATCCACGGTACACGAATTCAGCGACCTCGGACCTAAAACCCCCGACCAAAAGCACCACTTTCACGACCTTCTTGTAACACGTTACAAGACCCTTTTGTTAATTGTTACGATCGAGATGGGTGAGGAAAAATGTCTAGCCGTCACCTTGACGTCTAGGGTTTTATCGTGATTTGAAATGAGAAAAGTAGGTTACAATATGATTGAGAAGTGAGATTGAATGGAAGTAAATGGGAGTTATGGAGGTGGGATTAGGCGAAATTATGGGAGATCGTTTCATTTAGGCGAATAAAGGGAGGAAATCAAGACTAATTCTTTTCCATAAATACATGTGTGTGATAGTTAGAATTTGTAAATGTAGGTTACAAGCAGGCGTAGCTATGTGGGGGCTAAGGTGGGCCATGGCCCACCCTGAAATCTAGTAATTATCATGTGTGTTGTAGTCCAAAGCCGAATTCACTATCATATATTAACATTTGATCCACCTACAAACTAGATATCTCTCTATTAGTTCATGTACTTAGTCCCTCATCCATCCATCAATCCATATTCAATCCTATAGCCAAGAATTTTGGTTCAGATTCATTTTTAGATGATTTTGGTTATGCAAATGAATGTCGTGTGCAACCAAAACGTTAAATGAACAAATATGTTGCAAACTTTTTACATAGTTATATATTATACTCCGTAATCTTTTGTTTCCTTTCTAACATGCCGGTGTCTTTTAAAATTTTTTGGCCCCCCGTGAAAAGAATTCTTGGCTACGCCCCTGGTTACTAATGGTAGGTTAATTAGAATTTAAATGGAGAAAATCATGGGAGAGTTATTGTCGAGATTTATGGCCGACTAGGGGGTTTATGAAGACCAAATTATTTTTATTAGCCTACCATATTTACTTGTTGCATTTAATTTTAATTGTCTAGCATATTTTTTTTATATAGTCCAATTTAACTTTCCATTGTGTGATATGATTATAACTAGTAGACATAAGTGTAATTTATTTATCATAGTATTGCGTAAATTATTTATAATTCAAGTGTTTAAACGTATTTAACGGGGTTGACGTGCTTTACGAGTTTCTCATAATTGTTAAGCTAGAGGGGCAAAATGGTCATTTCACGCGTTTACGATTTTTAGGGTTTTACAACTCTTCCCTCTAAAAGAAAATTTTCGTCCTCGAAAATTGAAATCCTGAGAGTCTACGAAGGCATTACGTTTTAGGGCGAGCGTAGCAATCCATAGTTTCACACGAGATCATGATGGCTTCGGTTCCAAGGCGTACAAAACTTATACGTAACAGATGTCGATGAGAATCTCGCAAAGAGGTACAGATTATAAACGAACATGAGGAGTGCCAAATAACGGATATAAGTCTTATTCCATTCACATACCAACCCAGGAATTTCCCAAGATGTCATATGTTTTCAATAAATTCAAATTATATGATCTCGGTATTATCACGTTGATCAGGCGTCATAATACTTGCATCACATAACAAGTCCTTATTGTCATCATATTACATCTCGGGTCATGACAAACCACATAACCAATATCACAACAAAGCGGGTAACATGCGGATAGCAAGTAACATACCAAACAGGCGGATCACATACATACAACATATACTACTTCAAACAACACCATACCACCAAGAAAGAAGGCCACCAACTTACCGAAGCGGCTCCTTATGACTCATTAATGACGATCCAAAATAAAGGCGAGATGTCACCAAAATGCTAAATGATAAAACTTCACGATTCAAACCGAGTTACGAGCGGATCAAGAAAAACAATACCGATCAAAATCACTTAGCAAAATATCAAACCTCCTCAAAGCGCGTGACAAACAAATCGGAGTAACACAAGTCGCGCGTGATCATGTGAAGTAGATGAACCTTCTTAGCCACCGATTGAATCTTGTCTTTGTCTTTGCGCCTTTGGTTGGTCCGTCCGACTCCTCTCAGCGACATTTTGATGTCTCCGGTGACATGGCGGTCGAGTCGACACGCTTCATGATCCTCTCCGAAATTGTTGCGGCAATGCGGTCGGCACCATAATCTTCGACTCTACGAGTAGTCTCCACCTAACGATCGACAAACGGATGTGCAAAGGCAAAATAAACAAAATTCGATCACGAAAGAAGGAGGCCAAATTAGTGAAGATAAAGAATATCAAGTCAAATCAGACGACAATCAAAAGGAATCGAAGAGATCGAAACAGACGGAAGCCTAATGTCTACCGGTCCTCACGAGGTCAATCCTAAGGTCAACAAGGCGAATCCTTTGCTCGATTGTCACACCTACCCGAGGCGGAAACGCGAGGTGTAACGGAAGGGAACATAAGCACAAATTAATAGAACATGCCAACATTAATATTTAAAAGAAAGAGTAAACCATTACAATACCAGATTAGCCGTCATCGGCAAATATATTACAAAGTTTAGATTCCAAAATATTGAGTTTTATTACATAACGGCTTGTAGCGACAAGTGAAAACTTCTTTATGCAAGACTTGATAGAAAAGTTTACTAACGATCACCTGAAATGCATGAGATAAAAACGGGTCAACTATGAAAATAGTTGGTGAGTAAACACGTTTAGCGGAAAATAAGAAAACTCGTAAGAAAAATTCAAAGCATACGGTCAACGAAAATAGTTCTCAAAGCAAAGGCATTGTGTATCCACTCGGCCCAAATTCCGCCCATACAAAACTTGCAACTGTGTGTACACAACCCATTGCACAAAAATGTAGTGCTTCAAGTAGTCAAGTGTAAGTGGTCATAATAGTTCCCAATATAGTACCATGAATATAATAATGTAGGGATGCTCCGAACATAGGAGGCTTCACACTGCTCCAACAAGGGAGACTCCTTTGTCACTCGACCACCTAGGCGAGATTTATTGAGACGCTCCACCAACAAGGCGAGACTTCTTTGTCACTCGACCACCTAGGCGAGATTTATTGAGACGCTCCACCAACAAGGCGAGACTTCTTTGTCACTCGACCACTTAGGCGAGATTTATTGAGGCGAGCTCCACCAACAAGGCGAGACTTCTTTGTCACTCGACCACTTAGGCGAGATTTATTGAGACGCTCCACCAACAAGGCGAGACTTTAGGACAAGGTCATAACATATACGGTTCAATAAGTTCTAACAAGTCATAATTTCGTACTTAAGTTCAAGGATTTGATTCGAGTTCAAATATTCAAGTCAAAGAGTTCACAATTGAAAGGATCAATTTAATTCAAGTATGGTTCATGCATTCACCCCAAAATATAGTAAAAGCGGTAAAAGGGATGTGATTACTCACTTGGTAAAGCGGTGTGATGACAAAAGGGGTACACCGAGGTATAATGTGATGTGTCAACCGGGACCTATTACGAATGATATGATATGTCATGAGTTGCAATGTAATGTTATGCATGCACTTCGTATGTTATTTATACCATTTACGGGTTTTGAAAATATTACTAATCGTCGAAAAATACTCTTTTGACGTCTAGACCCTTCAAAAATGACTTTACCAGTTTTTACGTCAAAATGTCATCCTATAATGGTTTTATAATGATTTTTGGTGAAATTACCACTTTTCGTCGCAAAACAATGTCGTCGGAATTTTTATAAAAATAAGAAAAATGGCTTCGGAAAAGTAGTCGTAAAATGGTGTACGTCGATCGTTAGAGAACGAACTCGACGGTTTTGGAAAGTTTGTATCGATATCTAGAAGTTTCAGTTCAGGAGTTTTCGTCCAAAAGGTCTCGATCATAAAGATATCAAGGGTTAAAGATAGTGATTTTGGCTAATTGTGTGCGAGAAAATAAGTTTCGCCAAGTTTGAACATCCGTAAATAATTTACCATAACTCCGCTTGACAAACGACTTTTGTTTGAAAAATATGGTCGGTGAACTTGATTTTACTAGAAGACATTTTGTTCCAAAAGTTTCACATCATGGTTAAAAACAACCGCAAACATGGACGTTCTGACTACTAAAATACTTGTATCGTAAAAATAATATAGTTTTCGAGAAAATAATAGTTACGGCAAGTTTATAAAAGCGTGCATATATTTGTCGTTTCAAATCCGTTTTCTCGTATAATATGTCCTTAGCTTCGTATCAAGTAAACTAACATATTTTTGATAAGTCGAAATAATTTGTGAAGCTTAAGGCTCGTTTTGACCCGAACAAACTAAAAGCGCATGCTGAAATTTCGGAAAATAAATATATTTAAATCGCCAACTTTAAAAATTCACCACGGCTTCGTTATAAGTCCGTTTTATCCGTTCAAGCGCCACGGATTCGTTTTAAAGTATATTTTCTAAAAATTAAGGCCAAAGTTTCGTACCAACAGTAGGTTTTCCAGAATTTCGATTTAAGGACAGAACACAAAATATAGTTTACGAAAATAGTTTTCTCGGACAAAACCTATTCTAATCCCTTCAAATCAACTCCAAAGCTAATCTAATCCTACCATACACCTTCTTAGGGTGTCATGGGTTCCTAATCACCATCAAGACCAAAGAATAACTTGGGAATAATTATAGGATGACTATAAATATATATAAGTTCCAAAATCATGAAATAAATGGTATAAATCACAATACATGCATATAAGCTCCAAAAATGATAATAAACTCATGAAAATGAAGAGGAAACATAAAAATGATAAGAATATGCTTACTAGTGATAGTGATGAGGTGAAAGAACCAAGGTTTAGCCTAAATACTCTAGATTTTTATTTCAAAACCTTAATAAGAGTATTAACTAGATTGTTATATAACTTGAGCTTGATCAAAAAAAATGGTGATCCCTTTGAACCTTGATGTGGTCGGTTTTGGAGGAAGGCAAAGAGAGAAGAAAAGGTTTTTATGAACTTGTCAATTATTTGAGAAGAAGTGAATGAATGTGATTGAAATAATTGGAGTATAAATCTAGCTTTCAAAGAAAATGGAGACCAAACCATTTAATGCATACACTCCCCCTTAGAACCGGTTTTGGGGAGTTATGTCTATCAAATTTTTTTTTTTTTTTTTTTTTTATAAGCTAGTGTATATACTTGTATAAATTTTAAGAAAGTGTAAGTAAATAGGTGATTAAATGCAACTTGTAAGGTAAATGGTAATTTTTGATACAAGTAAATTTTAATAGATCAAAATAGAGTATAATGATTTTATAAAATTGTAAAAATACATTCCTTGTGAAATTTGAGTGCTAAAATAATTATCGTACAATTTTTAAGAAAACACGTAATAATTCAACTTTAACGATTTAAGTACCAAATAAATTTGAAACACTAGGAAAACTAAAAATATAGTTTTTATGAACTAAATGTAAGTATAAAAATATGTAGGGAACATTTTTGAAAGTAACGGATTAAATATTTAAAATAATAACTCACGCGATAACGTTTATTAAATATAAAAATTCACGCGATTAAAGTGAAATGAAATGTCATGAATGAACTAATATGATGCATATATAATTTATGAAATGACCGGAATTTGAGAATTGTGACATTCTTCCCATGTCGTGAATCACGTCCCGTGATTCGATTAACGATACTATGGTCCGAACCTCAACAAGAGTTCTAAAGTTCATGATCGTGCGAGCAGTCTAAATGATCATATCAATGCCCATGCGTCTGGGTTCCCCATTCAACTAAGTGCGTGCCGTGATTAGATTGGATAGGGTAAACTTGCCCAATATCGAACGTAGCTCTCAAAGACCTTTAGGTAGTCGATTCTAATTTAATCCCACAACTCATCAAACAAGAAGCTGTCATGAGATTAAACTAAACCGACTTGAGTAAACTTGTCTCTTAGCTTGATTTTCGCAACTCATCAAACAAGAGCGTCACTAGATCAAGCTAGGAAACAAGTTGTTAGAAAGATAGGATGCCACATCCTTGAATGAAGTCTTTTGAAAGATTCGCTCGATATTCGATTTGCTTACACAATCAAATCAATCAACAAAATATATAACAACTAAGGTCGATATCAATAGGTCTCAAATTAATCAATGACGTGAACGTGGCAAAGATTGGAAGGAAGTTACGCACCCAAAATCATGTCGCACAGAAATAAAGTGGTTGCTCAAAAGAATGTACCCGTTAAGCGTCGCGGGCTTCCTCGGTACCCAAATAGAATGCTCGACCACGTGCGGGAGGAATTTCAATGTTCTGATCTTGTGGGCCTTCTATTGCCAACGCCAGGTTTGGACGATTACCTCCTTGATTGGGAGTCCTTTTCGACTTTGGGCGGTATTGCGAAGGTGATCTAGACTTCCACACTCGTAACATGCTTTTCTCATCCTTGATTTCCATTCTGTTTGAGCAATTTGAGCGAAGTGGCCCGTCGTCCACATTGCCACACTTTCGGCGGTCTCTAAGTGATGATAATTACATCAGTACACAAAGGATGTGGACTGCATATCCTTTGCGCTCTGGGTGGTCGCCCATAGTTACGGTTTATTCGGCGCCTCTTGTTTTCTTGATTACGGTCTCGGCTTCCTGGTGATCCTCCCGTCGCTTTCGTCCATTGTTTGAAGTACCTTCTCCGTTGTTGGTTCGTCTAGCATCGAGATGTATTATAATTTGGGTGAGTAGATCCGCTATTCCAGCGGCGTTGTTGTCGGATCATCATTGTTGTTTGGGTTGCCGTTGTTGTTACCTCTGAGCGTGTGTTTCTTGCAGCCATGATCCTCGAGAGGACTAAAACATCGGGTTGAGTAAACGACATTCGAACGAAGTCGGATGAGGTGCGAGCGGTGGTAATGTGTTATAGTGATCGAAACATGACAGAAGCAGAGACATGCTATGTCTAACAAGTCGAAAGATGGAAAAGAAGATATGAACAAGGTACGGTAATGTAGAGCGTGAGCGTAAAACATGCCATGCATACTCACCCGACCAATGCAACTTGGTGACCGGACTTTAAAGACTCGACTAAACATGATTTAAAATACCACTCTTATCATTGCATGGTTCTTCATAAATTAGACATAGTTGATCGGGCTATGTATAATTTATGAGTAACAATGCAACGATAGGACTAGTTAGCTCGGATGATGTTCAATGTTTAATAAAATAAAATAAAATTTTTTTCCGGTTATAGTTTGTGATTTTTATTTTTGAAAAATCGGCATTCTCTATAACCTTTGGCTCTGGTACCAATCATCACACCTCGCCGAGGCGGAAACACGAGGTGTAACGGAGGAACATAAGCACAAATTAATAGAACATGCCAACATTAATATTTAAAAGAAAGAGTAAACCATTACAATACAGATTAGCCGTCATCGGCAAATATATTACAAAGTTTAGATTCCAAAATATTGAGTTTTATTACATAACGACATGTAGCGACAAGTGAAAACTTCTTTATGCAAGACTTGATAGAAAAGTTTACTAACGATCACCGAAATGCATGAGATAAAAGCGGGTCAACTATGAAAATAGTTGGTGAGTAAACACGTTTAGCGGAAAATAAGAAAACTCGAAGAAAAATTCAAAGCATACGGTCAACGAAAATAGTTCTCAAAGCAAAGGCATTGTGTATCCACTCGGTTCCAAATTCGCCCATACAAAACTTGCACTTTGTGTGTACACAACCCATTGCACAAAAATGTAGTGCTTCAAGTAGTCAAGTGTAAGTGGTCATAATAGTTCCCAATATAGTACCATGAATATAATAATGTAGGGATGCTCCGAACATAGGAGGCTTCGCCTTTGCTCCAACAAGGAGACTCCTTTGTCACTCGACCACCTAGGCGAGATTTATTGAGACGCCCACCAACAAGGCGAGACTTCTTTGTCACTCGACCACCTAGGCGAGATTTATTGAGACGCTCCACCAACAAGGCGAGACTTCTTTGTCACTCGACCACTTAGGCGAGATTTATTGAGACGCTCCACCAACAAGGCGAGACTTCTTTGTCACTCGACCACTTAGGCGAGATTTATTGAGACGCTCCACCAACAAGGCGAGACTTTAGGACAAGGTCATAACATGTACGGTTCAATAAGTTCTAACAAGTCATAATTTCGTACTTAAGTTCAAGGATTTGATTCGAGTTCAAATATTCAAGTCAAAAGAGTTCACAATTGAAAGGATCAATTTAATTCAAGTATGGTTCATGCATTCAGCCCCAAAATATAGTAAAGCGGTAAAAGGGATGTGATTACTCACTTGGTGGCGGTGTGATGACAAAAGGGGTACACCGAGGTATAATGTGATGTGTCAACGGGACCTATTACGAATGATATGATATGTCATGAGTTGCAATGTAATGTTATGCATGCACTTCGTATGTTATTTATACCATTTACGGGTTTTGAAAATATTACTAATCGTCGAAAAATACTCTTTTGACGTCTAGACCCTTCAAAATGACTTTACCGTTTTCGTCAAAATGTCATCCTATAATGGTTTTATAATGATTTTGGTGAAATTACCACTTTTCGTCGCAAAACAATGTCGTCGAATTTTTATAAAAATAAGAAAAATGGCTTGGAAAAGTAGTCGTAAAATGGTGTCGTCGATCGTTAGAGAAACGAACTCGACGGTTTTGGAAAGTTTGTATCGATATCTAGAAGTTTCAGTTCAGGAGTTTTCGTCCAAAGGTCTCGATCATAAAGATATCAAGGGTTAAAGATAGTGATTTTGGCTAATTGTGTGCGAGAAAATAAGTTTCGCCAAGTTTGAACATCCGTAAATAATTTACCATAACTCCGCTTGACAAACAGCTTTTTGTTTTGAAAAATATGGTCGGTGAACTTGATTTTACTAGAAGACATTTTGTTCCAAAAGTTTCACATCATGGTTAAAAACACCGCAAACATGGACGTTCTGACTACTAAAATACTTGTATCGTAAAAATAATATAGTTTTCGGAAAATAATAGTTACGGCAAGTTTATAAAAGCGTGCATATATTTGTCGTTTCAAATCCGTTTTCTCGTATAATATGTCCTTAGCTTCGTATCAAGTAAACTAACATATTTTTGATAAGTCGAAATAATTTGTGAAGCTTAAGGCTCGTTTTGACCGAACAAACTAAAAGCGCATGCTGAAATTTCAGAAAATAAATATATTTAGTCGCCAACTTTAAAAATTCACCACGGCCGTTATAAGTCCGTTTTATCCGTTCAAGCGCCACGGATTCGTTTTAAAGTATATTTTCTAAAAATCAAGGCCAAAGTTTCGTACCAACAGTAGGTTTTTCCAGAATTTCGATTTAAGGACAGAACACAAAATATAGTTTACGAAAATAGTTTTCTCGGACAAAACCTATTCTAATCCCTTCAAATCAACTCCAAAGCTAATCTAATCCTACCATACACCTTCTTAGGGTGTCATGGGTTCCTAATCACCATCAAGACCAAAGAATAACTTGGGAATAATTATAGGATGACTATAAATATATATAAGTTCCAAAATCATGAAATAAATGGTATAAATCACAATACATGCATATAAGCTCCAAAATGATAATAAACTCATGAAAATGAAGAGGAAACATAAAATGATAAGAATATGCTTACTAGTGATAGTGATGAGGTGAAAGAACCAAGGTTTAGCCTAAATACTCTAGATTTTTATTTCAAAACCTTAATAAGAGTATTAACTAGATTGTTATATAACTTGAGCTTGATCAAAAAAATGGTGATCCCTTTGAACCTTGATGTGGTCGGTTTTGGAGGAAGGCAAAGAGAAGAAAAGGTTTTATGAACTTGTCAATTATTTGAGAGAAGAAGTGAATGAATGTGATTGAAATAATTGGAGTATAAATCTAGCTTTCAAAGAAAATGGAGACCAAACCATTTAATGCATACACTCCCCTTAGAACCGGTTTTGGGGAGTTATGTCTATCAAATTTCTTTTTTTTTTTTTTTTTATAAGCTAGTGTATATACTTGTATAAATTTTAAGAAAGTGTAAGTAAATAGGTGATTAAATGCAACTTGTAAGGTAAATGGTAATTTTTGATACAAGTAAATTTTAATAGATCAAAATAGAGTATAATGATTTTATAAAATTGTAAAAATACATTCCTTGTGAAATTCGAGTGCTAAAATAATTATCGTACAATTTTAAGAAAAAAGCGTAATAATTCAACTTTAACGATTTAAGTACCAAATAAATTTGAAACACTAGGAAAACTAAAATATAGTTTTATGAACTAAATGTAAGTATAAAAATATGTAGGAACATTTTTGAAAGTAACGGATTAAATATTTAAAATAATAACTCACGCGATAACGTTTATTAAATATAAAAATTCACGCGATTAAAGTGAAATGAAATGTCATGAATGAACTAATATGATGCATATATAATTTATGAAATGACCGGAATTTGAGAATTGTGACACTGATACCATAATTGTAACACCCCAACCCGACAAGGGTAGAAGTGTCACATACGGTGTCATATCGAGAACAAACAAATAAAATTTTACAAGCGGAGTCTTAAGGAATAACGTACCAAGCCAAAAATAGTGAATGATTACAAAGAAAATTACAAAATTCAAGATGACTAAAATAAACTGAAATCTCGAAACCATAGACCGACAAAATAAGTCCAAATAATATGGTAACTAGGGTTGGTCCACTCAAATAATCCAACTCTCACCCATCAAAGCCCATCTTCAAACCTAACACTGCAGCGCAGAAAAGAAATGCGGTGAGCTTAAAAAGCCCGGTGAGCGGATATAACAAAGCGAAAGCTAAATAGGATCTAAAATGCAAAATGAACAAAGGAAGCGGATAACAAAGTCACGTGAAATAAGAACAATGAGTCAATGAGGATCCTGCAGCACGCAATTTCTGAGATATCCAAAGTACATATAACAAAGAGAACGAAGCAAAGCAAAGCATCATGACAAGCATACAAGCACATCTGAACCGGGCATACAAGTCTTGAAACATAAGCAAGCATAGCGGACGTCATATCCACACAACATATACAGGGTACAATCAATTCAGGAAATCAGAAGACATACAAGCCAAACAGATATCTACATGAAAGCGGAAGCAATTAATTAATAAGTGAGCATGGCAATTCACACAGGTCAAACCCTTAGTTGAAAACATAACCAGCATCATAACAGTGGAAGTACTAACAGGAGTCAACAGATGGCAGTCACATGTAATAAGTAGGAATACAGTATAAAGATATAATAAATGAATTAAAGACATAGCAAGGCAATTAAATAAATTAACAAGCCATACGTCACAAGCTGAACCACTTACCCAATTAAACCGTAGCATAAACCGAAATGCAAACATGGCAGGTCAACAACAAGCAGATAAGGAAACTATCAGATAATCATAGTCCACGAAATTATCTGAACAAGTACACAAAATAAACGGACAAAACTATCGATTACACATTGGCATGGCTACCAGACAATTCAGAGGGTCACATAACAGTGAGATCACATATCATCGATTGAAAACAAGTTACTCGAGATAACCACATATTAATCACATCATAGCGGGATAATCGGTAGCCACATAAAACATGAATAGCATAATCAAATTCAATATGCATATAATAACCCGATGCGTGAATGGAGCGATAGTATGAAGTAGCGGAATGAGAGTGTAACAGTCAAAGCAATGGAACATATATATCTTGGTAGTAGAGTGATTCATATAAGGGTATTGGGTAGAGACGATAAATTCGAGAATATGGTGTAGTGGGGAATCCATAAGGTACAATATAGGTATATCAAAAGTGTAAGGGTTGTCGAAATCTATCCCGAGCCAACAAAACAAACCATATCAATAGTGGCAATAGCGACCAGTAACCAATAGTAACCATTGTATTCGGAGGGTGACCTCGAATACCAAACCAATATGAGGGAGACCTCGGTAACGATGGAGTAGCTAGCTCCCAAATGTGAGGGGTGTATTGCACACGCACCACATCACCAAAACAATATATCAATATCAATAGAATACAAATCTAGGATGCATCCATACATACCTGCAAAACAATAGTGGCCATACAATATATACGAAGCGCATAATCAATACAAAATAGGGACGGTGTGGAACATCACTCAACCGCACTAAAGTCATGCCATTGGTGCATCAATGACACGGACATGGAACCCCATACCTAGTTAATGGCTCGGGTATCAATCGAAGGTCAAACAAAGGTTCAAAGTGTAGCAATATATAAGTCTTCACAATTAAAGGTTCAATATCAATGGTTCACAATTCAGAGGTTCATAACAATAATTCAATATCACGGTCCAATATCCATGTTTCAATATCAAAGGTTCAATAGCACAGATTCAATAGCACAGGTCAATAGAAAAGGATCAATAGTAAAGCAATCGATATCAACGGTTCGATATCAGAGGGTCAATGGCAAAAGAATCATATCAATGAAATATCATAAGCGAACAAATTCAAGGAATCGAGAAAGTCATGAGAAACCCTACTTGAAAAGGGATAGAATATCGTACCTCAATTGAAGCAAGCAAAATAGGAAGGTAAGGTCACACGATGAATCAATCCATGATCCGAACCTATATGAATTTGATAACGCTTATTAAAGTCGGATTACTTATTTTAGGCTGCTTTCCATTTTAGCATGTTTCCACTTTTAGTAACTTTCCATTTAAGTAACTTTCCGAAAATAGCGAGTTTAGTATTTAGCGATTTAAACATAAGTGGTATAATCCAAGTCATATTATGTTAAAATGGAGAAAACAAGTGTTATCATACTTTAAGGGTCATTTATGCCAAGTTACTCGTTTACTTATTTAGACCTTTTAATCATCATATTAAAATATCAAACCTTCAAGTTTCATATTTTACAAACAACCTTTAACTTTATTTAATCGAATATATATAAAATCCTAGTTTTATATTATAATTATCGTAACCATTTTAGACCGTTGGTGTCGATTATGACAAGGTTATAAGACCCTTTGTCAAAACCCATTTTTAGTTGAGACTTGCTCAAACCCCATACGACACACCCAAAAACAATTATTATCGTCAACTTAAACCAAGATATGAACACGACCTAGCATCTCATGTTAACTTGGTACAAAATAAGTAAAGCATGATTATGTTGTATGATGGAGGTCAAAGGAAAACCATAACGGGTCTATATGGGCGAATATATTAAGCCTTTACTTGATATTTTATATGACATCTGGTCATGATTTCATGCGCACCACCTTTATTATTTGTGAAGTTTTCCAACCGTGTATATGTAGGTTCAATATCAGATTTGTTTGTCAAGACATGGGCCATATTCCATTCAAACATATATATAACCATATTAATACTTTTACGTGACAAAAGTTATTCCTTTCCTGTGATGTTTCACTATTCTCATGCATGCATTTGATGGAGCCCAAGACCCCACGACAACAGTAAGGAAGAAAACAAATGGAACAAGTATATCTTCAAAAAGTGGTCAAAACAGACTTATATTCAGACTACCATGTCCATTTCCATTCGACAATATACCAGATTTATTTATGATCTTATGTGTTTCCTTCTTATCATTTATGTGATGTTTAGTTTGTATATACATGTGTCCCTCACATGGAAGAAGACCACATGATCCATACCTGAAACAAAGAAACAAAAGACGAGATGATGCGATACCTTGGTAGCATGAGAAGAGGGGAAGAATAAGGATCAAAAACCAAGCGACCAGGCACCCTTTTGTTCTTTCTGACCCACGACCAGCAACAGGTTACCCACGACAAAAACCATGAAATCCCTGGTACACGAATTCAGCAGCCTCGGACCTAAAAACCCACGACCAAAAGCACCACTTTCACAGCCTTCTTGTAACACGTTACCAAGACCCTTTTGTTAATTGTTCTGATCGAATGGAGTGAGGGAAAAATGTCTAGCCGTCACCTTGACGTCTAGGGTTTTTATGCGTGATTTTGAAATGAGAAAAGTAGGTTACAATATGATTGAGAAGTGAGATTGAATGGAAGTAAATGGGAGTTATGGAGGAGTGGGATTCGGCCGAAATTATGGGGAGATACGTTTCATTTAGGCCGAATAAAGGGGAGGGGAAATCAAGACTAATTCTTTTCCATAAATACATGTGTGTGATAGTTAGAATTTGTAAATGTAGGTTACAAATGGTAGGTTAATTAAATTTAAATGGAGAAAATCATGGGAGAGTTATTGTAAAGATTTATGGCCGACTAGGGGTTTATGAAGACCAAATTATTTTTATTAGCCTACCATATTTACTTGTTGCATTTAATTTTAATTGTCTAGCATATTTTTTATATAGTCCAATTTAACTTTCCATTGTGTGATATGATTATAACTAGTAGACATAAGTGTAATTTATTTATCATAGTATTGCGTAAATTATTTATAATTCAAGTGTTTAAACGTATTTAACGGGGTTGACGTGCTTTACGAGTTTCTCATAATTGTTAAGCTAGAGGGGCAAAATGGTCATTTCACGCGTTTACGATTTTTAGGGTTTTACAGTCATGGAGTAATTCTTGAATATACTTGTGTGTAAGGATGTAGGAAATTGTAGGAGTGTTCTTATATGTGATGCATGTAAATGATCTTGTTTAAATGAGTTTGTTGGAAAACTACTAGTCTTGTTTGATTTGTCGATAAAACATGTTTAAGAAAAAGGACCGAAAGGATTTCTCTTGTGTTTTATTCCAAAAAGTTAAGTGAGAAACTAGTATGGGGATATGGTGATTGACACTCACTATGTTTACTTATTGAAACAATACTAGAAACATTTTCATCACGAAAGGTCGAAAGATTCGTAGGAACAAGTTTAATAAGAGCCTTTTACAAACAAATGGTTTTTCTAAAGAATAATCATTAGGATAAGGACCGAAAGGATTACCTACATGTTATTGTTCTTAAAATGATTTTACAAAACATAAACCATGGTTGGAAATCATTTTCTTATGATTTGTGCATCACATCAAGAGTTTACACCAAGCCTTCATGAACACTCTCCATGATTGCCTATAGACTTCACACAAGTATATGTTTCTTAATATTGATTTTCACTTAACCACAATTTTGAGGAAGCCTTGACAAGCTTTCTTGTTACGAGTATTTTAACAAATTAAAACACAAATCTCTTGGGACGATCTTGACTTACCCACCTTTGCTATCGCGAACGAGTATACTTGCTCGTATGTGTTTATAGTAATAACCGGATAAATCGTGTTTATAAATTTTAAAACTTGTACACACGGAAGCACATCACAAATCCTTCTCGCTGACTAACATATACTGTTTCCTTGGTTTACCATCGAAGCGGTTTGACATCCATTTGATAGACCGTGATGTTCATGTGAGCCGCGAATGCCGAGAAAAATCCGTATAGGCTCAAGTCTAGCTACGGTGCGAATGATTCTTGAAGTCAATCCCTCTTCCTGTCTATAACCCTTAGCCACTTTGCGTGGCTTATTTTGGATAACTTGATTACCCTCAAGCATCTAACTTGTTTTTCCAAATCCATTTCAGACCAATGACATAGACCCATGTTGATCTTTCAACCAATTCCCATACTTCTAAATGTTTGAACTGGTTCAACTCTTCTTGCATGGATTCAATCCAGCTGTCTTTGGTCATTGCATCTTTAATGTTTTTGGGTTCAGTTTGACAAACGGTGAGTGCATAAATGCAGTGTTCACCGTCAATCTGAAGGCGTTGTCTAGTAATAACTGGTTGATTCGGGTTGCCAATAATGTTAACAAGAGGATGGTCTTTAGTCCAACGATGTGTGGAGGTTGATGTTGATATCGTTGTGCGGATTTGGTGGATTCGGATGGCTAGTTGAAGATTGACAACATCCGAGTTTGCATTTCGATGTGAAAGGGTTAAAGAATGCATTTCCATTATAATCCGCAGTGCGGTACATCTTGATTAAGAGGATCATCAGCTGGATTAGCGTCATTAGAAGCAGTTTGTTCAGCAGTTGTTGTGGATTCAATCGGAGGTGCATCAGCAATATTTGTTGTTTTTTCAGGTGTATCAAGGATTGGAATATTATCAGGTTGAGCAGCGGAAACATTTGATACATCTGGAGCACGTTGATCAAAATCATCACTAAACAAAGAAGCAAACAATGTTTCCATTTGACAACGAGTTAGTTGAAAAGATTGATCAGCTGATGATTGGGGGAAGTTGAGACGGGTATGTTCGGGTTCCAAGCTGTTATGCTCAGAAGCCATTTATGTGAGCTCATCAAAATTAGCATCAATCGTTTCCATAATCTTCTTTGTACGACGATTCCAGATCCGGTATCCCTTTGTGTTAGGATTTAGAAAATCCAGGTATTAAAGTGTCGGTCACCTCAAGTATATGTATCCGTTAGAAAGCTCGTAGTCGTAGTTATTTACTGTTAAATAGTATTTAGTTAAGTAACACCGTGGAGGACGGACGGGTCTTTACCCACTGTATACCTGATCCACAGCCCAATAGGTGGCGATTTATGTAATGACTATAAATACTCTCTACCTTCTAAGGTAGAGGGTTGGAGCTCATAATAAGATTTTTCTTTCTCTCACTAAAGTTCTCAAGTCTCTAACTTTCTCTCTCTAAAACCTCTTATACGCCTATTTGTGATTATGGTTTAGTGTGTTTGTGAAATCCAATATGTTACAAATGGCATCAAGAGCCATGGTTTGATCATCTCTTACATATTCTTGGATTTCTAGTGGTTTTTTAGATGGTTTTAGAGTTTGAAAAAGTTTAGTGGTTTTTGCATCATTTGGATCATTTCTAGTGTTAAAGTTTGAATCTTGGGTGTATTTTTATGTTTAGAATCATTGTATGTGCTTGGGTTTTGATTTGGTAAGCTTGATTCATCATGGTTGGGTTGGTTTTGGATTGAAAAGTGGTGTTTGTGAGATTTTCTAGCTAGCGACTTGAGCCACGGATTCTTTTTCTAGCTAGCGACTTGCTTTGTAAGTTGTTAGCGAGTTGTAGTTTAAGTTCTTAGCGACTTGAGCTTAGCGACTTGCCTATTGAGACAAGCCGACAAACAGTACACTTAGTGGATTCTCCACTACGAGTAGCGACTTGGTGAAAGTTAGCGACTTGTACTTAAGTTTGTTAGCGATTTGGTGTTAGTGATTTGGTGCTTAGCGAGTTGCTATTTAGCGACTTGGTGCTTAGCGAGTTGTTCTTTAGCGACTTGACTGTGTCTTAGCGACTTGGTATTATAGCGACTTGCTATTTAGCAACTTGGTAGTTAGCGACTTGCTTCAAGGTTTCTTAGCGACTTGGTTGATTTTTCTTTGTAATCTGGGTTTCTCTTGATTTAGTAAAATCCGTGAAAGAATCTATTTCCGGTTTAATCATAGATTATAAAATCCCGTGTAATCTGTTAACATGTCTACCAACGTACCTACAATCATCTCATTTGTTGCCGAGGATGTTCAAGCGGTGGTTGGATACTAGATCCACCCATGCTTGATGGAACCGACTACGACTCTTGGGCTCAAAGAATAAGAATTGTCTTGTCTTGGAAAGGAAAATGGGGTCAACATTCTCAAATCGATTGATGAAGGACCTTATCAGTTGAGACTACAAGAGACTTAATTGATACATTGCAGATGGAACAATGATCTATGGAATAGGCAGACCAAAGACATATGATGAGCTCGATGATAAGGAGAAAAGAGATTCGATCTTGATATCGGGCTTCTAACATCATACTTCAAGGTCTTCCAAAAGATATCTACAAGGTGATCAACCACAACACGAAGCCAAGGTAGTGTGGGATAATGTTAAGATGCTTCTCTCGGGTTCTAAACTTACTATGGAAGATGAGAATCACAACTCTATGATGAAGTTGAGCACTTCAAGATGAACCGGATGAGAGTGTCTATGAGTATTACGTGAGATTCCACAAGCTTGTGAATGATATGAGAAACATCGAATGACTATGCCAAACATTCAAATTTGAACTCAAAGTTTGTGAACAACATGAATCCCGAATGGCACAAGTTTGTCACGTCGTGAAGCTAACCAAAGGATTGAAGAATACAAACTATGAGCAACTCTATGCCTTCCTTCTTGGAATGAGAGACATGCTATGTTTGAAAAAGGATTCTTAATCGGTTCAAAACCAACCAGGAGAGATAATCTCATCAAATGATTCAAGCGCCTTCTACTCAAACATTGGAATTACCACCAAAGCATCTCAAGTTATACCCATGGGTAATGGTAATCACAAACTCATTCCCGATCAATGTTCAAACAAGGCGATCTTGATGCACATGGAAACTTCATTAATCAATGGCTCTCATGATCGGTCAAAACATGAACTCTCTCCCACACACCAACAACAACCTCGAACATCATTTAATCCACACAATCAAAGCCATCGAGAGATGGGAAGGTTATGGTACAACCGGTTCAAGAAAGGCAGTATGAACAAGGAAGAGGTAGAGTTGATAGAGGGTATGTGGCAAATCGAATATGGGAAGGAATGGAAATCAAGGACAAGTAAAGCCGATCAAGTGTTACAAGCGTGGTGGTGAGGACATATTGCAAGGAGCGCACATCGCCAAAACGCCTCGAATGCCGAGTACTTGAGGATAAGATGTTGCTAGTGCAAGCTCGGGATAGTGGAGCGACTTTGGATGAAGAGGAGTTCTTGTTTCTTCTTGAAAGGAATGCCAAGACATATGATGCGATGTTGATGAGCGACCAATTCGGAGATAGGTCATAATCATCGAATGCCTTTCAAGTAGGCGATTGTGATGCATTTGACTACGATGTAGATGAAGAACCTCTTGCTCAAACAATCTTCATGGCTAGCATCTTACCTATGGTTTCTCCAAAGGTCTCTCCTCCACAACAAATGGTCCATCCAAGACAAAATCATTTCGAGGTATTAAAACTATATGATAATGTTGATGATCGAAAGATGCATAATGAAGTACAATCTCTTGAAACTTATGAATCGATATTGATGATGAGGTAATAACAATATTGTCCTATATGATCAATATGTGAAGCAAAGTGAAAGTAAGGTTGTACCAAGTAATGCATCCTCTGCGATCAATGATGATTATGTTTTGACGAATACACTTGCATGTGCTTACGATGAGTCTGTATCTCGAACTTAATGCCTATAAAGAGCGTGTTACTATTTATGAACAACGAGCTAAGTTTGAGTTAACCACTCGTGAGCGCGGAGATGGATGACCAAATGCGTACAACTATTAGACAAAGTAAGTTTAGAAGAAGTATTAAAACAAGAGTTAAACTCCTTACAAGAAAAGCTTTCTAAAGCGCTAAGCAAAACAAGAACTTCAAGAAAATGTTAAAATGCTTAAGCAAGAATTAGGTGCTAAGGAATCAAAACTTTTGAATGACTTTTCTAATCTAAAACCTTGAAAAACAAGCTTGAAAATAAGTTATGCGTACAAGGAAATACCATTCAGATTGCTCACTTAATCACTAAGCACAAAGTTTTAAGTGATAAACATAGTACTCCCCTTGTTGAGGAACCAAATCAGAGGTCATTAAAAGGCTAGAAGTGCTCATAAGGTAATTTATGATGGCAATGAAATCCTTAAGCCTAGGCAGAAACCTAGTTATACTGAGTGCCTTGAGGAAGATAAGAAATCGGATGAAGTCACTAGGAGAAGATGAACAAGAAACTAGATGATCCTAAATGTAAAGAGAAAATATCTATCATACCCCATGATTACAAAAAGGAGAATTGGATTTCCTTGAACATGTTTAAGCCTCAACGTTGTTAACTCCCGAACAAGTGTTCGGAAAAGGATTTAGATAAGCAAAAGCAGAGAATCTTGTTGTTACAAACCCTTCCTTAGGAAAATGCCTTCATTGATCGTGTATCCTCCAATACACCAATGCATCTAGTTCCTAGAACCATTGCCACTAAAAGCAAGACCTTAATCGGTCAATATGTCATATTTCAATTATTTGTTGATTTTGAGAAAACTTGTAAGAAAAGGATCACACCATCTGGGATAAGCGAAGGGAAAGGGGTTTGAGCAAATTAAAGAATGCTATTTAAGCGAGGTCATGCCTTTCTTTAAACAATTAAAAGGTCAATTTGAGAGTCTTAAAAGGGATGGACTTAGATATTAAAGAAATGGAAAAGGAATTTGATGCGATGATTGTTGAGGTTAGTGACTATGAGCGAGAACTAAAATATAATGAGATTGAGAGGAAGAACTTGCATACCTTGAATGAGAATCTTATTTCGAATGTATTGCTCAAGATGTGTTTTACATTGCTACAAATTGTTCCATTAATACTTCTCAATTTCATGAATTATCTGTTGCTCGAAAGTCTCCCATGATCGTGTCATTGAGCTTGAAAAACTAACTTTAAAGCGCATAATAAGGTTAAGCAGGATGATCATGATAACTTTGGTAAACAGTTTTCTAAATTGGAAGTTGAGCATCTTGCTTTGCAATTAAAATATCAACATCCGAAGAAAATGTTAAAACCTCAAATTTCAAGACATCCTTGGATGTTCACGAATTTGATGCGATTTTGAAATTAGCAAGCGTGATGAGCAGATTGAGCTCATTGTAACACGATCAAAAGTTGAAAGCCTAAATTTCTCAATTAAAGGGTGAAATGAACAATGTGTTGGCTCCCAAATGCCTCCTCCTTTAGATTCTCGAAATTCTCAAAATTTCATCTTCAAAACTTGGTCAATGCTTTACAAAAGGAAAATGAGAGTTTTCTAGAAGAAAATGAAAAGGTTAACGTCATTTCAATAAGTTATTTGAGTCAATAAAAGTCACTCGTAATAAAAATAATGAACAAATAACTTTGTTGCAAAGGAAATTGAGAATCAAGAGTCGGTAAAAGGGAAAATGCCAATGACCAATGGGAGAATGGTGCATCAAAGTTGCATGGTTGTAATAAATATGCTTTGTCTATGAAATATGTTCCTTCTCATCTTAGGAATAACAAACTTGCCATTCAAACATATTTCTCATACCTTAAGGATAGTCTAGAATGTCTCCGTGAGATTGTAGAAGAGGATAAGTTAGAGAAACCATTTGATAATGCAGCTGGCCATGCATGCTTATATGCCAAACGATCTCAAGAACTTCTAGAATGCTTAATTACAATATGCCCTAAATCCCTAGGTGAGCAAGTCAATCCCTTGATACCTGTTCTATGTCTAATGCCAAGTATACAAGTAATTCAATGCCCAATGTTATGAATGTGAACTTTAGTAGGCCTTCAAATAGTTCGAGATCCGGCACCTCCAGTGTTAAGAAAGTGAACCTCGGTGTGCCTTGGAATAGTTCACATCCCACATCAAAAGCAGGAAAGGCAAAAGTAGCAAAACCAACTAATGTTCCGTTCCTCTACAGAGTAATCGGTGACATTAAAGCAAGCGGTCAAAGTCTCAAGGCAATACAAGGAATGATAGGACCTCGCAAGCTAAGAATGTGTATTGGAAGAATGTAGAAGATCACCGTAGGAGAATTTGAATAAAGCAATTGTGTTGATTCTAGTGTTAGCTCTAATCATCGTAATTAATCGAATTCTACTACTTTTGGCAAAATATGTAATGATGATTGCGTGGTTTACATTACTAATCTTGAATGTGGTATGAATGATTTGTCTAAAAACATCAAATGCTCGATTAAAACTATTAATGTTAAAACCAAGCTAAGAAGGCTAAAAGGCAAAAGCGAAAGAAAGTTAGAAAAGCAGTGGAAACCGGGAAGAACATTTAGTAAGATAGGTTATCAATGGATACCTTTTGGCCATAAGTTTAATCGAGGCAATGCCCACTAGAAAATGGATGCCCTCTTGGTAGAATTATTCCTTAAGTGAACATACTTTGAATAGGTCAAATACGGATACTAGCACCGCATCTATTTCTAATGTTTCCATTGCTTCTATTTCTAATATGGGTGTTTCTATTTACGATGTAGGAGTTCCAATCATCATTACTAACCAAATGGAACCCATTCTTGCATGGGATCCCAATTATCCGATTATCCATTCTTGTCGTGTTCAGCTGCAGATCGTTCAAATCATTATGTGGTACCGGACTCATTTGTTCCAAGCATATGATTTGGAGACCGGTCATGGCTCATGAACTTCGTGAGTAAATTCATCGGACGAGTTAGATTCGGAATGACCATTTTGGAGCTATTATGGGTTATGGAGATTATGTGGTTGGTAAAAGTGTAATTTCGGGGTATATTATGTGGAAGGTCTTGTTCATAATTTGTTCTCTGTTGGTCAATTCGTGATTCCGATCTAGAAGTGGCTTTTAGAAAACATACTTGTTTCGTTAGAGAACTTGATGGTGTGGAATTATTAAGAGGTACTCGAGGTTCAAACCTATACACCATCTCTATCGATGACATGATGAAGTCTTCTCCAATCACTGCTTTGTCAAAGGCTTCTAAAACAAAGTCTTGGTTATGGCATCATCGTCTCAATCACTTGAACTTGGCACCATAAACAATCTTTCGAGAAAGGATCTTGTCGGAGGCTTACCCAGTTAAAATATGAAAAGATCATCTTTGTTGACTTGCCAATTGGGAAAAAGCACGAAATATGCCCACAAACCAAAACCCACAAACTACGTAATGGAAGTTCTTCATACCCTTCATATGGATGCATGCGGACCAATGAGAGTGCAAATGATAAATGGGAAGAAATACATTCTAGTAGTTGTTGATGACTACTCTCGATTTACTTGGGTAAAGTTTTTGAGGACAAAGGATGAAACTCGGATGTCATCATCAAACTAATCAAACAACTTGAGTTCGACTCAACAATACAATCGAGCAGACAATGGCACGAGTTTGTTAACAAAGACTTAATTCGAGTTTATGAAAGTGTTGGAATCGGTCATCAAAGAAGTGTTCCACGAACTCCTCAACGTAAGCGGTGTAGTTGAAAGATGAAATCGAACTTTTGTAGAAGCCATAAGAACAATGCTAATTTATTCAAAGGTTCCAATGTTTCTATGGGTTGAAGCCATTGCCCCGCTTGCTACACCCAAAATTGTTCCCTTATACACACCTCTCATGGAAAAACTCCATATGAACTTGTTCATAAGCGAAAGCTTGATCTCTCCTACCTTCGTGTGTTTGGTGCCTTGTGGTATCCAACGAATGATGGTCAAGACTTAGGAAAATTAAGAGCAAAGGCAGATATTGGAGTTTTGTTGGTTATGCAACAAACAAGAAGGGTTACTGAATCTACAACAAGAGAACTGATAACGCTTACACGCGTCGTTCGGGGTCAAGGAAACTTCCTTTTCTTGAGCAAGTTTTATAACACCTAGGCGGTGAACCTAATCGTTGTAGTGTAGTAATTAGGGTAAGCCACGGTATTGATATCGTTCTCTGGGGAATAGGAATGCTAGTAAGGAGTTACTACGCTAAGGTTAAGGTTGAGGAAGATTGTTTTTTATCTTTTTATGTTTTATGAAAATGGAAAGGTACGAATCTCGGGTATTGGATTTGGGGGTTTTTGGTATTTCTACCGATTAATCTACTATTATCTAATTATCTAAACTAAGGTTGTGGGAGTCTATGTCTAATTAATGTGTGTTCGTATGATAGTTTAAAGATGTGTTTACTTAGTTTGTATTACTCCTTAATTATCTCCTATTGATGGTTGAGTGTCACGTCTTATTCCTAGTTACGTTGTGTGTCTAAAGTTGTAGGGTATGCGTTTCTCCTAACTCTTGAACTTACCAAAGGGTCTTGTCTACAAACCCACTAGAGATTATAGACTCTACTCTAAGGCGCTCTTGGATGGTTTAGCCTACAATTACTCGGTAATTATACTCTAAGGTTCACAAAGATGAATCAAGCATTAAGTGCACAACGAATGACCTATCGCATTACTAGATCATTAATCAACTAAGATAAGAAACAACCAATCAATATTTAATAATTAAGTTTCATACTTCTAAGCAAACACACAAATAAATTAGCGGACATGGAGAACATGCAAGCATACACACAAATAATCAAAGACATAATTGAATTAATGAAGTAAAGACTTATCTTGGTGTAAGATAGGGTTTAAAACCCTAAAATCTTGTACAAGACACCTTAGGTTCGGTTTTAGGTTTTTACTCTAAAGACTCTCCACACAAAGGTGAAAAATTGGATTCTATATATAAGATTACAATTGCGACGGCGTCACCTTATGTTTAGTGGCCGCCGTGTCGCCGCCATTGGGGTTTCGTTTTGGCCACGTTAACCTTGCGACGGCGTCACCTTATGTCGATGACGCCGTCCTCTTGACCGGCGTCGTTCGGATTGCATCTAGGCCGTGCGAGTAGCGACGACCTACTCTTTCACAACTAGGCGTCGTCACTTGAAAATACGAGTTTTGAGACACATGATCGTCACAATAATTTTGGGACGGCATCACAATGTAGCTTTTGGCCGTCGCCTTCTACTTTCAAAGCTGTGAGTGTCTCGATTTCGACTTTGGCCATTTCTTCATATATTCGCCTTTTCGTCCAAATAAGTGCCATTCCGGCATTTTGCCTTCACGAGACCTAAAAGTGAAAAGGGCGATATTAAGCAATAACGGATACAAAAGTGATCAAATAAAGACTTAAACGACCCTCAAAATGGTACCTTTTAAAACCTTATCAAGAACCCGAAATATCATGGAAATAATTCACGTTACGTTCGATGAGTCGATCGGTCAAATGGCTCTGGACAATCCATTCTGGACCCGTACTTCAAAACATTCCCATTGGTTCATCATTTGTACCAAATTCTCTCCAAAGAACTCCATATGTACCTCAATGAAGATGATTTGAAGAAATTGTTTGATCGATGTTTGATGAACACTATGAGCCAAGTGCTAATGAATATCAATTCCTACAACAGAGGTCGCTCATATCCCCGTGAATGAAGTCAATCTTTCGGTCTCAATATCATAAAGTCAAGCGCTGCTTTTGATCCTCTGTCTCATCAACAAATCATCAATCTTCAAATGTACATCATGGAACTGTTTCGGCATCAATGATGAAGTTAATCCTTTGCTACTCGAAGATGCTCCATTTGAAAACATATTTGCTCTGAATCATCATGAGAACCATCTTCTTGAGAGACATCGACTCTGCTACTCTTGGTCCCTCAACAATGACCACATGAACACCTCGGAAAATGGACTCACGATCATCCATTAGAAAACATCATTGGAAATCCCTCTCGTCCAAGTATCCACACGGAAACAACTAGCAACCGATGCCTTATGGTGCTTCTTCAACTCCGTACTCTCTAAGATCGAACCAAAGATGTTAAAACCGCCATAAATGAAGGCAATGGTTCAATGCTATAAGAAGAAATTCATGAGTTTGATCGACTTGATGTATGGGAATTAGTACATGCTCCAGTTGTGCTATGATCATTGCTCTAAAATGGATCTTTAAAGTGAAACTTGATGAGCATGGTGATGTGTTAAAGAACAAGGCTCGATTGGTTGCAAAAGATACCGTCAAAAGGAGGTATTGAATTTGAAGAATCATTTGCTCTGTTGCTCGTGTCGAGGCAATCGAATATTCTTGGCTAATCTTGCAAGTAAGAACATAATAGTCTATCAAATGGATGTAAAGGCGGTATTTCTTAATGGAGATCTTAAAGAAGTCGTCTCGTCGCCCAACTGAAGGCTTTGTGAATCCGAGCATCCTACTCATGTTTATCGTTTGAAGAAGGCTCTTTACGGTTTAAAGCAAGCTCCAAGGGCATGGTATGATACGCTATCAAAGTTTCTTCTATCTACCGGATTCGTGAAAGGAGCATTGATCCTACATTGTTCACCGAGAAAGTCGTGCAAACATTTAATTCACGTTCAAATTTATGTTGATGATATCATCTTTGCCTCGACCGACCCCAATCGATGTGACCGTTTTCAAAGAAATGGGTTCTAAATTTCAAATGTCAATGATGGGACAAATGTCATTTTCTTGGGATTACAAATTTCACAAAGTCCGGAGGCATTTTATAAATCAATCTAAATATGCAAATGAGATTTTAAAGAAATTTGGATTTGATTCTAGTGACCTGTTGACACTCCCATGATAGAGCGTACTAAACTAGATGAGGACCACTCGGGATCATGGTATACCAAACAAAATATCGTAGTATGATTGGATCACGATGTACCTCACGGCTAGTAGACCGAGACATCTTGTTCGTTGTTTGCATGTGTGCTAGATACCGTGCTAAGCCTACTAAAAGCACCTTGAAGGCATTAAGCGGGTCTTCGGTATCTCAAGGAACCATCAATATGGGACTTTGGTACAGAAGGACACCGGTATGTCACTAACGGCCTATCAGAGATCTTGATCATGCAGGATGTCAAGATACTTGTCGAAATGCGTATGGAGGTGCTCGGTTTTGGGTGATAAACTTGTGTCGGTCTTCAAAGAAGCAAATGAGTACTTCTATTTCCTCTACAGAGGTGAATACATAGCCATGTCATCTTGTTGTGCTCAAATCCTATGGATGAGATCCCAATTATAATTCAACAAAATCCTCATGCGGTGATAATAAAAGTGCTATTGCTCTCTCATGCAACAACGTACAACACTCAAGAGCAAAGCACATCGACACTCGACATCATTTCATCGGGGATCAAGTTGAAAGCGGTGTGGTGGAACTATACTTTGTGAGGACCGAATACCGGTTAGCGATATCTTCACCAAATCTCTTCCTAGAGAACATTTTGAGTTTATCCTTCCACGACTTGGTCTTAAAAGCCTTCAACCGAAACACTCAAGCGTCTTCAAGAGGAAGAAGAGGAGTAAAGGTCTTTCTTCATCTATCTCTTGTAAATATTTATTCGAAAAACAAAATACAAAATTATAAAACCTTCAAAAATCAAAAGAAAAATATAAAACTTTCAAAATCCATAAAAATTTGAAAAATTCAAAAAAATCTTAAAAATATTGTCGGTTTGTCATGTTTTCTCGATTCGATAAATATCTACGGTCTTGATCTTGTCATTCAAAGAATGACACGAGACTTTAGATGTTGTTCGAATTTTATATATATATATAAAATAAAAATAAAAAATTTTGGGAGAAAGAGAAACAATGGTTTATTGTCATTTCAGTGATAACCGCTTTTCAAAGAAAGAAAGAGCCATGCTTTATCTTGGTTTTCAAATCTCATGCTCGATTCTTTACACAAATCCTTACTATCTAATGAAAACTAATTGCTTTGAAAAATAACTGGACTCTATTTTTGGAAATCATTTGGACTTAAAGTGTGTCAAAATATATATCTCTCAATCAACAACTTAGGTCATTGATTGAGGGAGAATGATTTCAATTAAATTAAAAAGTTATGTGTCATTCAATTGTTTTCAAAAGATATTAATTCATGTTTAATCAATGGAGTCCAAAGTCTCAAAATCCATCCTTATCGGTTAAAACACTTTCATAATCAAGTCACAATTCTCCTTAAAAGCTTTCCAAATCAATTCAAATCTCTGAGATCACAAATCTCAAATGATTTGATAATTGTGATCAGGGAGAACTTGTGATTTAAATTGAGTTAATCGATAATTCGGTAAATGGTTTTATAAGGATGTACAAGCTCTCCTTCCCCATGTGCCAAACTATTTCAAATTTTCCATACCTTTGGTTGAGGGGATCATCTATCTTAAACCACAAAGATCTGAAATGTGTTCAATTTGTTTCAATGTGCGGTCTGTTCCTCTTGTATGTGCAAAACTATTTCAAACCTCAAGGCACATATTGAGGGGAGCAAGCTTATGAAAACCTCACCTCCCTAATATGCTTTATCTACTTGTTTTGATCGGGGAAGTGATGTTGATATCTTTTAGAAAATGGTAATCAAAGAAGTTAATTCTTTCTCTTGCCTCCGTGTGCAAAGCGATTTCAATACTTGATGCACATGTTGAGGGGAGCTCTTGTTCTAAAATATCAAAAACAATTCGGTACAAAATGCTTTGATAATATATCATAAGTATCTGGATTGATTTTCAAATGGTTTTCAATTGGTTCCAATGACGGATGAACAATACCAAATAGACCGCCAACTTTACTTTATGTATGGTGATATAAGGATGATAAGGTTAGGTATTTGTTCCCATGATCCGCTGAACCGGAGGGATCTACCCGAGGACAATCCACTAGATAGTGTAGAAGTCCTTAGGTATATTGAAAAAGGAGAAAATGAGATATGGGAAGAGTGCGGATTTGAAATTGAGCTAGCACTGGAATAAACCCAACAAGGTTCTAGTAATGAAGTTTAGTAAGCTTGAAGGGGTTGAAGAATGAAAAAGAAATGAATATGAAAAGGGTGAAAAGAAATAGCCCTCAATAATTCAACCTTAGGCGTAAACCGGGTTCAATTCATATGTTCTTGATGGTTACCAAGGTAACATCGGTATTGAAGACAAGGCGTCATGGACCCGATGGCCTCGCACTTCAACTTCCCAAACTACTCAAGTTCCTCTTAAAAGGACTTGTTTTATTCTCACGGAACCGACATTATCTATCGACTCTCTCTTAGAGATTGTTGATATTGAAAGGAGACCTCTCCTAGTCTCGAAATAGGATCCAAATATGCACAAATTGAGTCTAAAGCCACGAGATCATCAATAAATCTCATTAGGACACTTTCAATGAAGACTCTACATTTCACAGTGTGGAAAGAGAGATTATAACTGAGTCCTCGCATTATCCTTGTGGTATTGCCAAAATATCCGAGTGATATGTAAACATATTTACAATGAAGATGGAAAGCCTTACGGAGCCAACATCAAACAAGCTCACGGTAGGTGGCATGTGAGATCTATTCAATAGATCAACCATGTGACAATGACAGAAACAATGGGGTGATTCAATCTTTTGAATCAATCACAGTTCGAGATATGGATTGCGGATACCTTTGAAAAACCGGTCGTTGTGCTTAAAATTGGTTTCTCAGCACATCATTTGTGTACAAATATTTTAAATCAAAAGGTGATTATGATTGATAATTGATTTTCATTAAAACCTTCGTTGTATTGCAAAAACAATTTCTATTGAGCGATACCGATTGTTTTCAAATCTCTTTTCATCAATCGGTGAATCTCAATTCATTGGTTCACTCACTCCGTGTTGTCTTCTTTGATACGTTCGGTTTGAGAACGGCTAGAAACATTGCGAAACCACGTCAAGGAAATTCTTCAAATTATACGATCACAGCGGTGCTTGTCTTGATCAGCGGGAACCGTGGGCGTGTACCTCAATTCAACAAAAGTGATCAAAGACACTCTTGTGTGCTTTATTGCTAATCTGTTTTATGCGGGAACACTCTACGTTTGCGGTGATCGAATGGGCGGTCAATCCATAGCCGCATGCTCACACAACACATTCATTTCCAAGGAAATCATGATTAGTGCATCAATGACTCGATATTATCACTCCATGCTTCGCTATGTCACGCCAATATCATGAATCAACGAAAAGCTTCGCTACTCGATAAGAATATATCATGATCCGAATGTGAGCATGTCGGTCCAAATGTCACAACACCATAATGGATGAGTCGAGATTTCTTGTGTCGATGATCTCAAAGTCGGCTCAAAACTCGTATCACGTGGATCAATTAAAGACCTCCACTCAGATTATTCAAACATGCAATAATAAAGTATCAAAGACTACGAGCTACGAGCGAAGAACATGAACAAGAATCCAAGAACAATTTCAATGTAATATCTGTTTGTATTCTATGTAATTGTAATGTGTGTTTGAGGTGACCTCTCTTGGGGAGATTGTTAGGATTTAGAAAATCCATGCATTAAAGTGTCGGTCACCTCAAGTATATGTATCCGTTAGAAAGCTCGTAGTCGTAGTTATTCTTGTTAAGTAGTATTTAGTTAAGTAACACCGTGGAGGACGGACAGTCTTTACCCACTGTATGCACGATCCACGCCCGATAGGTGGCGATTTATGTAATGACTATAAATACTCTCTACCTTCCAAGGTAGAGGGTTGGAGCTCATAATAAGATTTTTCTTTCTCTCACTAAAGTTCCCAAGTCTCTAACTTTCTCTCTCTAAAACCTCTTATACGCCTATTTGTGATTATGGTTTAGTGTGTTTGTGAAATCCAATATGTTACACTTTGAGTTTTCACAGTATCCAACGAAGACTCCAATGTTAGCTTTAGCCTTGAGCATTCCAAAATCATCACGATCATTATTCGGGTAATAAAGAGCACCAAATACATGAAAGTGTTTGAGATTCGGTTTTCTGTTATGGATAAGCTCATAAGGTGTTTTGTTGTGGCGTTTAGTTATCATAGAACGGTTCTGAGTGTAGCATGCAGTTGACACAGCTTCTGCCCATAAGTAACAAGGAAGTTTTGCATTCATCAACATCGTTCTTGCAGCTTCCACTAACGTACGGTTTCGTCTTTCGACAACTCCATTTTGTTATGGTGTCCGTGCAATAGATTACCGATGCTCAATTCCCATTTCTCATAGTATTCTCGAAGAGTTTGATTCATAAATTCGGTTCCTTTGTGCATTCGGACTTGTCTAAGCGTGTTCCGGAGTGAACTTGAATTTTCGAGAAAGGTGATGATCATTTGAGGAGCTTGATCTTTACTTGAAGAAAATAAACCCAAGTCCATCTTGAGTAGTCATCAACAATTACTAGAATGTAGTGTTTGCCATTAATCGTGCACACGCATCGGGCCACACAAATCCATGTGAAGAAGATGAAGGACATCTTTGAGAGTTGTGGTCCTTCTTTGAAGGAAAGTGAGCACGGTGCTTTTCCCTTGTTCACAAGTGAGCATAAGTGATCTTTTGAATACCTAAACCTTGGAAGACCTTCAACTAGTTTGTGTCGTGCAAGATTGGTTATGGTTTGAAAGTTGAAGTGTGAAGGCGTCGATTGCCATAGCCAAGATTTTGTAGATGTTGCCTTAGAAAGTAGACAGGATGGGAGATGAAGCAATCATGTCTTGCATTGAGATTGTGTAAAGGCTTGATGTTCGTTTTCCAAACATAAGATTGTTTCCTTGTAGATCACGGATGAAACAAGTTTTCTCCCTAAAAGCAACTTCAAATCTCCATCACAAACCGACCGATGAAAAGAGATTGTGCATGAGACCTTCACATAATAAACCTTACTAATTTTGATGTTCCCATTGATGTAATCTCCGTAGCCCATGATAGTCTGCAAGTGATCATTCCGAACTCGACAAGGCTTGAATTAACTTTGATACAAAGTTTGATATGATTTGAGATCGCTCTGTCATGTGTCGGGAACATCCATATCAACAATCCAAAGGATGATCTCAGATCACCTGCATTACACGCACGACACGGTGGAATAGAAGTAGAAGTCGAATCAGAAGAGTTAGAGGGTTCCGTTATAGTTCTGATTGAAACACACATGTTAATGATTTTAGGAATCCATTTAAATCTGGTGTATTTTGTAACCATCTCGCCAAGTCCAACTAGTTTGTGCTATTGATAAGGTTTTAAAGGTACCATTTTGAGGGGTCGTTTAAGTCCTTATTTGATCACTTTGTATCCGTTATTGCTTAATATCGTTCCTTTTCACTTTTAGGTCTCGTGAAGGCAAAATCTTTGGAATGGCACTTATTTGGACGAAAAGCGCGAAATATGAAGAAAATGACCAAAGTCGAAATCGAGACACTCACGATTCTTTGAAAGTAGAAGGCGGCGTCGGGTGCTATGTGCGGCGCGTCCCAAAATTATTGTGACGGGCGAACCCAAAACTCGTGTTTTCAGTGGCGGCGTCCGGTTGTGCCAGAAAGAGAGGTCGTCGCTACTCGGACGGCCTAGATGCAATCGAGACGACGCCGAAGTCGAAGAGGACGTCACGGACATAAGGTGACGCCGTCGCAAGGTTAACGTGGCCAAGGCGAAACCACAATGCCCGGTGACACGACGCGTCACTAAACATAAGGTGGCCGTCGCAATTGTAATCTTATATATAGAATCCAATTTTCGGTCTTTGTGTGGAGAGTCTTTGGGTAAAACCTAAAACCGAACCTAAGGTGTCTTGTACGATATTTTAGGGCTTTAAGCCTATCTTACATCAAGATAAGTCTTTACTTCATTAATTCAATTATGTCTTTGATTATTTGTGTGTATGCTTGCATGTTCTCCATGTCCGCTAATTTATTTGTGTCTTTGCTTAGGAAGTATGAAACTTAATTATTGAATATTGATTGGTTGTTTCTTATCTTAGTTGATTAATGATCTAGTAATGCGATAGGTCATTCGTTGTGTACTTAATGCTTGATTCATCTTTGTGAACCTTAGAGTATAACTACGAGTAATTGTAGGCTAAACCATCCAAAGAGCGCCTTAGAGTAGGAGTTTATAATCTCTAGTGGGTTTGTAGACAAGACCCTTTGGTAAGTTCAAAGAGTTAGGAGAAACGCATACCCTACAACTTTAGACACACAACTTATTTGGGAATAAGACGTGACACTCAACCATCAATAGGAGATAATTAAGGAGTAATACAAACTAAGTAAACACATCTTTAAACTATCATACGAGCACACATTAATTAGACATAGACTCCACAACCTTAGTTTAGATAATTAGATAATAGTAGAGTAATCGGTGAAATACCAACCCCCAATCCAATACCGAGATTAGTACCTTTCCATTTTCATAAAATATAAAAGATAAAAATAATCTTCCTCAACCTTAACCTTAGCGTAGTAACTCCTACTAGCATTCCTATTCCCCAGAGAAGCGATATCAATACCGTGGCTTACCCTAATTACTACACTACAACGATTAGGTTCACCTGCTAGGGTGTTATAAAACTTGCTTGAAGAAAAGGAAGTTCCTTTGACCCCGAACGACGCGTGTGGCGTTATCAAGTTTTTGGGCGCTGTTCGGGAATAGAATAGCTAGTTAGTAGTCCACCTCGTTTAGGTTTCTTTGCTTGATTCCTATCAAGTAAACTTTTTCTTATTTTAGATTTCTCTTAGTCTATCCCCTTCTTCGTGACCTTTGTTCGTAATTCCATCACTTTTCATCATGGAAGGTGATAACCCACTACCATTCATCAACCCACCACCAAATGACCCGCCAAGAGCCCGTACTCTTGGTGAATACTCGAGACCAAGCCACCTAGGCTATAGGAACACCATTGAGCTTCCCGACCAAGCCCAAACTACGGCCTGCGATCCGACACCATCCGGTTGGTGCAAACGGATGTGCATTCCATGGACTTCGTTCAGAAGATCCAAATCAAGATCGAGGGATTTCCTCAAAATCGTCGATTCCATCGACCTTGATGCTACTACTCGGGAGACCACGCGCTGCGTCTCTTCCAATTCTCTACGGACCAAGCTAGTAATTGGCTTGAGCGACTTCCATGGCTCCATCTCAAGTTGGGATGATCTTACCTCTCGCTTCCTTACTCAATTTTTCCCACGGGAGAACCACTAAGCTTAGGAATGACATCTTGATGTTCCAACAACGTCAAGGTGAATCTCTCTAAGCATGGACCCGATTCAAGGACTTACTTCATAAAGTCCTCATCACGGCATTGATCTTTGGCTCCAAGTCCAAATCTTTTATGATCATGTCAACTTCCCCACTAAGCGATCCATTGACCAAGCGGCGGTGGAAAACTTAGTGATCTCACCGAGAAGAATCATGGGAAATAATAGAGGACCTCGCCTCTATGACAACGAAAGTTGGGATGACCCCGTGAGTGCCCAAAACCGTCAAGGCAATCTCCTTGCCTCCTCCCGGCCGTAGGATGATCGAACTTGAAGATCAAGTTAAATTCCTCATGAGTTCCTACGAAATCCTAAATCTTCACACCATGTGAACAAAGCTTCTTCCTCGTGCGAGCCATTTTGTGATCCTCATAACACGCTGACTAGCACCCGATCCCCGAACACGCTTCATTGACTACCCATCCTCGCAGATTAATGGAGCGGGAGGAAGATTCCTACAACACCGGACCTAGGAATTTCAATGAAACCCGTGAAGCATGGAAAAACAAGCCCGACTTTTATTGGGGACAAACCAAAGAATTCACTTCTAATGATTTCTCATGGCCCCACCTAACGGTCCTAACCAACAAAACATCGAAGGGATGTTGCAAAACCTAGTTGCATTCCAAGAAACCTAAATGGCTAAGCTCTCGGACCGCTTTAATAATCAACAAGCCGAGATGGATAGGAAAATAGACAACCTTTGAAAGCCATAGCTAGTGATAAGAAGGTTAGTGCTATCTCAACTCCCGAGCCTTCGTGCATAGAGATTAAGGATCCAAGCAAGCTAAAATATGTCCAATTCGTCAATACCATCGCCTTAGTTGAACACTCGATGAAACAAATGACGAAGAGGACTATACACTTGTGGATGAGGAAATACCGAGGAAATAGATGAAGTAGACATTGACTATTTCAACAAATTTCCTACGGAAGAAGAACTATCTCGCCACCCTCACTTGCAGTGCGTGACCTCCGTCACATGTATGTTAGGAAAAGTCCTCGAATTAAGTTTGGGAACCCTTGGAATCTTAACATACCATGTGTCATAGGACACCTTTTTGTGGCAAAAGCTTACATTGATCGCAAGTCCCCAATCAACATAATGACTAGCACCTACTACAATTGGATATTGAAGAAGCCTATTCCAACTAGGCAAGACCCCAATGATCCTAATGTTAGTTGCAATTTTCTTGGTAGAGTTAAGGATTGCCCGCTTATGTAAGTAGTTTCACGCTTCCTACGGACTTCATAATTGTGGATGATATTAGACGGCCATAGACTCTAGCTTGTCCCATGTTATTCTAGGAAAACCTTTCATAGAAAGCAGGGATGACCTATGACCCCTCATTAGGAGTAGTGCGATTCAAGAATAAGACCGATGACATAGCTTACCAAATGCCGTTTAAGATTGAGAAGTTTTCATCACTCTAATGATGAAAAGGAACTTAAACTATCGATCTATTATAGGAATGATGAGGATAGGGAGAAAGGTGTTGATTATGTTATGGCTAAGATTTTCTGATTCTACAAGGATTGCTTGAGCCTAGGACCGAATACAGGACCGATTGGGAGAGGATGAACTCTTAGAAGCGCATTTAGGCACTTCTACAACATGGAATCCCCATTAGAGGCCGTCAAGAGGCGGTGGTGAGGAAACGTGGGAGCACGACTACGAGTCTAGCTACAAGACTCTTTAATAAAGAAAAGCGCTAGTGGGAGGCAACCCATGCTTAATTGTTTGCTTGTTAGTGTCTTATATCTTTTATTAATTGTTTATCCTCATGTTTAAATTTGTAAAAATGCTTTATTTTGTTTTAACCTCGTCTTAATTGCATATAAAGGTATTTTACATAAGGGATAAGTGTGGGAGGATTACACACGTTTTCAAAAGAAACGTAAACATGAGAATAACAATTAATTAAAAGATATTTATGTTTGTTTGTTCGAGTCAAATGCTTGTATCGAGTCATAATGGATGTTTTTGCGTAAATTTTTCCGATTCTAAAGATGTAAATTTTCCGAATTGTTTCGAAAATCGCACCGCTTTTTGTCGGGATAACCGACGGCGTCAGATTACAACCGACGTCGCCGAAGGAGTAAAACATCGATTACTTTTTCTCGTTTCGAGCTACTTATAAATTTTGGAATTCTCCGGTCTTAATTTTCTTAGAAATTACGTAAACATCCATTCCACAAGCATTATATCCTAGTTTAAATCGAGTCTTATATATATTATTACCGATTTTACGCGAAGGTTTCGTTTGTTTTCTTCAAGTGTGCGGTGTTTAGTTTGTCAAGAAGTTACATAAGATTGGAAGGAGCTTTTCACGCAATAATTCTTCTTGAAAAGAATTTAACCAACACTTTACACGGATCCTACCGAGCTAATCGGGAGTATTAGTTTCTTCGCTTTAATTACCTTCCATTATCATAACTTTGATACTTTTGGGGAACATTGGGACAATGTTCAGTTTAAGTGTAGGGAGGGAAAATAAACGGAACTTTGAAACTATGCTTATCCTTGACTATTTGCTTTGTCCAATTGTGATTGTGTAATAAACCATGAGAAAATGTCGGTTAGGGTAATTTTGGCACCAAATTTAAAATTTTCATGACATATAGGAGTGGGCCATTAGTCTTAACAAAAGCGTCTCACGGATAGGAAGTTGCATGACTAGCACAAAACCCTTACCACCTAAATTTCACCCAAAATGTGAGGATCGCCCTTAGATTAGTAGGAATTAAAGCATTCATCTTTAATGCTTAGAGTGTGAACCGGTAGTATAATAGATTCTAGAACTTGTTTTGTGATGCATTCGAGATCGCAGTGAGGCTACACTTGTGTAGTTAGGAATAACTAAATGATAAGAGGCATTAGGATAACCCTTGTTTGATACCGTAATATAATTACTTCTTCCACTTCGGTTGAGTAATTCCCCATACCCTTTGCGTTGTACTCATTTTTAGTACACGATACCCTAGTTAACCCTCGAGCCTATCCTTTTCGCGTTTCGTGATATTTCGGTTTTTAGAATATCAATGAAAACATTGTTTACACCCCACCCCAAATATACACCCAAATCGCCTTAGCCTACCCCTTATGCACTCACTTTTAGTGCAAATGTTTGTTATCACCCTAAACCCTTAGTTCAATTATCTAGTTGCTTGCATAAGTTGCTAAGTCGAGTCATATCCTTTGTATCTGATTTTGGGATGATTGGGATTCATGGGAAAAGTTAAAGTTTGTGAAATAACGGAAGGGAACGTTAAATTCAAATTCCTTTGTTTGCGTAATAATGTACCCCAAGTGTTTTGATCTTTTCAATTCGGGTCAAATTAGTGTTAGAGTAATAAAACTCAAGTGTAGGGATATGCCGTAAATCCCTAGTATTTTGATGTTATCATAGAGGATGGTAGAGTAAAGTGTATGAAAAAAAAAAAAAAAAAAAAAAAAAAAACATACTGGCTACCATCCTACATCTATCCTTTAAATTTATGTTTGTTTATTTCAGTTATCTAGAGTTTAGAGTGTCGAGTCTTGGCTTAGCAACGCCATTCTTCATATGCATTTAACATAGAGATTTTTGACTTACCACCACTAAATAGCCTATCCCACCAAACCCTTATTTCCTACCGTAAGCCTAACGTTACAACCCTTTAAAGACCTCTTTGATAGTCTTTCCTAGGTGCTTACGCCAAAGCGATGGAGGTTTGATCTATTCTCAAGCCTATGGTAATCTATGTACTAGGACCGGTTAATGAGTGTTTATCTTCCATTTCCTATATTGTTATATTTCATATATACACCCGAGAGAGATGCGAGTATCCAAACACCCCATGTGAGGTGCTAGTATGTAATTCCATGCTTGTTATGACTTTTATGGGCTTATATGTGTTGTGGACCGCTTTGAATTAATGCTTCATGACCCCTAACTTATAAATTAATTGGCTAAAAGCACATTTGCTTGAGGACAAGCAAATAACAAGTGTAGGGATATTTGATAAGGTTTTAAAAGGTACCATTTGAGGGTCATTTAAGTCCTTATTTGATCACTTTGTATCCGTTATTGCTTAATATCGTTCCTTTTCACTTTTAGGTCTCGTGAAGGCAAAATGCCGGAATGGCACTTATTTGGACGAAAAGCGCGAATATATGAAGAAAATGACCAAAGTCGAAATCGAGACACTCACGATGTCTTTGAAAGTAGAAGGCGGCGTCAAAAGCTATTGGCGACACGTCCCAAAATTATTGTGACGGGCGGAACCCAAACTCGTGTTTTCAAGTGACGGCCGGGCCAGAAAAGTAGGCCGTCGCTACTCGGGACGGCCTAGATGCAATCCAGACGACGCCGAAGTCAAGAGGAGACGGCGTCACGGACATAAGGTGACGTCGCCGCAAGGTTAACGTGGCCAAGACGAAACCCTAATGGCGGCGACACGACGGCGTCACTAAACATAAGGTGGCGCCGTCGCAATTGTAATCTTATATATAGAATCCGAATTTTCGGTCTTTGTGTGGAGAGTCTTTGGAGTAAAACCTAAAACCGAACCTAAGGTGTCTTGTACAGTATTTTAGGGTTTTAAACCCTATCTTACATCAAGATAAGTCTTTACTTCATTAATTCAATTATGTCTTTGATTATTTGTGTGTATGCTTGCATGTTCTCCATGTCCAAGCTAATTTATTTGTGTGTTTGCTTAGGAAGTATGAAACTTAATTATTGAATATTGATTGGTTGTTTCTTATCTTAGTTGATTAATGATCTAGTAATGCGATAGGTCATTCGTTGTGTACTTAATGCTTGATTCATCTTTGTGAACCTTAGAGTATAATTACCGAGTAATTGTAGGCTAAACCATCCAAAGAGCGCCTTAGAGTAGGAGTTTATAATCTCTAGTGGGTTTGTAGACAAGACCTTTGGTAAGTTCAAAGAGTTAGGAGAAACGCATACCCTACAACTTTAGACACACAACGCAACTAGGAATAAGACGTGACACTCAACCATCAATAGGAGATAATTAAGGAGTAATACAAACTAAGTAAACACATCTTTAAACTATCATACGAGCACACATTAATTAGACATAGACTCCTACAACCTTAGTTTAGATAATTAGATAATAGTAGAGTAATCGTAGAAATACCAACCCCCAAATCCAATACCCGAGATTCGTACCTTTCCATTTTCATAAAATATAAAAGATAAAATATAATCTTCCTCAACCTTAACCTTAGCGTAGTAACTCCCTACTAGCATTCCTATTCCCCAGAGAACGATATCAATACCCGTGGCTTACCCTAATTACTACACTACAACGATTAGGTTCACTGCCTAGGGTGTTATAAAACTTGCTCGAAGAAAAGGAAGTTCCTTTGACCCCGAACGACGCGTGTAGCGTTATCAGCTATGGTCTTAGTGAATGCACTAGGTGATATTTTATTCCTAGGAGGTGAAGTAGGTGCTATGGGTACACCAATGATAGTTGCAAAAACACTAGAAGGCAGTTTACCTAGCACAGACTTAGAAGCATTAGTGGGCCTAGAGGTAATTCGTTTTCTATGATTCCGCTTACGAGATAAGATAGATTTAGCAACACATTTATCATGACAACCAAAAAACATGCTTTTACGACAACCAATACAAGATCCTTCAAACAAAACATTCAAAGTACTTAAAGATTCAAGCTTCGTTACATCACTTTTTCTATAACATTTGTCTAACATAATGTCTAAAGTGGGTGCAACATGAGTTTTATTCAAAGTCCTAGTGTGTTCTTCTACTTTAGAGGTGTTTATTGTTCTTCTCTTACGTTGCAACTTCCTATTCTTCCTGTTTGTGCTCTTAAGCTGTGAAGTGCTAACGCTAGGATTAGAGGCAACTACTCTTGTAGAAGTGGAAGGAAGCACATTAGTATCTTGTGGTTTGTCATTAGTCATCCTAGTGTCAATTTTAAACATTCCATGTGCAAGGACATTTTTGTTTCTAGATTTATCTTGTTCATATTTCCCTAACTTCTCTTTCAACTCAACTATAGTGTGCAACAAATCTTGATTTTCAGAGTGAACGTTTCCACAAGCATTAATTACTTCTTTGGTGTATTTAAGAGAATCATCAATATCTTTTGATGCTTTAGCATGAGTTCTTTTTGAGTAAATCAAATATGACACCATATTCAGTTTTGACTTTGGCAATTTCTTGTTCATATTTTGAAATTTGACATTTTAAAGACACGTTTCATCATCTAGTTGTTCAAGTTTTGGTTCAAAAGGTGTAGCACGCAACTGGTTGATTTGTTTTGCAAAGCAAGTTCTCGATTTTGACAATCTTGTTGACAGCATTGAAGACGACGTTTTGCATTCGAAAGCTCATTTAACAAACGCTCATTTTCAACTTTCAAAGACTCGATTTGAGGCATATTATCGACATTCACAACATTATCAACAGAATCAACAACAATATAATCAAATGCATATGCAACAGTATGTAACAACACAACATTTATGGTATCAGCACAAATAACATCTTCCAAGAGTCAATCAACATGATTTATTAATATTTTCTTTTTCTGTTTAGTATTTGAAATCGATGTTTATGTTTACTCAAAAATTGTTTTCATAAGTTCAATCTCCTTCTGAAGATCCCGTTCCCAATATATTGCACACATTCGTAAATTTCGGACATGGGGTAAAAGTCTTTTCTGAAAAATATCTCTTTGATTTCGCGTATATGGCGATTGAAAATGTTCAGCTTTTATTTCAAAATTAACTTTAATTTCATGTTCCAAAAGTTTGATGTCAAACATGAATGTATCAAAATATTTAAGAATTTGACATCTTTTGCGTAATGGTTTTATTTCACTGAAGGAAGGTAAAGGACCATTAATTTGTGCAACATTGTTTAGGGGACCAACATCAGAAGAGGACTCAGGAATTGGTGTGATAACCCAAGGTGTGTTAGTATGATCATGTTGTTTAACAAAAGGTATGATTTTTGAGTAATCAAATGGTTTGTTATATTCAACATTTTTCATTTTTAATTGACTCTCAGCATCACCATCTGATTCCTCATCACGAGTATATTCAACAACATTCATAATGGAATCATCAATTCTATGTTCTGCACTGTAAACTTGAGGATTTGGACTGAATGCTCTATGTGAAAAACGTGGTTTGTAATCAGCAAGAATTGGTCCATATCCATCTGGATTTGGCTTAAAAGTAAACTTTTGAATTGTCGTGATTGAATCACCATGTTTATAAACAGCATTTCAAAACTCTTTGATTTTGTTTTGTAAATCGACAATTTTGTCAAGATACTGATCAATTCTCGTCCTGAATGTTTTTTGTACTAAAACTGCTTTTGACATGTTAACAACCGACTTGGCTTTTGAGTTTCAAGTAAGAGTGTTAATTTGTTGTTGATGATCAAATTTTGTTGTTCTATTTGAGAAAGCAATGCATTCTTGGATTCGACTAGATCACGATCTCGTATTTCCAAAGATTTTTATTTTGGTATGATTTTGAAAAGCGACTTCAAAAGCGTATTCGTTTCTCTTTTGTTTCAAAATTGTTGAGTTGTAACTTATAGCATTCATTATCCTTAGTTAACAGTGCAATTTTAGCATTAAGATTCTTATTAATCTCATTGCACTTCTCTAATTGAGCTTGGGTGGTCTGAAATAAGGTCATGAGCCCGGGATCTGGATTAGAAATAGGCTCATTTTTTTCAACTTGAGTCTCCACATATTCATTACTTATATCCTTAAATATAAGCACGGAGTCAACTTGATTATCAATATCAACCATAAGGTCATCTTGATCGTCAAATGTAACTACAGGATCCATTTGAATCTCTTCGTGATGAGATGTAGAAGGCTCATGTTGAACACTCTGTGCCTCGTCGGATGCAAATGCAGGCGGAGATATCGATCATGTATAAGACATATGTTAGGATCCGTACACGAGACAAGCCATCAATGTCATACATTGGGTGCAGATCACTCATGTGGAGTTGTTGCATGTTTGCCATTAACATCACAATTGCGTTAGCTTGCAAGTCCTCCATGTCATCATCGTTACGCATTAGCCATGAAGCTCGTTCCTTGTTGGCAAGTGTTCCACCACTTCATCCTTGAGAGCCAAGAGTAAAGCCTCCTTGTGATAAGCGCTACCTCTTGTTCTCGGCTTTAGGCAAGCATTAGCCGATGATCCTTCTCGTTGCAGTTGTAGCATCGAAGACCATTAACCCCAGTCTGAACATTTCCTTGATCAACCATTTGAACCCGTTGTTGTGGAGCACCCATGTTATTCCTTCCATTAGCATTAAATCCTTGACCACTACCCATCTAACTACCATTTCCACGGTTCTGAACCTCAACTCTTTCATTGTTAACAATAGCTTGATTTCTTGTGTTTGATGAGGTGCGAATACGATTGTTGGATTTGTTAGCAAATCTCCCGAAGGCTCTAGCAATCATTACAAATACTTGATTCAATGCATCGAAGGTCTCAGCATCCTCATCTGGAGTTTCACTGTAGAGTGTTGAATCAGTATTGTTGTTGTTGTAAGGAACTAGTCGAGTTTCTTTTATTGCCGTGATGGATCATATGGTGTGTCGAGCGGTTTGTTGTGGTGGATTTGTGAAGACGGTTGGCAAGTTCGAAATTGAGGATAACATAGTTGAGTAAACAAAGCAAGAGTTTGATTATCCGGGAGAGTTGGAGAAGCAAGGACTCCACGGATGATTACGTCTTTGTCTACTTCCTTTTGATGGTGCTTCAAATAGTCATACAACAATGCGACGTTGCTTGATGAAGATTCTTAGCTTGACGGATGAATGTAACATACTTCTCCCAATCAGGACCAAGATAGCTGAGGAACTTTGTATTGATTGCAATCCTTGGCATAATGATGTTGTGTTTATCCAAATCATTGATGATGTATGAGAACCGATGATAGTATGACTCTAATGATTCCCCTGGTTCAATCATGAAATTCTCATATGATAAGTAAATTTTTGATTCCTTGTCTTCTTGATTGAGTTATGTGTATTCCATTAGAAGATGAATGTGTTCCCACATAGCTTTGGTAGTCTTCTGAGCATCAACACTACGAAGTATCGGATTGGGTAATCCCAAAAGGATATATTGCATTGCAATTTCATCAGCTTCTAAGTGAAGAAGTTGTTCAGTAGTGAGTTGATCTACTCTGAGAATGTTGGTAACATCATCTCTTGGTGGAGTAGCATTTGGATCTCCGGGAATAGTTATAGAAGGCATCTGAAAAGGACCTTCAAGGATGACCTTCTTCAAAAACATACCATGTGGTTTCTTGAGATCACAAAACCTAAAAAACCTTATCATCCATTGATCATAGTTTCCAGGAGTCAGCATTGGAGGTCTATCAAGGGATCCAGCTTCATGTATTGATTGTTGGCTGCTTAAAGCTTCCCACATTTTTGCAAACCAACAAGGTTCCTTCTAAGTTGTGACATTCATAGCATACTTAGCTGGAAACTGATATTGGAAGTAGTTACAATGTTGATATTTTTGACGAGGGTTTGGTTAAGGGATTTTTGGTGGAAGAGGTTGTGCTCCTTAAGGAAAGTACATTGATGACGGTTGTTGAAATTGTTGTGGAGGATATTGTTGTAGTTGTTGTTGAGGATACTCATGAAGAAAGTAGTTAGAGTATGGTGGTTGAGACACCTTGAAACTTGTGTTGATGATGGATATTTGTAGTCGAATGAAACTTGATGTTTGTTGATGAAGTACACTTAGGCGTAAAACACAATTTATGCGTAAACAGATAGTCTTACGCGTAACTTCCTTCTTACGCGTAAACAATAGCTTAGGCGTAAATACTTCTTACACGTAAGCTTTAGGTTAAACGTAAGATTATGCGTAAACAAAAGGCTTAGAAGTAAGAACCTTAGGCGTAAGATTTTTACTCGTAAACTTTTTAGCTTAGGCATAAACTTAGGGTTTTACCCAAAAATCCTTTACACTTGTCCAAGTGTAAAAGATATCCACAAGTCGAAGAGTTTTCAGGCTTATCCAAGCAAGAAAACACTGAGTAAACCAACAGCTTCGAAGATCAATGAAGAAAATCCTTACGCGTAAGAAACTGTTAGGCGTAACAATGACTTATGCGTAGAGCTTAGGCGTAAAACTAGGGTTTTGCTATGCGTAAAAAGGATAGTTTTTACCAAGCTTAATTTTTATGCACTAAAACGTTTTGTAAACCTGATTTTAATGATGAAACAGCTTCAAAATCACCAAAATAACACAAAAGTATGAAACTTGATGCTCCTAAGTAGGTTTCAACGTTACGCGTAAAAGAGGTACACGATACAAAACCAAGTTCAAAAACTATGCTAAACACGTAAAGTTTGTAACTTTTTGCAAAAAAAACAGAAACTTTAACACTAAATAAACCTTAACCCATAAGAATCTTGAGTTTACAAGTGTAAAAATCAAAGCTTTTATGCGTATGAAAAGTTTTAAACCAAGAAACCTTACGCGTACAAATACGAACTTCAAAAACAAAGTGTTTCACTCAACTATATGGCGATTGATACCATTGTTAGGTCACCATAAGTTAACACAAGGATCAATATGAAAGAAATAGAGATGAAGGTGATCGGATGAACACACAAACACACATACGTATGGATATAATGAAGTGTTATGCGTAAAGTGTATTATGAGTGAACAACCAACCTCTCAAATGAGAGGATACAATGTATTTATAGGGGAAGGGAGCTAGGGCAACACATCTAGTCCCTTTCTTTTCTTATTGGACTTTTGCATAGGCTCATGGGCTTTCTACATGAGCCTAGCCATAATTACTAACACAAAAGCCTAATAAAGCAACCTATTACATATTAATGACTAACAATTGAAATACAAGTTAGGAGTGATTCCAACATGAGCATTTAATTATCTTTCTATAGACGAGCGATATATACTTTCGACGTCTTTTTTCCTTTCGTTTTTTCACGTTTTTTCATCTTTTTTTTGGTTGAAACTTGAATGACACATGTGATTAAATACTAATTTGAATATTCAAATATCTAAACATGTAATAAAATGAACATAATTTTTTTTACAATATGTTAAAAGTTTCATATTTTTTTTCTTGAAAACTTGACATTCATAGCTTTGAACCATATATAATACATTATATTTTAATTGTAAATTACTCCAATTAATTCATCAAATTTGGATAAACACACATAAAATCACATGTGATTTTAACCATACGTGATCTCAATCACATGTGTTGTTTTCACATGTGATTATAGAAGTTTCACGAATGAGCTAGCAGTAATATATAATTCAAAAATAGTGTGATATATGGTGGAAAGCCATGAATGTGTGTTTGTCATTGCACAAAAGGGAAAAGTATTTGATTTATAGACAAATACTTATGTCAATTTTAGTACAAAAGTTTAGTGTTCGAACTTTGATATTATTGTTAAATCATATGTGATATGTCATGCAATTTTAATTGCGAAAATAAAACGTGAAAAAAAGCGAATAAAAAGTTTTTCAAAGTATACCAAACTGTCCATCTATAGAAAAATAATTAAATGTTTGTTGTAGTAGTATAATTTGTTTTGTCTAATGATTGACCCTTCATTAGATATTTAAATTATGAAGAAAAAAAATGAGTGTAATTGAGTTTTTAGTTTAAATATCAATTATTATTTTTCTCTCAAAAAATAAAAATAAAATAAAAAATGAGTGGATGAGATTTGTCCCTAGGTATATTAAAACTTTTGATATGTAAAATAAATCTCCTTAACTTAAAATATACATAAGGCATGTTTGGCAAAACTAGTTTGTATCTGTAAGTTGTAAGTTTCGTAAAATCATAATACGAGCTACATGTTCGTATTTTCTTTCAATAAAAGTGTTTGATAAATTAGCTGTTAACTGTAATTCTAAGTTGTTAACAGTAATTTAATGTTTTAACACCTCCAAAGTATTAAAAGCTTCATGAATCAACTTTTCATTTTGGTGCTATTTGTTTAAAATAAAAGCTTGAAGTTGATATATCCAAACAAAACTACTTGTTTTGAAGGAAATTATTTTTGTAACAAAAAAGCTTATAGCTCCAAAAAAGCTCCAAAAAATGCCTACCAAACAGGCCCATAATATATTTAAAGAACTTATATATTACTCAAAGCTTGAAAAGCTTGACAATAACTCGAGTCGAGCCTATATAAGCTCGATTTCGACTCGTTAAAATATTTAAACTCAATTTCTAGGCTCGAACTCGAGGCTTGATAAAGCTTAGCTCGAACAAGCTCGTGTTCAGTTAGAGCAAAGGGTACCTTAACACAAGTTAAGGTTTAACACACTGTCACGTCAGCGCCACATCAGCTTTAACTTTTCACCTTAACTCAACAAAAAAACACCCCTTATCATAACTCAACCTTAACTCACTTTAACTCAAATATTTTCAAATTCAACCCCTAAACTAAAACTAACACTTCATTTATAAAAAAACATAACATTAATTCTTAAACATATTACACTACAAAATTTAAATAAAGGTTACAACGAAAAAAATACGAAATAAAAAAAACACAACACAAAGCAAACTACAACATAAAGGACATGACGAAAATACAATTAAATCTAGTGACGAGGTTGCAAGTTATATTTTTTGATGATTTGGTCATTTTCTTCATTGATCCAAGCCACAACGTTTGGATCTTTGCCGTCAGTGTCAATTATCAAAATTTCATCTCTTCCAACCTTGTTATCGTTTCATCTTTTACTTGGGCCACTGACACGCCACTTGGGCGGTTTCCGCTTGATACGATACTTGGGTTGTCATAGTCTCGGTGAATTGGCTTGACGAGCTCGTTCCTCCGATGCTCGCTCCCCAGTAGTTGTCGTGCTCTCGGATTTAGCTTTCTTTGAAGCACGCTTTTTGCCCACGGGGCGTGGTTGTTCATGATGACCAAACAAAGCCTCGTTTTTTTGGCTTGGGACATCGCCGGTTAAATCAACCGGATCCGGCGCGTCCCATTTCTTATGACCACGCAAAACCTTCCAAGCCTCCTCGTTGGAAAACGGCGCAGTTTTGTGCTTGTCACGATACATTTGTTTCGCCCGTTTGAGGACATCCATCTCACTTTCCCCACTTTTCTGTTCCCCTTGCGAACGTTTGTAATACGCGTTGAACTTTGTGCAATCACGGTTCAACAATTTTCACTTGCTTTGTATCATATCCTTGTTGCGTGGTTGAAAATTGAGTCTATTGAACTCATTTTTTACCCGCTGCCAAAACGTATCGCGATCTTGTGCACGACCGAGAAGCGGATCCTCCATAGCGGCTAATAACAAGTGGCAAGTAATTCTTCCTCTTTTGGTTGCCAACGTGTAGGGATGAAGTTGAATTTTTCATCCTCATCGATTGATTCGGGTCTTTGGATTTTTGGCCTTCGTTTACCATGACTTTTGGGCTTTGGAAGAGACGTGGGTGTTTGGGAACCTCATGTGTTTCGGTTTGTGAATGTTGTGAGAATTGTAGATTTTGGAATTGGTGTTTAGTGTATTTTGTTGGCTTTGTTCCCAATATTGAAATCGTTGATGTTGTAGGTAAGTTCTTGGCTCGACAAGTCGAGTGGGTTAGTAAAAGAAGTTGGGTGATGATGAACTGCGTTCGAGTTTGAAGATGAACCGGATCGAGGTATTCCACTCAAAGGAAGATTTATGAAAGAATCATCGTTGTTGTTGCCTCCCAACATTTTTAAGCAAATGGAAGTATATGATAGATTAGATTGAGTTGTGAAAGTGTGGAAAAAAATGGTGTGTTAACTAGGTATTTATAGTGGTGAGAAAATGGTGTTTTTTTTTTTTTTTTTTTTTTAATAACAAAGTAGCCGTTTAACCCAAGGGGGTGAAAGTGATTTTTTTTTAAATGCAACGGATACTTTAGCCGTTATAAGGGGTGTTTGTATATATATATATATATTTTTGAATGTGATGTTAACGCAGCGTTAAGGGGTTAACGCACCCCGTTAACGTTGCCTTAACGCAACGAACAATATGGTTAACGCACCTTAATGATGTCACATTAAGGCTTAACGCCCCTTCAAACGTTAACATACCTTTTGCTCTTACCGGCCAATAGCTGACGCGTTGACATCCCTAGTCAAAAGTACTTGACTATAGGCCATTCTGGCTGCCAAAAAGGCCTAGTTGATCTTTTATGCCCATAATCTGTTGGGTTTTCATTTTAAAGGTTCAAAAATGTTTTGACTCCAAAGTCCAAACTGTATAAACATAAGAATGATATCTTAGCCAGGGGTGTTTGTTTCGGCTTATATATGGCTTATTAGCTTATATGAGTTCGAACATATAATAAGTCACAATTTGTGGCTTCTTTTGACATTTACGGAACATATAACATTGCCAATGTTATATAACATCGCTAACGTTATATAACATCGACAATGTTATATAAGTTCCCGTAATCAAAATAAGCCACAAAATTAATTATATTATATATCTTTCACACGGCTTATGTTATATAAACTTAAAGAAACACCCCATAAATAAACAAGCTTTCAGACTTTGATGACCAACCTGATTTCAACAAACTATGCTATCTCAACTTCACGTACCTGGCTACAAACCCATGATAACGAGTTTAAATTACATTAGCATTGTGAAACACCAAAACACAAAACTTAGAATAAAGAAAAACAGTGTGGGAATATGGAAACATTGAAACTGTTAGCAGCTACAATTGTAGAGCTTATCAAGTCAGATGTTGACAGAAATTGTTCAAACCTAATGCCAACCCATTCTTCTGTACCTTCTTTATCACCTCGAACTGGACTTTTCTTTACTTCATCAAGCCATCATCTCACAACTTGTAACACGCTTTTACGCTTTCCCCAATAAGCTTAGCGCCATAATTTCCATTACGAAAATAGCACGAATGCGCTTTAAAATGAAACTTTGTACAGATTCTGGAACTCAAGCGTGGCCACTTAGAAAATTAAACATAAATTCCATTCTCGACCCATCTTAAGCTTTCAACCCCAATCTTGGCTTAGCCAGATCAAATTCATTTAGCATCATCATAAAACTTCAACTCATTACCCGCACACGTGCACTAGCCGGAGGTCTCATTGAAGGCATCTCCTTACCGGGTTTATCCCCAGGGGTAGGGGTGGCTCACATTCTACCTCCCCATACCACTGCGCCTACGGATTGGGTATTGTTGTTGTTGTTGTTGTATAAAACTTCAACTCATTATTAAAAGCTGTCTATTTTATTGTCTTCATTTTCTTTTTCCCTGTCTGCATTTCCATAATTGAGACGATGGACAAGGTCACAAGGTGTATAATAGTGGGAGAGCAATTAGACCACCACCTCACGCCGGATACAAAAAATGTTTTCCATTAAGTTACATCAGATTTTGTAAAGTAAATGATAACGTAAAACTATAGATAAAACATATTTATCAATTCCAACGATTAAACTGATACGAATAACTATATAGTGCCCAATACAAGGTAGACATGATACTACTTGTGACATGAGGATATCAGATATCAAAAACAACATAAATATGAGATAACTAAAAAGATATCACTCTTCTTGGCTTGTAACAAAAAAAAATATTGAAATAACCAGCTTTGAAATCAATTTTCATTTCACGATTATTACATCGACCCCGTAACCATTAATTAAGTCCCATTTTCCACGACATCAAGAATTTTTTACCAATTGGTATCTGCAACCCTTTAACCTCAACCATTTTGCTCTTCTTGTTTCCTTTACCTTGCAACTCATTCAAGAACAAATGATCACTTTCAACCATTTCCACATTCGACATATCAAGACTTGCCACATTGTCCTCCACCTTGACAGCAACTCCTCCGTGGACCCCGCTTAACCCGAGAACCGTAACTTTCTCAATAACCAACCCTTTCTCAAGAGCAAACTTACTCTCCACAACATCAGACCACACCTTCACAACTCCCTTTGCAACATTCGCACTAAACTCAATATAGCTCGACTGACCATTTCCTAATTTCATCTCGGGAAGCTCGTCGTTATCAAGATAAAGTTTCCCCTTGGCCTCGCCATTCGTGGCTCCCATAGGAAAAGTTACAATGAGGGTAAAAGGTGTCGTTCTTGCTTCTTTTGATATCAGTCCTCCCCTTTGCATAGGAAGAATTGTGTTTTGATATAAATGGACATTGATCACGTGCAAAGGAGCGTCCACGGAGAAGGACTCAGTTTCTTTGGCAACAATAGCTCGACTCATATCAAACAAATTGTACCATGTTCCAGGAGGGAACATGACACTTATTTTTGTTTGATGTTTGTCAAGAACTGGTGAGACCATTAAGCTACTTCCGAGTAAAAATTGTGTGCTTAGACTGTATAATTTTGTGATGTTTGGGAAGGAGAAAAAGACCGGGCGGGCAATGGGTGCACCTGTGATGTGTGCTTCATAGGATAATGTGTATAAGTATGGAAGAAGCTTGTATCGCATACCTAAAGCATTTTTTGCAGATTTAGCAACAGATTTCCATTGGTATAGTTCTTGCCTTGGTGAATAGTAGTTCGCGTGGTCTCTTGAGAAAGGATAAAACGCACCCAACTCAATCCAACGGTTGCATAGCTCTTCAGTTGGAGCAGGATAAAACCCGCATATGTCTGACCCCACCATTGGTATACCAAATATACCAAAATTCAACATTGTGGAGATTGAATATTTGAGATCATCCCATGTTCCCTTATTGTCCCCGGTCCAATGGGCTGAGTAATGACCCGATCCAACAAATGTTGATCGGGTCAAGATAAAAGGGCGTTTGCCCTGAAGACCTTGAAGACCTTTATGCGTGGCGATGGTTTGAGAGAAACCGTATATGCTATGCGCATCATACTCACGAACCCCATTATAATGAACTGCGCTAGTCGCAATAGTTTTGTACCCAATAGGGACAGGTGTCCCCGATGCGTTAATTTTGTAAGGTGGTTCGTCCCATGTCGTTTTAGTTATGTTCTTACAATCCAAACAACATATCCAACCAGGCCCGGTACCACTTGGGCACTGCTTCCCTTTAGGAATAGTGCATAGGCCCGAACAGAAATTTGAAGCTTCATTCATGTCAATCCATAGCCCGTCTACTGGCACGAGCTCATGAAACCTCCGGATTTCATCAGCCCACCAAGAGACAGTTTTAGGGTTGAGAAAATCGGGAAAGTTAACAGGCCCAGGCCATACTTGGGCTAGATAAGGTTTACCTTCATATTTAATGAAGACATCGTTAGCAAGACCTCGTTGGTAAGTGCCATAAGTGGAATTTACGCCAATTCCTGGGTCAATAATGACAATGTACTTCATGCCACGAGCGTGAATTTTATCCAAGAAATTAATAAGTTTCGGGTGAGGGTAATTTTTTTGGTTAAGAGTGAAATCTTTGTGTCCGTCCATGTGATCATCATCGTTCCAGATGACGTCAAGTGGAATTTCTGCCTTTTTATAGTTTTCGACAACGTCTTCAACTACTGACAGGTTGTGGTAACCCCATCTGCATTGGTGAAATCCTACAAATCAAAGTAGACTATAAGATCTACAGTTGACATGATATGAATTATTGGCATAGGACATAGATATTTTGGACTATTGATTTATGTAACATGTTTATGATTACATATTGCCATGATTTCATTAAATTGGTGTAACATGTTTCTGTTTTTATATGTGCCAAAATTTCATTAATTTGGTGACCTACAAGCAACACATGTGTCTCTTGTATGGGCAAAGTATTAAAAAACAAGAAGATCTTGACAGATTTTGTTGTGTTGAATGGAAAATAATAGATTTTAAATATGAATTTTGCTTTGTATGCATTCAAAATTCATCTCTTAAATATCTAACGGATTCAGATACTTATTCTGTCGGTTTAGAAAATTACTTGATGAATCCAAAGATTTTCAGCATAAACACATAGTCTATATTCATCAGTCAATATTTACGCAACAAATAGTACTCACCAAGTGACCAGTAGGGCATAGGAGCAGGTCGACCAATAAGTTGTGTATACTGATCGACAACATCAAGAGGGGATGGCCCCGAAAAGAAGTAAAAGTCGAAAACACCCCCAATCACCTTATACGTTAGCGAAGTCCCTCTATACATCACATCCATACCATTACTATTCAACAATAAAACTCCATGTGCTTTCGCCTCACCACCCACATTTCTCAAATCCATATAAACCGGATGTGACCCATATAAGTCCATATTTAAATTAATCGCGGATTGATCAGTTGTCCATAATGTGTATGGATCATTTGGGTGTAACTTTATCCCATGTGGTTGTGTGTTTTCTCCTAAACCATACAATGATGCATCTTGTGGTAAGGATGTTGATATTTCGAGATATTGGTCTTTGAACACTAGGGAACTGTAAGGTGAGGATTTTTCGGGCATGGTATTGAAGAGGATTTCACCATTGGATTTGCGTTTAATGGAGAACGAAAATGGGTTAGAAATATAGGTGAATACTAACTCGTTTCCTGCGAATTCTGTTGTTTGGATTTTGGTTTGTTTTGACAACGTTGGCTTAGGTTGTTGTCGAGGTAAAAGGTTGTAAGGTACTTCCCAACGTTGCTGTTTCGCGTCGGTTATGTGTACTCTCAAACGATCATTAGTTTCATGCCTGAAAATCATCATAAAAACATGTCACCTAATATGTTGTATTAGTTTAGGGAGTCATATGTAATGTTTTATACTATAAGAGGTGTTTCTAACAAACAAGAATAATGTAGGGAGTACAGTGTAAAATGCAAAAGTTTGATGTGTCCTGCTAATTGACAAATAACTATCGGTTTCGTGTCTGGAAATCCGACACAAGGTCAAGTTAATTACATTTTACACCCCTTCTGTTCTATAAAATATAATAGTAGCCCTTATACTATAATTATATACATAAAACAACCATTTAAAGTCTTGAAAAAGATAACATAATAACAAACAAATTGTAACACCACCAGAGCAGTAAACTACACAGATATCCTTTTAGCCAGGGACATAACTAAGGTGATCTCACGGTGTCACGGGACCATGATAAAAATCTGCTTAGCAGTGTTCGTTTTTGTAAAAAACACTGACAATTCTAAAGTGCACCCAGTCCCATTGGCAGAGACAGGAGGGGGCAGGGTAGGCACGTGCCCCCAACGAAAATTTTTTAAGTGTAAACTTTTAAAATATCTAACTATTTTTGTAATTTACCACCCTAACGAATTGATTTGTAGCATAGTTTCTAAAGATTATCAAGTTTGCCCCTCAATCATAATTTTTTGGATCCGCCTCTGTCCCCATGACATTGTTTTTCTAGTTATTGCTTAGTTAACTCAATAGGTGAAAATTGAACTTGGAGTTTAACCGAAAATCGTTTTCCTTTTTTGTTAAATTTTTTTCCTTATACTACGGATATTGCTTGTTTAGATATAGTAATAGTCAAAGGGGTAAAAATATAAAGTTAAATACAACGAAGGGTATGTATAAGATTAAATATATAATCCATGTAGTAAAGTGAAAAATAAATAAGTGTACATAGCAATAGTATCACTTTTTTGAACAAATAGCAATAGTACACTTACTTGACGTATAATTGCAAAAGAGGGATGTCAGGACCATAAATATCATTCTTCCCGTTGACTTTAAGTTGACCAATGAGTGCACCGTCACTAGTTTTAGCGACAGAGACAAGACGGTAGCCATTTCCAATGGGCACCAAACTTGCAGAGATACATGATGATATGATAAGCAAGACTGCTGTGAAATAAATAAAGGGTCTCAAAGAGACCATGGTGGTGGTGCGTGTCGGTGGAGGGATTAGGTGTGATTGTGTGAGTGTGTTACTGTGTGTATATATAGAAATTTTGGAGGGAAGCAAAAGTTATGGGGTACACAATGGGTGATATGGATGGAATTGATGTGACATGCTTTATTATTTGTAAATTATTTAAGTCTCGTATTGAAGTAGTACCTGTATACTTAAATACTTGATACACAACACTCACTCAGTATACTTTAATTAAAGGATTTTCTAATTTGTGCCATGGTGGCATAAGCTTAAAGTCATAAAACAAAGTGATATTATCATATTTACGTGTTAGTTGATATTAATAGTTTCTTAAATTAAAGATGATTGCCATATTTATCATTGTTTTATATAGAAATAAAGCTTTTTTAAAAAATAAATGTGTTTATTTATTGCTCTAAACTTGTGCCACCATGGCATAAGTTAGAAAAACTCAAATTATAGAAATAAATTTATTTTCAGTATGGTATGGTAATTTCTTTTACTTTAGTCAAAGATTTTATTTGATGGAACCACTTGGTGCGAAGTGTGCTACTGGTTACACCTGATTTTAAGTTACGAAGTATAAACTGTCTTGAGAAAGTGCCATTCGCTTTTTGTACGTGTAACCCGACAAAGTTTTCGTGCAACTTTCTTTATTTATGCTGAAAATTTAGATTGTCTCAAAAAAATTGTGCAATACAAGTCACCGGTACACAATAAAAAAGAATGTGTTTTTCATCACTAAATCGAAAGTTTGAATCCAATTCACCATACAGTCTTGATCGGCTCGAAATTACCATATGTTTAGTTTTCAGTATTCACTAGATCAAAAGTTTGAATCCAATACACCATTTTTGACTAAGTTTAATTTGTGTCTTGAATAACGGTAAGACATGCATAGCTAATTTTAGATATAAACATATGTGTATTGTTAAGGCAAACTTTTCATAGTCTGATCGATAAATATGGGGTGTGTTTGGTAAAAGTTACGGTGGTGCATGAAGATAATACATTTCACGACCATGATTCTTAAAAAACGTTGGAAAATCAAGATTCTTCAAAATAAGAAATTTCACCGCTTCGTTCACAAACAAACAATAATAATAAAAAAGATCATTGCTCACCGCTCATCGCTCATCGCTTCAAAAAAAAATTCAAAAAACTCTGCGCCAAACATAGCCATGGTATTTATAGCGCCTGTGGGTAGTCAAATATATATAAGACCTTCCTAAAATGTATAGGAAAGTATGCATATATCATGGGTATCCGTATTTTCTAGCAAGATTTTCTTTTTTCTTTTTTTTTTGGCGCAAAGGTGAAGAAATATATTAAAAAACCAAACATAAGACTATGGTTATGGATTTGGACAGACCCCAAACCATATACAAAAACTAATACATACTATGTCGATGCTTCAACATAAGGATCAATGTTGCAAAATCGTGAATCAGTGGTCGGGCCACGACCACCGCAATGAAATAATCAGTAAGTCGGGATTAATCGGTGATTAATCGAATTGCCATTTTCTGCAAGTTTTGGTATTTACGAGACCAAACTAAAATTTTAACCGATTCCAAGTTGTTATTTTTCCAAACTCCATAAAAGGCTCCAATTCGATTATGATGCCCATTTGACGTTATAAGTGAAATATACGATCCCAAATTAAGTATAATGCCTAAATTATTATTATTTTTAAATGACCGATTTGGTCTGATTCGGCCGATTTTACCGATTCAATCGATTTGATCGATTCGGCCGATTACTCTACCGATTTTTGACTTCTTAGTGTCGATTTTTTTCTAGGCGATTTTTCGACCGATTTTCAAAATCGACAGTCTTTACCGATTAATCGGTACCGGTTGACCGATTTTGCAACATTGTAAGGGATACCAAAACTCTTTCATACTTCATACATCATTAGTTCACCAGCAGCTCCTCAAATAACTCCACTATAGTTTCTGTATTGCAATTTCACATTCAACAACTCTGCAACTTTAACAGTGTTGACAATTTTCTTCACAATCAGGCTTAAGAGTTGCATTCTAACATTTTCAATAATAAAATGCAACACACATTCCACACATTTTGATGAGAATTAAATAAGTCTTCTAGCAAGAATTTTATCGCAATTCTTTTAACACTTTCCAATGTAAAGCAATCAAGAGTGAGAATGTATTTTTAGTCAAACTAGCTAGTACCGAGTATTAAATAAGTCTTGAGACTAAATAATGTTTTGATTAGAGAAGATACATATACTCAATGGCTATTAAATAAGTTTTGAGACTAAATAATGTTTTGATTAGAGAAGATTTTTTTTGAAAGGTATATTTCATTAAACCGAGACCAAACCCAACCCCAAAACCGGGGGGCAACAACAACATACAACTACACTATATTATATTTACACCATTCACCCCATGACAATTTAGATAACTTAGCTCTAGTTTTCACCCAAAGGAACCAAGGGTCTTAATTTCGCTAATGATCTCTTCATTCTTCACCATGATGCCTTCAAACTTCGACTTATTCCTTGCTTTCCATATAGCCCAGCATCTGAGAAAGATAATACCTTTGATTAGAGAAGATACATATACTCAATGGCTAATAAATCTAGCATCCAATTATTACCAATTCACTCTGTTTTACCTTTTGATGGTAAGCTCAAAATTGGTTATTAGCTGGACACAATTTCTTTCTCTCTTAGAGACTTGGTATAGGAGATCCCAATATTCGTTTAATAGAAGTTGCTATGTATATCAGCTAAATATATTATATATACCATGCTAGTTTTCAACTCCCTCCGTCCCATTTTATAAGTCATGTTTGAAAAGTCAAAGTCTTTTGTTTCACAATTTGACCGTAATTATTTTTTTTCGTGTTATATAATACTTGATACAAAATATATAAATTGAATTGTGTTTTAAATGTATTTTTATTGGTATACTTTTCATCAAGTATTATATAAAACGAAAAAAAATAATTACGGTCAAACTCTGAAGAAAAAGACTGACTTTTCAAACATGGACTTATAAAATGGGACGGAGGGAGTATAATATAACCATTTTCGTTTATTCAGTGGCAATATGTGATTTAAGATATAGTTTGATGACGGTTATACTTATAACATGATGTCTAACGTTGTTTTAAAACCTTAGGTACGACGGTAGTTAAAGAGTTGTGTACGGTATCTTTTCTCTTTGGAACGACAATAGCAACAATGCTGTGAAAGCCTATATCTATGAAAGATCTATGAGTGAGATCGACACTTATATCATTCACAAAAGCGTATCTTTCCTCGGCGGCTTTAAATTAAAATATACCCGGTTTCTAAATCTTCAAATTACCCAAAATATAGTTTTGAGAACTACAACAAAACAGGCTTTTGTGTATGGTATCTTATTCATACATTACTAACATACTATTATGCAACTGCACATTTGGATCAGTCATTGACTCGTTGGAGTGAAGACTTAAGTCCTTTATTCGACTAACTGAACTAAAATCCAACTTCTTATAACACTTCCATGTAATTTCTCGCTACTAACTTCCTGTACTCCCATAGTCCCATAGGTATGTCATTTAGGTCCCCATATTTCGTAAAAGACATTTTTACAACCGTTGGGCCAAAAACACAAGAAAGGAAGCCCAAAGCTAAAATCCAGCATAAATGTCATCGATCGATCATTCGATCTATGATTGTGTAAGCACAAAACTACCAGAATCTAGACTATGGGGTGTTTTATATATTTACGAGCTTATTTGTGTTTCGGTTTATATTACACACGCCAATTGCGAGAGCATATATGTTTATTATGATATAATAAACTCGTAGTTCATGCAAATATCAAAATAAACCCAAAAATTGAGGCTTATACGAAATATAAGTCGAAACACAAATAAGCTCATAAGCCATAAACAAACACCTCCTATAATGAGCCGAGTCTTACAGTAGCTTGACCGAAACTCTTTATTGAGCTTTTCAAAAAAATATGTACTTGGACAACTTTTTGTCAATCATGATTGAACTCGCTTATTTATTTATCTATTTACTTATTATTTTATTTTTTTGAACTTAGAACTAGCTTTATTTAACGCGAAAATTACCCAAATGGCCAGAGGAGGGTGTGTCTTGCAGAGGACCACTTTATTCTCTATTTACTTGTTCGTGCCTTGTTATACCCGAACAAAAAATATTACACGTGACGCCAAGAAAAAGAATAAAGAAATAAAAATAATAATAACAAAATATTGTTCGTGCCTTGTTATACCCGAACATCAATTAAAACAACATCCTGAGGACTAAGCGTAGAAATAATAATAATAATAATAATAATAATAAAAAAAAAAAAAAAAAAAAAAAAAAAAATAATAATAATAATAATAATAATAATAATAATAGAAAAGGTCAATTTTTAAAGTTGGTTCATTTTCAGACACTTTTCTTATCTTTTTCCAAAAGAAATACGCCAACCGTCGACCCATACATATTGTGACATGTGGATTCTCAAGTCTTTTCCCATCATTCACTAAGTGTCACATCAAATCTCAAAGAATCTCCTATTTTGTTTTTTATTAAAGTCAACGCCAACCGACAAAGGCTTAACCGCTTGGCAATCAACCAGGCTAACTTTTACTTAGGAAATTGAAAAGTGACACCAAAAGATTTACCAAATCCAAGTGATGTGACACTTTTATTTTCTTTTACCACTTTAACGCTTCAATATCAACCAAAACACACACACACACACACTAACACACACCGATTTATGCGTTTGAAAAAAAAAAAAAATAATAAAAAAAAAAAAAAAAAAAAAAAAAAAAAATTAAAAAAAAAAAAAAAAAAAAAAAAAAAAATTTAAAAAAAAAAAATTTTTAACTTTTAAAAAAAAAAAAAAAAATTTTAAATTTTAAATTTTTAAATTTTTTCCCAAAAACCCCCCAAAATTAAAAATTTTTTTTTTTTAAAAATTTTCCCCCCCCCAACCCCAAAAAAATTTTTTTTTTAAAAAAACCCAAAAAAAATTAAATTGGAACCCCTTTTTTTTTTAACTTTAAACCCAAAAATTAACCCAAAAAAAAAAACCCAATAAAAACCCCTTTTTTTTTTAAATTTCCCCTTAAAAAAAAACCCCCCCAAAAAAAAAAACCAAAATTTAAGGTTTTTTTAATTTTTTCCCCCGGGGTTTGGCCCCCAAAAAATTTTAAATTTCCTTTTAAATTTTTTTTTTGTTTTTTTTTTTTTTTTTTTTTTTAAAAACCCAAAAAACCCCCGGTTTTTTTAATTTTTTTTTTTTGTTTTTAAAAAAATTAAAAAAAAGGGGCCAAAGGTTTTTTTTGAAAATTTTTTTTTTTTTAAAAAAATTGAATTTAAAAAAATTTTTTAATTTTAATTTTTAAAAAAAATTTTAATTTTTAAATTTGAATTTTGGTAAAATTTTTTAAAAAAGGTTTAAAAAAAAATTTTTAAAAAAGGGTTTAGGTTTTTTAAAAAATTTGGGTTAAACCAAAAAGAAGGGTTTTTTTTTTAAAAAGGTTTTTTTTTTAAAAATTGGTTGGCCAAATTTAAAAAATTGGTTTTTAAAATTTTTTTTTTTTTTTTTTGGTTTTTTTCCCTTGGTTTTTTGAAAGGGGGGAAATTTAATATTTTTTTTTTTTTTGGGTTTTGGGGGAAAAATTTTGGAAATTTGTTTTTGGTTTAATTTTGTTTTTTTTTGTTTTTAAACCAAAAGTTGTTTTTTTTTTAAAAATTGGTTTTTTTTGGGTTTAAAAATTTTTTTTTGGGGTTTTTGGGGGAAAAAAAATTCCTTAAAGGAAGGGTTGGTTTTGCTTAAAAAAAAATTTTCCATGGGTTTTTTATTTTTGGGAATTTTTTTTTTTTAAAAAATTCCAAAAAATTTTTTTTTTCCCTTTTTAAAATTTGGGGGTTTTTTTTTTAAATTTAAACCGGGGTTTTTTTTTAAAAATTGGTTTTTAAATTTTGGGAAAAACCTTTTAAACCGGTTTTTAAAAAGGGGTTTTTTTTAAAATTTTTTTTATGGGAAAAGGGGGTTTTTTTAAAAAATTTTCCAAGGGGTTTTGGGGAAAAGGGGTTTTTTAAAAATTTGGGGTTTTTTTTTTTTAAAAGGGTTTAAAATTTAAAAAATTTTAATTAAAAAAGGGGGTTTTTTAAAATTGAAAGGGTTCCCCTTTCCAATTTCCCCAAAAATTTTAAAAAAATTTTTTTTTTAAGGGGGGTTTTTCTTCAATTTTCCCCCCTTTTTTTTTTTTTTTTTTTTTTAAGGGGGGAAAATTTTAAAAATTTTTTAAAAATTTAATTTGTTTTAAAATTTTTTGGAAAAAAAAAAAGAAAAAAAATTTTGGGAAAAAATTTTTAAAAAACCCAAAAAAAAAATTTTTTAAACCAATTTTAAAAATTTTTTAAAAAATTTTAAAAAGGGAAAAAAAAAAAAAAAAAAAATTTTTAAATTTAATGGAAACCCGGGTTTCCCCCGGGGGCCCGTTGAAATTTTTAAAAGGGAAAAAAGGGGAAAAGGGGCCCCGGGGGGAAAATTTTAAAAGGGGGGCCCCGGGGAAAAGGGTTAACCCGGGGTTTTTAAATTGGAAAATTTTAAAGTTTTTTTGGGGGGGCCCTTTGGCCCAAAATTTAAATTGGAAATTTAATTTTTTTTTTTAAAATTTTTTCCAATTTAAAATTTTCAAAAAAAAGGGGGGAAATTTTTTAAAATTTTTTTGGAATTTAATTTTGGGTTTAAAAAAACCTTTTAAAGGAATTTTTAAAAAAATTTAAATTTTTAAAAAAAAAAAAAATTAAAATTTTTTTGGGGTTTTTTTAAAAAAATTTTAAATTTTTCCAAATAAAAAGGAAAAAAATTTTTTGTTTAAATGGGTTAAAATTTTTTAAAATGTTTTAAAAATTTTTCCCTTTTTTTCTTTTATAAAAAAAAAAAATTTTTAAAATTTTTAAATTTTTTTCGGTTTTTCTTTTAAAAAAATTTTTTAAAATTTGTTTTTCCCCATTTTGTTTTTTGGGGGGGAGGAAAAAAAAAAAAAATTTTTAAAAAAGGGGGGGGGGGAAAAAAAGGGGGAAAAAAAAAGGAAAAATTTGAGAAAGGGAACCCCAAAAAGGGCCAAAAAGGGGAAAAAAGGGGAAGGGAAATTTTAAAAACCCCCTTTAAAAGGGGGAAAAAAAAAGGGGGGGAAATTTTGGGGAAAATTTTTAAAAATTTGGTTTTTAAAAAAAAAAGGGGGGAAAAATTTCCAATTTTTAAATTTGGTTTAAATTAAAAAAAAGGGAAAAAAAATTTTTTGTTTTAAATTTTTTTTTTTTCCAAACGAAAAAAAAGAAAAATTTTTTTTTTTTTTTATTTTTAGGGGGGCCCATAACCCCGGGGTTTATTTGTTTTTTTTTTTGGGGGGGTTTCGCTTTTCCGGGGGGGGAAAAAAGTTAAATTTTTTTTTTTTTTTTAAAATTTTTGGGGCCTTCCCCGGGGTTTTTTTAATTTTTAATTTTTTTAAAAGGTTTTTTCCCCGGAATTAAATTTTAAAAAAAATTTTGTTTTCCAAAGGAATTTAAATTTTAAAAATTTTTAAAAAAAAATTAATTAAATTTTTTCAAAAAAATTTTTTTTTAAAAAATTTTTAAAGGGAAAAAATTTTTTCAAAAAATTTTTTCCAAATTTTTTAAAAAATTTTTTTTAATTTTAATTTTTTTCCAAAATTTTTTTTAAAAAATCCTTTTCCAAACCTTTTTGGTTGGAAGATTTAAACCCCTATTTAATTTTTGAAAATTTTTGGGGGCCAAGGGTGTTGGTTAAAAATTTTTTTTTGGGGAAGGGGAAAAAGGGAAAATTTTTTTAAAAAAATTTTTTTGGTTTTTTTTAAAAATTAAATTTTAGGAAAAAAAACCGCTTTTTAAAAGGACCGGTTATTTTTTTTTTTACCCAAACCCGGGGTTCCTCCCCCAAAAAAAAGGGCCCCGGGTTTGGGGTAAAATTTTTTTTTCCCATAAACGGGGCCCCCTTCCCAAAAGGAAATTCCGGGGGGGTTTTTCCAAACCCCAAAATACCCAAACCCCTTTCCCTTTGGGTTGGGGAAAAAAGGGGAAAGGGAAAAGGGGGAAAGGGTTTTCCTTGAAAAGGTTAAACCCCCTTTGGGGGGGTTTTAAAAGGGAATTGGGGCCCCCTTTTTTTTTAAAAGGTTTTTTTTTTTTTATTATTTTTTTTTTTTGGGGGGGGGGGTTTTTTTTTAATTTTTTATTTTTTTTTGGTTAAATTTTTTTAAAGTTGCCATTTACGACAAGTACATGAATTACTAACTAGATCCACGGTATGTTGATTTAGACGATCATCTACCATGTAGAGTTTAAACTGCTCAATCCCATACACAACCCGCTTAACGCCTTCAACATTCTCGTCTCAGACTTTCGCGGTAGCCCAATCACTAAGTTCTCCTGGGTGCACCGAAATAATATTTACAAAACAAAATAATAGTTCTTTTCATCTTATATTGACTAAGAAGGAAAAACATATTTTAAAAAGTCCATTACCTTCATATTTGTGTCGATAAATACAATACCACCGTTGTAAAAGCTTTCAGTACCACTCCATAAGCATTGTTATTGGTACTTTTTCACATCCCTTGTTAATGCATTTATTGACTCGCACTGCTTGAAGTCATGTAGTTGTACCGATTACCGGTGCAATGTGCCTAGACCATTTATCAAACCCACTTCACGAAGTTTGTTATGTCGCACCATTTCTATATACCCTAAGATCTGAAATCGCTCTATCAAATTCTTCCTCGGTGTAAACTTTGCATGTTTTCCAATATTTTGCCTTTAACTTTCTACTACCGTTCAAACCGCAGTTCATCATCATATGTCTACAACAGTAACCATGAAATGAATTTGGGAAGACCGTGTTACACGCTTGTCAAATAGAATAATGTCTATCCGATATAATAGCCAAACCTGGTCGTTCCCCTATGCATTCTTTCAATTTGGACAAAAACCATGTCCATGCCTCCCCAGTCTCACCTTGACAAACACCGGTAGCAATAGGTATAATTTGATTGTTACCATCCATTCCAACGAAAACCAAATTTGTCCCAAGGTACTTCCTTTAAGATGTGTTGCATCAATTATAAGCAATGGTCGACATACCCGAAGAAACTCCGAACTGCTTTTATGTAAAACTATTAGTGACACAAAATATAATATATTAAAAATAAAATACTTAAAAGAAAAAAACACATTTAATTCATAAACAATATACAAATGCTTACCGCAACACCAAATGCTATAAAACAGATTTTAAAGTGTCCTTCATCATCGGTATCAATATGTGTTACCGCATCATCATTTTTCATCTTTAAATTATGACAATAAATGGTAATCGTCAAACGAGTCGTTAGGGCAACCATTTACCAATTCCAATGCTCGGTTTCTTCCACCCCATGCCTTTTTATAAGAAATGTCAATTTTATACTCTTGACTAATATCTTCCATTATGTCCTTTGGGGTATAAATTCGACTGCTATCTTTCATCTTGGGTTCGAGTAAATGTCCCAAAAGTTTTTTGGTAGCATTAGGGTGAATTTGTGTTCTTGAACAAGTGTGAACATCATAAACTGTTCCTAAACTCCATTTAACACCACTTTTGTTCTTACTAGACAGTATCTTCCATTTGCACCCATCTTGCACACAAATTACATCGCACCTAGACTTATTTGTTTTCCTAGCCTTAAATTCAAATCCATCTTTGATAGCTTTTTAGCAATTGCAAACATGCATAATTCTTTAGTATCAAATTCATCACCTCTTTGAGGATGATAGAGCTATTGTTGTATTTCAATGTATTCGGATCTTAATTTCGTGACTGGTGGATCGGGTGGAGGAGGCATATTTTGAATGTATTTGTTGTTTGCCATTTAAGCGTAAATTGGTCATTAAAGAAGATGTACTCCCAAAAATTTTGAAATTTCATTTTTTGGCTGGTTTATATAGTTATTGACACATTCATTGTTAGATCGGTTGAGATTGTCAAAATGTTCGTTTTGTGGTATTTCCTGATGATTATAAAACATCGAGGATCAAAATCATTATGAAATAAGTAATCATTAAGATCAAAATCATTAGAAGAAGATGGATTTACCTTTGAACTTTTGACAATCATTTTGATTAAAAGTTTAGGCAATGCGACCTTCTGGGTTTACAAACTTCGTTAACAAAAATTCAACATCATCATCATCGCCTATGTGGACCGGACCTTGTGGCATTTTGTAAGAAAACCTAAATCGTATCCTTTGCTAATTTTGAACTTTTCTTCACAAATGAAACTAACCCAAGATATCTAATACCTCTGCTTAGTGAAACACTATAACTATTGCCATCTTCAAACACAAGAAACACACGAAATTTTTCCATATGAATGGTATGGACATGTGAGAATACGTTTCAATAATTTTCTATATTAATATATATCTATTAAAAATTTTGGTAAAAGTTGAGTAGTCGAGCAGTCGATCAGTCGATTAGTGATGAGTCGATCAGTGTTTGATGCTCGACTCATAGTTGGGGAAATGGATATTTAATTCTACATTTATTAAAACCACCTATCATACAATAACTCACATTTAATACCCATTAAATTTATCAACTAACTCATATTAACTCACATTTAATATATCATTAAAATTTTCAACTACCTCACCACATTAAATATCCTCATCTCCCCAACTAATGAACAAATCAACTCAATCCATATTTCGACACGTGTCCCATGCTCGACTCGTAGTTGGGGAGATGGATATATTTAATGCCACATTTAATGTTTATATATAAGTTAGTTGGTTATATTAAATGTGACATTTAATTTATCCATCTCCCTAACTACCATTCGAGCATGGGACACGTGTCGAAATATGGCTTGAGTTGACTGCTCGACTGGTAGTTGTGGAGATGGGGATATTTAATGCAACATCTCAACAACTGCTCAACTGCTCGACTGGTAGTTGGGGAGATGGATATATTTAATGTCACATTTAATATAACCAACTAACTCATATATAAACATTAAATGGTAGTTAATAGTAATACACCATTAAATTTTTCATCTACCTCACAACATTAAATATTAAATTATATATCCATCTCCCCAACTACCAGTTGAGCAGTCGAGCATGGGACACGTGTCGAAATATGGCTTGAGTTGACTGCTCGACTGCGTAGTTGGGGAGATGGGGATATTTAATGCAACAACTCCTCAATTGCTCAATTGCTCGACTAGTAGTTGGGGAGATGGATATTTAATGCCACATTTAATATAACCAACTAACCACATTAAAATTTTCATCTACCTCACCACTTTAAATATTAAATTAAATATATCCATCTCCCCAAGTACCAGTTGAGCAGTTGAGCAGTCGAACACATTATATATACCCATCTCCCTAACTACCAGTTGAGCAGTCGATCACGTTTATATTGAATCTCAAAGAATCCTATCCCCAAACAAATTCGTATGGACTGATTTATGTGTCGATGTGGAGCTGGAAACATAGTGCCACGAAAATCACACAAGGAGCATAGCTATGGTCAACTTTTCTATTCATGTCCTCGTTCAAAGGTTAGTTGTCTTATGTTTCCGTATATGTAACTTAGGTGTTAAAAGTTATTTCATAACCATCTCTTACTTTTAATATTTAATGACCAAAAAAAAAGAATACGAAGTAGATTTTTATGTGGAAGGAAGAATTTGATAACCAACCCGGTTATAATCCTTCACAACAAATTTAATTTTAATTCTCCGGACCTTCAACTCCACCAACTTGTACATCCGAACTAATGAATGTTCCAACCGCAAGTTCAAAGATTTACAAATAAACATGCTAGAGACAAGAATAAAGATGTTGGAGACCAAACTCGAATTGGCAATGAATCCAGAAAACCACGCATGTATGTCAGGTGCATTGCTAAATGAGCTGTTAGAATCGGTTGGAAATCTTAGTGTGGACTAGTAATTAACGTATGTTTAATGTGTTGACTTATGTTCGACGTTAGTCAATTTGGAATCAAATGAGTCTCATTTAGTTATTTTATATCTTATATTGTTTGGTTGTTCAATACCACATCACATCTAACTAAGTAGATTAAAATATTGAATTAATAGAAAATTACATTAATTAAAATTCAGATTACACTTCCACTACTTCCAACTCCACTTTCATTGTTAGGAACACTATCCTTGGAGAAAACCTTAACAACATTTTTTTAATGTAATATTAAGATAGTGATTTCCATTGTTTGGGAGAAAACATAAACGTTATGAAGGATCAAAACAACCCGACGGTGGCGACTTTTCGTACCTCTCGTCATTAACCACTTTGTGATGTATTGAACTCGATATTAAACTCGAAACATCTTTCAATGATATCGTGAGATCACCCAAGACGTTTGGGGTACAAGACTTAATTATAGCAACAACGTTGTCAAGTTTCCTTTCTTGGTAAATTTCTTGATATCGCGAAACAACCAATCATGATACCGCCATCATGTTTCATATACTCAATGCGCTAACCCATGGCCCACTATTAAAATCGAATCCTCTCCGACATCATACACTACTTTTCTAATGTACTCATGTGTCGCCATTATACCATCATCCACACCCACATCATTCGTCGTTTGAACAATACCTGCAGGACCTCGTATTATCCTAACCGGCATTTTAGCATAATTTTGAGTTGTAGTGTTTCCATATGAAACTGGTAGTTGGGGGTGGCTGATAGTCGGAGATCGGAGTCATCTATATCAAGTAATTCTTCCCAATTTGGTGGTGAATTCATTTTGATGTTTAGTTTCTAGCAGGTATATAATTGTTTGTGTGGAAATTCCATATGTTAATAACTTATATTTATATCGACAATCACACAAGAAACATTAAATGTAACTCTCCCAACTACCATCTCCCCAACCACCAATGAAAGCAATCGTGCAATATTTAATAAAACCACCATACACTAGCAATATGATACATTAGCAAGATACGTTAAATATATACATATTAATGTTTACATAACCTGTTTACAAAAAACAACCATACAGCAGAAGTAAATGTCAAACGACCATACACTAGCATACCAACAGTAGCATACCAACAATAGAAGTTAGATTGTTTACATAAGTTAGATTTTTTTACAGAACTTAAATGTCAAATGTCTCTCGGAATTGGAATCTTGTATTTCCAGAATTATTCAGCCAAATACTCACGGTAAGCCAAAGCAGCTTGGACAGGATTCTTCACCTTCAATGATAGTTTATGAGACAACCTGTACAAAAGTATATAGACCCAAACACCACAATCCCCATAAAGACCACCTTGTTTAGGGACATCAGGTGCATACTGAAAGGAAACATGATAGTTATTGGCATCGATTTTCTTCTTTTCCATCATTTCACTCTCAACAAGATACGTGGGTAGTTGACAAGCAAAACTTCCCGAAAGTTAGCCACCGGCCGACGTGTTTCAACTTTGGGCTCCCAAGGCTATCATAAAAGTTATAACACCTGCTCGATGGATAGTTCGCCTGTGCACCGTGTGTTTCGTGTTCATTGATTGGAAAGAACACCTAAAGATGTAAATAGTTGCATCGATTCATCGGAAAGCCAAATGATTATAATGTTTAGAATCACAAAAGTCTCCATCTCAAATAAATATACATGCAAGTTTAGACACATGATTAGAATGTTCGATTCTAACCGCTCTACCAATTGTATTTGCACTAACCTTCAACATGCAAGTTTGATACCAAAAGTAAGGCTCAAATATACAAATGTATTATCAGACAAAACACCCGCCATGGTCGCAACCACATTCCCTAAGGTGTGGCTACCCGCCAAGATACTGGTGTCATTAAATTCTAGTCCGATAAACCACTTGCGTAAAAGGTTCATCATCGCCTTACTAAAACTAAATTTGTTTGATGGACCAACCTTGAAAAATTGGCCTCTTTTAGAAAAAGTAAGCCCCGTTACAAATGTCAATTTTATATTTTTGATCGCTAAAAGTAAGGCTCGGATATTCAAATGTATTATCGGTACAAAACACCGCCATGGCTGCAACCACATTCCCTAGGTGTGGCTACCGCCAAGATACGGTGTCATTGAATTATAGTCCGATAAACCATTTGCGTAAAAGGTTCATCATCGCCTTTCTAAAACTAAACTGCTTGATGGGTTCGAAAAAGTAAGCCCCTGTTACAAATGTCAATTTTATATTTTTGATCGCTAAAAGTAAGGCTCGGATCTACAAATGTATTAATATGTTGGAATCACTCCTAGACCTAAATCAAGTGTTAGTAATTCACATGTAATAGTTAGCTTAATTATGGCCTTTATGTTTGTTATTAGCCTTAAACTTATGTAGAAGGCCCATGAGCTTAGGCCCAAGCCCATAAAGGAAAGTATGAGAACTAGGAGTGTTGCCCTAGCTTCCTCCTATAAATACTTTTGTAATAACCCTCACTTGAGGGTTGGTTGTTCAAGTTATTTCTTTCACATACATACGCATAACCGTGTCTTTATTTCGTATGTTTTGTTTGATTTCTTGTTCAATCGCCTTAATCTCTTTCTAGTAAGCTTGTGTTGTAAAACTAGTGACCTAACAAATGGTATCAATCGCCAAACTAGTTGGGTGAATCGTTATTTCTTGAAGTGGGTTTTGGTCCCACGCAGAGAATAACAAGATACTTTGGTTCGCTTAAAAACTTGTTTTTACATTTTTAATCCAAGATTCTTGTACTTTCAACGCTTTAAGGTGTTAAAATACTTTTTTGGATAAAAGTTTCAAACTTTACGCGTGGATCTAAGTTTTTAAGCTTGTTTTTGTTACGAGGGAAGTTCTACGCAGAACTATTTTAGCCGTTTTGGTTCATCAAGGTTCACACTTTTGTGTTATTTTGGTGCTATTAACGCTATTCCATAACAAAAATCTGGTTTAGAAACAAATTTGGGCATAATCATTTTTACGAGTAAGATTATGCGTATCAAAACCCTAATCTTACGCGTAACTTTATCCGTGGTTTGATCTTCGCCGTGGTTTACTCCGTGTTTTCTTGCTTGGATAAGCCTGAAAATACATCGACTTTGGATATCTTTTGCACCGTGATAGTGTAAAAGATCATTTGGGCAAACCCTAAACTTACGCATAAGCATAAAGCTTACGCGAGAAATCCTATGCATAAGATTCATCTTACGATAAGCCTAGTCTTACGCATAAGGTAATCCCACGCCTAACTTTATACGCCTAACTTTGTGTCTACGCATAACTTTAGCGTTTTTCCCTACTTACGCCGTAAGCTAAATCTACGCGTAACTCTTGATTGTTACGCGTAACTTTTGTGTTTTTACGCATAAGTGCTACTTGGACAATTGTGATTTCTACGCCTAAGGATACTTCATCAACTAAGGTTCATTCGACTACAAAGATCCATTTTTATAACACAAGTTTATCAACATGTCTCAACCACCATACTCTAACTATTTCCCTTACACTTATACTCAACGTCAACAATAATTAAGTCCTCAACATCAACAATGGAATCAACAACAAGCCATTTATCAACAACAATTTAATCAACAACATACTCCACAACTTGGTGCAATTCCACAACCTCAAATGGTTCAACCACCACCTAGTCTTCAAGTTCAATCCTACACTAATGAATTCAATCAACATCCATCCAGAACACTATGAAGGAACCCACTTGGTTTGCAAAGATGTGTAAAGCTTTAAGCGACCAACAATCAATTCATGAGGCGGATCACTTGATAGACCTCCAATGCTAACTACAGAAACTACGATCAATGGGTGATAAGGTTCTTTAGGTTTTGTGATCCAAGAAGCCACATGGAAAGTTCTTAAAGAAGGTTATCTTGAAGGTCCATTTGAGATGCCTAATGTCATTGTACCCGGAGATCCAAATGCTATTCCACCAAGAGATGAACAAACGAACATTGCTATCATTGCAGCACTTGAATCCTCAAGAACTTCTACACTATGAAGCGATGAGCTTGCAATGGAATATATCCTCTTAGGATTACTAAACCCAATTCTTCAAGTGTTGATGCTCAAAAGACTACAAAGAAAATGTGGGATCATATTCATCTTCTTATGGAAGGATCAGACTCAATCGGGAGGATTTGGAATCCAAAATTTACTTGGCTTATGAACACTTCATGATTGAACCCGTGAGACACTAGAGTCCTATCATCATCGATTTTCGACATCATCAATGATTTAGATAAACACAACATCATCATGCCAAGAATTGCGTTAATACTAAGTTCCCGAGTAGTCTTGGTCCTAAATGGGAGAAGTATGTCATTTTTCTCCATCAAGCAAAGAACATGCATCATTCTACATATGGATTATTGTACGATTACTTGAAGCCTCATGAAAAGGAAGTTGATAGGAAAGGATTCTCCGTGCTCAAATTGCTTCAACGACTAATCCGGAAAATCAACAACTTGCCTTGTATGCTCAACCGAATTATCCTCCTCAACCAAAGAACTCAACCAACTCGCTACAATCACACCATATGATCCTTCACAACAACAATCTCAACAAAATCAATTGGTTCCATACAACAACAAGAATGCTCAAGCACATGTCGTTGAAGCTAGTGAGGATTCGATCCGTTCAAGCATTGCAACAAGGATTTGTTATGATTGCTAATGCTTTTAGCCGTTATACCAACAAATCTAACAATCGATTCGCTCCTCATCTAACACACATAACCTAGTCTGTTGTGAACAATGGACGAGTTGAAGTTCAGAATCAAGGTTATGGTCGTCAGATGGGTGGTGGTCAAGGGTTTAATGTTGTGGGTAGGAATAACAACAGAGCTCAAGTGGTGGAACAGGGAAATGCTCAAAATGGAGTTAATGGTCTTCGATGCTACAACTGCAATGAGAAGGGACACCTGGCTAATGCATGCCCAAAGCCGAGGACTATGGGCGTGCTTATCACAAAGAGGTTCTTCTTTAGCTCTTAAGGATGAAGTCGGTGGATCTCTCACCGACAAAGAACGAGCTTTATGGCGTATGTATGCACTCGATGATGATATGGAGGACTTGCGGTGCCAATGCAATTTGTTATGTTGATGGCTAATATGCAAGAGCTACATATGAGTGACACAGCCCAAGTGATGACATTGATGGCTTGTCTCGTGCACCGAACAAACCATATTTATCTCGATCTAATATCTCCGCCAACATCCGAATCCGCAAGGCTCGAATATTCAAATGAGTCATCCACATCTCATTCCGACGATTTTCAATTAGACCTCGTAGTTACATTTGAGGATCAAGATAACCTTATGGTTTCCATTGATAATCAAATTGACTCCGTGGTTATACTTGAGGATCTAAATAATGATCCTGTTGTGACTCATGTTGAACAAGCCGAACTTTTGCCTTATCCAGATCTTGCTCTCTTACTTAAATACCAGCAATCCCAAATTGAAGTATGTTATGCATTAAATCAGGACTTGAAAAGTAAAAATGCACTGTTAACCCAGGATTTTGAATGTTTAAAAATGCAACTCAACTTTTTCAAAACTCAAGAAAACCGTGAAAAAGGTTTTGAAGCAGCCTTTACTAAATCTCATCAAAATGAAAAATATTTAGAGAGACAGATCGTGATCTAGCCGCTCAAGAATGCTTTGTTGTCTCGAAATAGAACAATCAAACATGAACATAAAAAGCAAATTAACGCCTCACCTTGGAAAATCAAAAGCTAAGGTTGAGTTGTTAACTTGTCAAAACAGCTTCTGATACAAAAACATTCAACGAATCGAATAGATGACCTTCTTGAAGAAATTATCGGCTTGCAAAACAAACTTAAAGAGTTTAAAATCGTTGTTTACAAACATGGTGAATCAAGAATGACTATTGAAAAGTTTACTTTAAAACCCAATCCAAAAGGATATGGACCAAATCTTGCGACATAAACCTAAGCTTTCACTAAAAGCATTCAAACCAAACTCAAGTTTCCAAAGGTAATATAAAATTAATGATATCATATGAGTGTTGTTGAATATCATCGTCAAGAGGAATTAGATGCGAAGACGAGAGTCGATCAAAATTAGAAAATGTTGTTTACAACAAACCTTTTAATTATAAAAAGCGGTCACTTTCACACACCAACGGATTCTTCTAACACACCAAGGATTATCATAAAACGTCGAGTCTTCTAATGTTACTCCCAAACCGATTATGCACAAACTCATGGTCCTTTACCTTCCATCGTTGAAGTAAATTCAAAACCTAAAATCGCAAAATTCTTAGATATTTTGACATTTTCATAGTCGACCTCAAAACTTTACAACATGAGATAGAATATCATTCGAAATCAAAGTTCAACATTTTCAATCGCCTCCGCGCGAGAACAAAGAGACATTTTTCGAAAAATCTTTACCAAATGTTAAAATTTGAAAAGTTGTGCATTAGCTTGGGAACGGATTTTCATAAGGAACTTGATTGATGAAGGTCGCTTTCGAGAAAATAGAAACATCTATGTCTAATACTAAACGTAAAAAGAAAATGTTGAGAAAAGATGTTGATCGACTCTTGAAAGATGTTATCTCGTCTTGATATCCATAATGTTGTGTTATTCAATTCTTTGCTACATGCATCCGATTATATCTTTGCCGACATCGTTAATAATGGTGTAATCATGAGAACACCGATAATGTGCTTCAGATCGAGTCTTTAAAAGTTGAAAATGAACGATTGCTTAACGAACTTTCCTATGCAAAACGCCGCCTTAATTGGTGTCAAAAGATATTCAAAATAAACAACTTGCTTTTCAAAACAAAATCGCCACTTGCATACAAAATCTTTCGATCCTAAATTTGAGAAAGTGGATGATCAAAACGTGTCTTTGAAAAGTCAAATCTCAAAATATGAACAAGAACTTGTAAAAGTTAAACAGAATATGGTGTCATATTTGATTTACTCAATAAGACTCGTCATGAAGCATCAAACGAACTTGATCACTATCTTGCACACACTAGAGAAGTCATGAATTTTGTCGGAAATATTCGCTCGAAAATCAAGATTTGATTAAAACTATCTTTAAGTTAAGAGAAATGTTAGGAAAGTATGAACTACTTCCGCCACCGTGATTAAGAGAATAGCACTAGTCACACTTAGTAATCGTGAACCTAGAATCCCTACCGCCAAATCACAAGTTGCTAACGTGCTTCCTTCTCATGAAACAGAATAGTTGTGTCTTTTCCAACCGTCCGCACTTCACGCCCTAGAGCACTCAATCAAGAATAGGAAGTTGCGACCTAAGAAAAGATCAATAAGGAATGCTAAAGTAGAAGAACACCCTAGGACAATGAATAAGACTCATGTTGCTTCCACTATAGATATTGCGTCTCGCAAATGTAATAGAAATAGTCATGTAATGAATGCTAAACCTTTAAGTACTTTTGATATTCATCGATGCACCTTGTGTTATTTGTCTTAAAAGTATGAATTCGATTGTCATGACAAATGTGTTGCTAAAGCTATAATCTCTCGCTTATGGAATCCTAAGAATCGAATACCTCTAGGCCCACTAATCATTCTAAGTCCGTGCTTGGTAGACCGCCTTCTTTAGATTCTAAGGCAAGCGTTGTTGTCCATGTAGCTCAAGTTTTACCTCCAAAGAATGTAGTACCACCTAGTGCATTCACTAAGACTAAAGCAAAGAGTAGTTATAGATGGCGAAATGGATATATAACACACTAGGATTTAAATGGATACCTAAAGTTATTGATGTGTGTATGTTCACTATAATCGCTCCGGAACCCTCTAACATTTCGGGTTCCACATCTACTTCTATTCCATCCGTGTCGCCCGTGTGTAATGCAGTGATACAGATCATTCTCTCGATTGTTGATAGCGGATGTTCCCGACACATGATGTGCAACCTTAAACTGTTATCAAACTTTATTGCAAAGTTCATTGGCATCGTCCGTTCGAGAATGATCACTTGCAGCTATCATGGGCTACGGAGACTATATCAATGGGAACATCGAAATTAGCAGGGTTTATTATGTGGAAGGCCCGGTCACAACTGCTTTGATGAGGTCAATTTTGTGATGGAGATTTGGAAGTTGCTTCGTGGAGAAAACTTGTTTCATTCGTGATCTACAAGGAAACGACCTTATGTCCGCTCGCGTAATTCTAGTCTCTACACTATCTCTATGCAAGACATGGTTGCTTCATCTCCCATCCGCTTACTTTCAAAGGCAACATCAACAAAATCCGGCTATGGTACCGCTGCTCTCACATCTAAACTTTCAAACCATCACCAACCTTGCTCGACACAAACTAGTTGAAGGACTCCCACGATTCCGGTATTCAAAAGATCACCTATGTTCGCCTTGTGAACAAGGAAAAGCACTCGTGCTCATTTTCCTTCAAAGGTGGAACACGCCTCAGCATGTGCTTCATCTTCTTCACATGGATTTGTGTGGCCCGATGCGCGTGCAAACGATCAATGGCAAACGCTACATCTTAGTAATTGTTGATGACTATTCACGATGGACTTGGGTCTACTTTCTTCAAGCAAAGACCAAGCTCCACAAATGATTATCACCTTCTCACAAAAATACAAGTTCACTCAAACACCGTCCGACAAATCGTAATGCACAAAGGAACCGAATTTGTTAACAAAACTCTTCGTGACTTTTATGAGAAAGTGGAATTCAACATCGACATCTATTGCACGTACACCGAACAAAACGGCGTTGTTGAAAGACGAAACCGAACGTTAGTGGAAGTCGCAAGAACAATGTTAATCAATGCTAAACTCCCAAATTACTTATGGGAGAAGCTATATCAATCGCATGTTATACTCAAACCGATCTATGATTACAAAACGCCACAACAAAACACCTTTCGAGCTTGTCCACAACAAAACCGAATCTCAAACACTTTCATGTCTTTGGATCTCTTTGCTATCCAAATAATGATCGTGATGACTTTGGAAAGCTCAAAGCCAAAGTCGACATTGGAGTCTTTATTGGGTATTGTGATAATTCTAAAGGTTTCGATCTGGAATCGTCGAACAAAGGAGGTTATGGAAACGATTCATGCTCATTTTGATGAACTCACGAAATGGCTTCGAGTATAATGACTTGGAACCCGGTCACAACCGCTTAAACTTCCCCAAACCCCATCATCACCGAATAAAGCCCCCACCACTCGTCAACAAATGGAAAGGTTATTTGCTCACTGCTCGTGACGATATTGATGAACGTGCTCCTGTGTATCCACTGCTTCGCCGCTCAACCCGATAATACTCCTATACCGATACACTGCGACAACAACTACGGTTGAAGAAGCACCACCATTGACTCCACCACAACAATTGAACAAACCGCTTCCAACAATGATGAACCGCCGATGATATTCTTAATGAAGTACCCCACCGCAGATTTTGATCCAAATGAGTTCTTTAACCCGTTTGCTAATAAGATCACGCACTGGATGTCGCGGAATCTTCAACAAACCATTTGAATCCTTAAAATCGCACAATGTATACCAACATCAACCTCTACACATCGATGGACAAAAGACCATCCTCTCGAAAATATTATTGGCAACCCGAATCAACCAGTCGTTACAAGACAACGTCTTCACTCGATGGTGAACATTGCATTTATGCACTCACCGCTCGCCAACTGAGCCTAAAAACATTAAAGACGCAATGACAAAAGACACCGGATTGAATCCATGCAAGAAGAACTCAACCAATTCAAACGACTTGAAGTATGGAACCGGTTGAAAGACCAACAAGGGTTTACGTCATTGGTCTAAAATCGATTTGGAAGAACAAATTGATGTCAAGGAAACGTAAATCAAACAAGTCACGCCTAGTTGCTAAGGGTTATCGACGTGAAGAGGTATAGACTTTGAAGAATCATTTGCTCCTGCTGCTCGACTTGAGGTCGTTCGGATATTTCTTGCATTCATGCTCATATGAATATGATGGTCTATCGATGGATGTCAAAACTGCGCTTCTCAATGGACAACTTAAAGAAATGGTTTATGTCACCAACCGATGGATTCGTTGATCCCGAGTTCCCGAACCATGTCTACAAACCGAACAAAGCTCTTTATGGTCTCAAACAAGCCTCTGCATGGTACGATAAGCTATCATCTTTCCTCATCGCTAATAATTTCACCAAAGGTTCGGTCGACCCTACTCTTTTCATACAATATCACGGGAACATATCTTAATTGTTCAAATTTACATGGATGACATCATTTTGGGTCTACACATAAAAAGTACTCAATCGCTTTTGCAAAACTAATGAAGAAAAATTTTGAAATGTCCATGATGGGTGAACTCACGCTCTTTCTAGGATTGCAAGTTCATCAATCACCCGTGGTATTTTCTTGAGTCACCCAAATATGCCCTTGAATTGTTAAACAAATTTGGAATGAAAAACCGTGACACTTATGCCACACCAATGGCTCATACCAAGAAGCTAGATGTCGATTTACATGGGAAATTAGTGGACCCTACCAAATACCAAGAATTATTGGGTCTCTCATGTATCTAACGACTAGCAGACATGATATTGTCTTTGTCGCTTATCTATGCTCCCGTTATCGTCAAGACCAATCGAAACCCACCTCTCGAGGCTAAAAGAATCCTCCGATACATCAAGGGAACCATTAACTTGGGGATCCGTATCCAAGGATTTAGTTTTGAACTAATCGCTTTTCGGATGCCGACCACGCAGGATGTTTAGATTCAAGGAAAAGTACTTCAGAGCACTACAATTTCTTGGTGATAAACCGGTGTCTTGGCAATCAAAGAAGTAGGATTGTACATCATCGTCATCAACCGGGGTAATATGTAGCCATGTCCGCGTGTTGTGCTCAAGTCATCCGGATGAGAACACAACTCAAAGACTATGGTTACGATTTGACATAATCCCGATGTATCGCGACAATCGAGTGCCATTGCGATCTCGCAACTCGATTCAAAGATTCAAATCAAAGCACATCGATCTTCGCTATCATTTCATCAAGGACCATGTGGAAGTGGTACAATTGAATTATACTTCATGGGCAGAATACCAATTAGCGATCTACTCACCAAAGCCTTGCCTCCCGCTAGGTTTAATGAGTTGGTCCACTGGATTGGTATGAGGTGTTTGACTCAAGAGGAATTGGATGACCTCTTAAAACAGCCTTAAAAACCCGTCAAACACCAAAATCTCTTTTGTAAATATATTTTCAAAACAAAATACAAAAATATAAAATCGATAAAACATCAAAAATATTCTTCTATCTATATTTCTTCAAACATGGCAAGTAAAATTCTTCCGTCAACACTCAAATCTTTCAAAATTCAAGATTTTTACGATCAAGTGTTGAGGGGAGAAAATAAATATTAATTGTTTCATAAAACCTTGTACTTGCATGTTTCAAAAATATGTTGTTTCTTCTAAAATGGTGGACACTTTTCTTGTCAATTACTCTCCTGACTCAAATGTTTTAAAAACTTCATTATTTCAAAAGTCGAGGGGAGTATCGTGAAGTTTCTTGCCTTACAAATGTTTTGTACCTAACGGAAGTTAAAGGAGAACCTCTTTAAGGTTGAGGGAAATGGTCAACTTGGCAAATTAAGTTTAACAAAATCTCCTAAACCACCAAGATCAAATGGCCCAAATCAAATCTTCAAAATAAGTTGCTCATAATCCATATGTTCTAAATTGTTTTGATCAAGATTCTAAACAAGGATTTCAAAATCTTTCAAATCCAACGGTTAAAACTCTTTAAACTGATTTTGGAAAATTGTTCACTCGAACGAATTGGGTGTTTATGCATAAAAGTGTTTGGATTGAAATGAGTTATGTTTAAACCTTTCTTAGTGTCTATTAAACTTGTTTCAATCGTCCAAAACCATCCAGAATCTTAAATTTCATTAATTTGAATTCTAGGGTTCTTGCGCTCATCTAGGGCTTTTCTATTCGGTGATATGTTATTAGGTAGTCAAGAAAGTGTTAGAATAAGTTTATATGCATGTTTTGAACCTTTAAATTAGCCCGAAACATCTAAACTGTATGAATTTAAGTTTTAGGTTTTTAGGTTCATCTCCCATAAATCTTCTCGATTCGTGGTGGAAATGTGTTGAATCTTGTTCCATTACACTCATATGACATCTAGGACACCCGTAAACATTCTTGTTTGATTTGTGTAGCTATATCCCTTACACCTAGATTAAGGGTTTAGGGTTTAAGTAATTTTACGCCTAAGTCTTTCTGTGTATCCGATATGATCTTATGCTTGTTTTGTGATCTAAAAGATGTTTGGAATTAATCGCAATCAAGTTTTCATGTTTATAGTTAACGTGTTAATTATTCGTAATGTCGAATCTTCGTGTGTTCAAACCGTTACGCTTAAAGAATACTTTTATGCGTAAAGGTAACGCTTAAGAGAAATCTTACGCGTAACTCTTACGCATAAGAGGTCTACAGTGGATTACGCGTATCTTGGAAAGATATTCAGTAAACAAGGCTTGCTACACATAAGCTTTACTCTTACGAGTAAACTTTACGCATAACATCTTGCTTATTCCTACGCCGAAGCCTAAAGCCTTTGAACTTGTCTTACGCGAAGAAACTCTTACGCATAAGCTTGGTCTTACGCTTTAGCTTACTCCCACGCATAAGCTCCTTTCTTACGCATAAGGATCCTTGTTACTCATAACCCATCGCTCACTACATTTTGACCTATTACGCATATGGTACTTGTTAAATGTTACGATAAGTCACAAAATACCTAATGTTTCGTATAAGCTACAAAAGTTAATATGTTGTGTGTCAAGTGAAAATTGGACTTTGTTAACATGTTCACGTAACTTATCACATCAACTTCAATCAATTGGAATAATGTGACTTAGGACTTGTAACTAACATAAACATGTTACCATCAAACAAGGAATTAGATAATTAATCGACTAAAATAAACACATTGTGTTTCCATATGTCCGCCTTTTTGTCTAATGTCTTTCATATCACAAAATGGTCGCAAATCAAGCAATCATCTATGCCCCAATGAGCTCTTAATGGCAAACACATTCCCACTGGATACGACAAAACAATTGGCAAGAACAATCTCCGTGTCATCTTCAACAACTTCATATGCTCATAATCATCTTGCGTAATTGTGTGGACATCCTTCGCAACATCCATTCAAATTCATACTCACAAAGTCATCCTTATGATGAGTATGATTCAATGGATGTGGAAATACTATTTCATAAGTCATTAAAGCGAAAAGGATGGAATACCATGCTTCAACCTTTTCGGTTAATCAACCCGTAAGGGGGAGGGTCAAGCAAGAGTCCTCCACTTATGGAAGATCCATTGCAAACATCTCTTACCCCATCCGATCCGGTTAATCAACCCGTAAGGATCGTGGTGTCACAGTCACTACTATCGTTGAAATGAAGCAACCACAACAACAACTAAAACAACCGCAAGAAGAAAAGCATGGTGAAGATGGGAAATATATGACGAAGGAGATTACGATCATGATAAGGATGAAAGAGTCCCGATGTTGATAATTTGGCGGATGAATAGGAAATGATTCGAAAAGAGGCAAAAGAAGTCGCTAGAGTCGAGGAGGAAAAGTTTAAGAAGGAATCGACAACTACATAGTTGTCAATCCAATACACAAACTCAACAGCCTTTCCGAACCATCTATTGACACTTCCACCAAACCCAAATCATCATCTCAATCATCACCTCCATCAACAAAAGAAACACCTATGTCAACAACAAAATTTGTTAAGAAGGCAACTCCATCCAATGATTCGACAAATGGTTAAGGTGTTATCACCACTACACAACAAGCTACACACACCACCACCATCCGATCAACCAAGGATTCAAAACCACACCACCAATGGAGAAAACCGTTGATCACTTTACATACATTGGTGGTGAGGATCACGACATACCGAGACCCAACCGAACCTCAACCGAAATTCATATCAAGTACATTACTTCACTCCTTGTTTTCATACGCTTAAAATCAAAGAGCGTGTTGAAGTTCTCCACCCGGGTCGAATCTTACCTAAATTCTACACTTCAACGGAATCAATCTAGAACCTCAAGACAAAATCATTCATAAACAAAAGTTTGGGTTTGTCTACCAAAGTGAAAATCATCATACTTGCTTCATGGCTTTCGATGAAATTCACTAAGTTCTATGACGCCACCCCGAAATGGTTCGAGATGGATTGGCATATCGATTGAAGGATATTGAGATGGGTATAATTCGACGAAGAGATGGAATTCAAAGGATCGCAAGGATGTTCGTTGATTTATCACTAGGATTGATGAATGTTTGATTCATCGGATCGATGCAACGGTTGGAGAGCTATGTGGGAGGATGACCAAACTTTCCGACTCGACTTTCCAACGCCCTCGTAAAGTAGTTGATCGTCCGCAATCATTGGGTAATCTCTTGATTGTGATTTTGTTTGTTTGATTATCTCGACAATGGCTTGTGCACATATAACAAAGGTACAACCCGTTATTGTCAAGAAAGGACCCCGTGGTACGCCTGCCACAATCCTTATAAAAGGAGCGAAAGCTTTTACTTTTGAGTAAAACCTATCAAACCTTTCATTATTCAAGGTTTTGCTTAAAAGAACAAGTACTTCCCTTATGATTTTCAAAACCTCAACCGCTTATATCACTTGTTGAGGGGAGTATTTGATTTAAAACTTTGTTCACAAATTGTTCTTTGTGGTCACTCTTCCCGCAACACTCGAAATGGTCATATTTATTTCAACCGCTCAAAAATAACATTTTATATGCCATTTTTGAGGGGAGAAAATTATGTGATAAGAAATATGTTGTGTAAATGCAAAATGCAAATGAATCTTTGTACTATAGACTTAACCAACGAATTAACGATACTTAACCGTTAGTAACTCGAAAAGACTTGTCCGGACGGTAATAATTTCAAGCTATTTCGCTAGTAATGTAAACGTGTCTCGCAAAGGACTTGTCCGAGTAGAATGTACCATTCGAGAAACTCTTGGTAGACATGAACTCGACGGGTTTGACAACCTTTCGAGGTTTGTCTACACCTTCAAGGTAGTTATTAGAGCTAGTTGTTACCTAAAAGTCGACAATGTAACTCTTTAACTATGCAACGTAACCGTGTCTCATGGGGATTGTCTATGTTGAGTTGATCAATTCAAAAGTGCGAGCTTTTCCTCACTCGTGCATTTAACCGTTAAAACTCTTAAGCACATGTGGAGGGGAGTATTATGCAAAATCTCATCTCAACAAAGGGTACAAAATGTTTTCATTCATAAACACTGTGAGATTTTTCAAGTAAATGGTTTTATGGCAACATAGGTTAGTCATGGAGTTATAAGGTGACTAAGGTTAGGAATAACTGTCCTATGATCCGCCAGAGTCGGATGGATCTACCCAAGGACACCACAAATAGTTAGAATTTAGAAGTCCTTAGGTATGATTGTAAAAGGAGAAAATGAGAATCGGAGAAAGAAGGAGTTGAAGAATCAAAAGAAATGCAAAGAAAAGGGTGAAAAGAAATAGCCCTCCCATTATTCAACTTAGGCGTACACCGGGTTCAATTCATATGCTCTTGGTTGTCACTTGATGACACCGGTATTGAAGATTAAAAGTCGTCATGGACCCAAAGGACGCATGCACTAAACCTTCTTAGCCACTCAAGTTTCTCTCAACAAGCTTGTTTCATTCTCACAGGAACCCTACATAATCTATCTTTCTTAGAGATTGTCGATATTGAAGAAGGAGACCTCTCCCTAGTCTCCGCTCAGAAAACCAAAATGCACTATTGAGTCTAGAGCCACGAGATTCATCAAAAGATCTCTTAAGAACACTTGACATTTCATCACTTGTTGATCAACAAATAAGATCATCGGTGGTTCGTTATCGAGTCCTTCACGGATCTTAGCAACTGTCGAGAACATTTATGAGAGGTTCACATTTGTGATCCTCGGTGATTGAATGGAAACTCCGCCGTGGTCAACATCAAACAACCACGACAAAGAGTCACTTCGTAACTCCCCGTGGATTACGCGGAGTGTGTCTCAAACGGTCTATAGTCATGAGGTGATGCTTCGATGTACCTCAATGACTATCCGAATCAGATATGTACTTTGGTACATCGCGTTATCTCACTTGTGGGACTCAGCTCAGAACGGCCTTTGTGAGAATTAGAGTTGTGTTTTCACACTATGTCATAACACTCTCAAAGTTCAAACTTGTAAGTGCCGGAATCCGCTTATTACTAACCGCTTTTAATGTTTTCTTCTTATGGAAGTTCTAGAGCGGAATGATCGTGATTCTTCTCATGCTCACGCCAACATCATCACTAATGGAAGTTCTATTCAAAAGCAACACAAAGTCGAATGATTCTTCGTCAAACCAAAGAATCTTCAAAGTTAAAGACTTAAAGAACTTCATCAAGACTAAAATCCAACGCCAAAGAGCGTGTGAGCATGTTGAAGAATGACGAGAGACACCGGAGCAAAGGAAGGCACTGAGGCGCACTTGATGCAAACAACAACATACTATCACTTTCATCACAAAGAACAATGATCAAAGAACAAAGTTAAAGATGA